>OW026520.1:40282808-40472808 GCA_932274085.1 Protocalliphora azurea
TAAGAAGATTTTCTTTTTAATGCTAAAGAAAAATGTATAGAAAATGCAGAAAATACTTCTGAATTTCTTTTTAGAAAAAATCGTCCAATTTGGGACAAAAATCGTCAAATCGTCAATAGGCTATTTTTAGAACCAAACATCGTTAAAATGACGATAAAACTTCAAATCTGGCAACAGTGGTTTAATTTGATAATAGAGATAAACCTAGAGTATTCCAAGTTTGACATTATATGGATTAACAAAGGGAATGCGGTTTCAGAAATTCCAGTGCGTTACATCTTCGGTTAACGTATTGTATCTGAAAAGCAATAAATAAAATTGAAAGAAATCAAAGTTTTAGTAAAAGATATCTCTTAATCCCCCTCCCCAGCCAAAAAATAAAATTATAAAAACTATCTATTTGGTATTTTGGATTGCTTTTGTAAATTGAGAGATTGCTTTTATCAAAATCTAAATTTTTAAAATTTCATCATTCCATATATAATAAGATTTAATGTAAACTAACAAAGATTTTATTACATATAAAATAACAGTGGTCAGAAAAATCTTCACTTAAACAGGAATAGGCAGAGTAAATGGAATTTAACGTGTTAAACACGAATCTGTTTTTAGTTTTTTTTTCTATCTGGTCCTAATTTTTTATGTGCATAATTTAACATAATTATGTTTGACTTCAAAATATTGGAAAATATATTTCATATATTTTTTTGCCAATATAATTCTCGAATATTCTCTACTTATCAAGACAAGCTAGTGCGTGTCTTTGGAGTAATCAGATATTTTAATAAAAAAAAGTTTGAAGAGCAATGAAAAAATTGCATAGCACCTAGCTTAGTTTTCTAAATTTTAAATATCGTGGCTATTTCTACGAATTTCATAACTGCAATAAAACTCTGGGAGTAAAAAAGTAAAAATAAAATTTTAGATTTAAGTTTTTTTTTATTGACCTAGTAAATCACACAAAGTAACCTACACGAATTAATTTACGTTTTTCTTAATAAATATTTATAAACTTTTTAAAATTCACTAGACAGATGAGCAAAAATTTTGTTAACTTGTATAACACACACACACAAAAATATTAAGAATAAAACAATTTGTAAGCAAAACACATAAGAATAATTGCAAAACTAAAACAGGACCTATGATAACCCTAAAATGAATTTTTGTATATCATTCATAGCAACCAACATACAGACACATAATGCGTTCTTATCAAATTTAATGCTCATCTAATGGTAAACAGGTGCAACATAAATTCAAAACAAACATTTCAACTGATAAACTAAAAATCAACTTGTATAAAAAGGTCGGTATGCTTTGAAATCATCAGCAGTCTTTAGGTATTAGTTCTGGTCATTGTATCAACTCTAATCCGTGGACAGTTTGATATCGAATTCTACGCGTTCTGCTAAAGGACTAAACAATGAAAATCGCAATTGTTTTATTGGCCATTGTTGGCTTTGTTGCCGCTAGCAGCATCTCTAAGCATGAAGTTAAAATTGCCGATAAGGAATTTTTGGCTAAACAAAAATTCCTTTTCGAAATTGTTTACCGCGTTGAGGATCCTTTGGTGTTCGAGGAATACATCAAAATGGGCAAATCATTCCACTTCAACAAGGCTGACTACACCGTAAGTTTTAAAAGGTCTTTCAATTCTTATAATTTTTCATATTCGAATTCATGTTTTTTAATTTTTAATTCCAGCAATTTGACACGTATATGGTGAAATTCTATGAAGCCTACAAATATGGTGCTCTCTTACCTAAGGGCGAATTCTTCGGTGCCTTGGTTCAGACTCACCTTAAACAGGCTTACGGTTTGTTCGAATTCTTCTACTATGCCAAGACCTGGGAAGTCTTCCAACGCAACGTTGCCTGGGCTCGTTTGCACTGCAATGAAGGCATGTTCGTCTATGCTTTGACTTTGGCCGTTATCCACCGTGATGATTTCCATGGCTTGATCTTGCCTTCCATCTACGAAATCTTCCCTCAATACTTCTTCAACAGCAAATTCGTTTACGAAGCTGAGAAATTCGATTACGATGTCTGGAGCAAATACATGATGTATGAAAAGGAATACAAGGATATCCTCTACAAGGACTACACCAACTTCTTCAAGAACTATGACAACAAGTACTACTACTACTTCTACACCAAGGACTTCAAGACTTACCAATGGTGGAAATTGATGGGTTTGGACCAACACTGGTACTCTGAAGAACACTTCATTTTGCGTGAAAACTTCGAAGAATACTACAAGGATTCCAAATACTTGCAAATCTTCGAAAGCACCAAGATATTCTTCATGCCCGTTGACTACACTCGTGACATTGATTTCTACAACAAGGAATCTGCTTTGTCTTACTTTACTGAAGATGTTGGTTTGAACGCCTACTGGTACTATCTCAACATGGACTACGCTTTCTTCTTGGATGGTAAGACCTACGGTTTGAACAAGGACCGTCGTGGTGAATACTGGTTGTACAATGTCCGCCAACTTTTGTCTCGTTACTACTTGGAACGTTTGTCCTATGGCTATGGTGAAATTCCCGAATTCTCCTTCTTTGACAAGATCGAATACGGTTATAACCCACAATTGGTTTATTACAATGGTGTTGGCTACTCTTACCGCAAGAACTACTACGAAATCGAAAGCTACGGCAAATTCGACTACTACCACAAGGTTTTTGACTTCTTTAAGCGCTTGGATGAAATCATCACCAAGGGTGTCTATGTCACTTACGAAGGCAAGACTATTGATTTGCGCAAACCCGAAGCTATTGAATACATTGGCAGCATCTTGCAAGGTAATGTTGACACCTTCGACAAATACTTCTTCAAATACTGGTACATGTTCGCCCACATGTACTTCGGTGATGTCAGCACTCACGATGTCGAAGTCATCCCCAATGTCTTCTTGAACTACGAAACCATGATGCGTGATCCTTTGTTCTACATCTTCTACAAGAAGATTGCTTCTGTCTACTACCAATTCTTCTACTACGTTAAACCTTACACTCACGAAGAATTGTTGTTCCCAGGTGTCACTATCAAGGACGTTAAGGTCAGCGAATTGGTCACCTATTTTGACTTGGTCGACTTTGATGTAACCAACTTGTTGAATGACAAGATTACTTTTGTTGATGGTCAATTCGTTTGGGACAAGACCTTATTGGCTCGTCAAATGCGTCTCAACCACAAACCATTCGACTTTGAATTCACCGTTGAATCTGACAAACCCCAAAAGGTTGTTATTCGCACTTTCTTGGGTCCCAAATACGACGAATTCGGTCGTGTCATCTCTTTGACTGAAAACCGTGAAAACTTCATGGAAATTGACAACTTTATCTACACTCTTAACGCTGGTGTCAATGAATTCAAACGCTACTCCAAGGACTTTTACTGGACCGTTGAAGACCGTACCACATACACTGAATTGTACAAATATGTCATGCTGGCTTTCGAAGGCAAATACGACTTTCCCTTGGACATCAGCGAACCCCACTGTGGTTTCCCTGATCGTTTGGTCTTGCCCCACGGTTGGTACAAGGGTATGCCCATGCAATTCTTCTTCTACGTTACTCCCTTCACTGCCTCCTACGAACCCTTCTCCACCTACGACTACAGCTACTCTTGCGGTATTGGTTCTGGTGTTCGTTACATCGATGAACTGCCTTTCGGCTATCCCCTCGATCGTGAAATCGATGAATACGAATTCTTCGTACCCAACATGTACTTCAAGGATGTCAAGATCTTCCACAAGGACACTTTTGAAAAGTACTACGAACACAAATACGAAAACTTTGGCCACTTCGATTACAAATATTACTATTAGATATTATAAAAATTTAATGTGATGTGCAGTAGAAGATGAATATATAGTGTATGTGATAATTAATTAGTAAAATTAAATAAAAACAAAATAAGCAAAATAATAACATCAAATTTTTTGGTCTTTTACTTAACACATTGGTTTTCAATTTTTTTTTTTTTTGTCTTTGAAGTTACTGGATGTTTTGAATTGGAGGCAAATTTAGCAGAAAATTATTGAGATATATTTTTTATGTTGGATTTTTATTTTTATATATAGAGAAAAGTTTCTCCTGCAAATTACCATTCTTAAGCTTTTTATAAACTTATCGTGAAGATAAGTTGTAAGGTTAATTGGTCCACACTCAGCTACACACTTGGACTACAAGTTCTTCTTGTGCAGGGTTTGGATAAAATCAACGTGATTTTATGGCATCCAGTTAAGGGAAATAGCTTCTTGTATATCAAAAAGTTAAAGGGAAGATTTTAACATTTTTTGGGGTAATGACGGACATGGTATATCAGAAATAGTAGTGAAGGGCTTCAATATTCCTACTTGTCGTGAGGAGATAAAAAACTGCAACCTACATTGTATGGCACGATTAGATGGGTTTCAAACTGCTTGGCAAGATTTGAGAGTCACAGGCGTGCAAGAAGGAGACACTGGTGAGATAGTTATTATAACTATAAATTATAAATATAATTTGCTTACTACAGTGGCAATAATAACATTATTTATATATTAGCTTAAGGTTGTAATACGAATTGTAAATTAAAGAAAAACAGATTCAATAAAAACATAATTAATTATATAAAGAATTACATTTTGTATTTTTTTTTTTTTTTTTTTTTTTAATTTAACATACAAAATTTTTATAACTTTAATCTAGACTGCTTAAATGAGACACAGTGTCACATATAAAAAAATTTGAAGGACAAAATATTTAAATTAACGCTTATTAGTTGAATTATTTTTTGGTATTTATGGAAAAAACACTTAGAATATTAGAAAATATCTATAGCGCGAATTATGGATTTTCAAAGTTGCTACTTTTAAAAATATTTTCAATTTATTTAGATATTTAAGATGAGGTATACTAATTTTAACAGCATATATTTCAGTAAATACTGTAGATATTGATATAATTATTTTGATATAAAATAATAAATATGTATATACAATCTTTTTATATTTTTTTGGATAATAGTTTTGGTAGGTAGGTAGAGAAGGGTTGCACAGTACTCGGAAAAGTTCCTGTGCATCCACTTAGAGAGTGAGTCCTTTCGTAGAATTGATAGAAAAAGTAGTAGTGGTGTTAAAGTGATTTAAGAAAGGAAAAAGATTAGAAAGCTGAGACCAAGAAAAGAATTGAAAAGACTTGGATAGAAGGAAAAATACTATCGCCCTATTTCGTTCGCTCTAAGCTAACGACACCCTCTTAGCCAGCCTATTCCCATGACGAATCCTATCAAGCTACCCAGATCGATCCTTGATATGCTATCTAATTCACCGACGAATCGACTGCCTACTTAGTTGTAGACGTGGACAGTGACATATAATATCCTCTACCATTTCTATCTCCTCATTGTCTTCGCACATCTTGCAAAGACCGGAGGAACCTATCTTTCAATTCCCTGTCATTCCCCCTATGGGACAATGACCTGTTAGAATACCTATCATAGTTTTCAGGTCTCCTCTTTTCATGCCTAGTAGTAGATTTGTATCTGCTGTGTCAAGTTTAGGCCATAGGACCCTTGATAATCTGTAGTCCGTTCTACGATTGGTTCTATCCCGAATCAACTCTCTAATCAACCTGAAGTAAAAGCGTAGAGGTGGTCTCACACCACTTTCACTTACAGCACCGTTCAAAGCTGAGCCGTTCCTAGCTAATTCATCAGCTACCTCATTGCCAGTTATCTCGGAATGACTCGATACTCAGCACAGTCTAAAAGATTTTTAAAAGACTTTTTTATTAAAAGAATAAAAATCATAATATTAGAAAAATACAGAACTCCGTCAAGTTTCATTTTAAAAATACCATTGTCATAATAAGAAAATATCCAAAAATTATAATTGAAAATATTGGCTGCAACTTTTTGTGATTTTTTAAAATATCAGAAAAAATGTAAGGCATCTCATACTCGTATTATCATTTTATTGAGAATTTACTCGAACCTTTAAGACAATGGCTAAACATTTGTTATGCAGTTAGCACATTAAGATAGGTGTGTTTAAATACCGCCACACTCACCTTGAATGTAATACAAATACAGACGAATAAAAAGACGTTTTTTTAATATGAATATTTACCGCCTTGTCTAGTATCAAAATATAATATGTCAGTCCAGTATTTCTAAAAATAGATTTTTGTTATTCTTAAACTGCCATATGTGACACTGTGCGATGCGTATTAATAAGCTGAATAAAGGTAAAATTTTTAAAGATCTTTCAAAACTCATCTTCTGTAGTTTTGCCGCAAAAAAAAATACATTTTTCTTATGACAGCGATCTAAATGTTTCATAATTTTGAGTTTGTTAAAAAAAAAAATATTAGTATATATTTTTTTCTCAAATATGTATTCCAGTCTAGTCCAAGGGTTCTCACAAGAATGACCCACCGCAATTATGAGGTAATAAATTAGCTGCATACCAGAAAACTCAGTCGTTTGAAACATAATAATTTTAATATGTTGCATAAAATATTTTCAAACTAACTTGAGTTTCAAGTTTGAGTTCAAATGTAACATCAAGTGTTATTCTGGAGAATAAAACCTTTCAGGTTCTTAAACCTGAAAAGACATTCATACTCAAAATAATAATATTTAAAATGATATTTTTCCAATTTAATGCTAAATGTTATTGCTAAATCGGTATAAATTTAGGAAAATGATAAACAAGAAATTTATTTCGTTTAAGATTTATTGAGCTTCATTGAGAAATGTCAGCTTTAAATATTTTTTGATTTTGATTCTACAGCAAGAACTTTGAAATGCATTTGAAAATCAGATTTGAAAAATTTGATAATAAATGCATTAGTTAATTTGAGAATGGTTTTATTCTTCAAAATGTTTTCAAATAATTACCAAATGTTTGACATAACTAAAAATATTTGATTTAAAATAATTTTAAATTTTATATAAAACTTTCGTGTTTAAAAAAGATTTGAAAAAAATCTATTAAAACCCTTAAGATTGAGAAGAATATTTGATGAAAAATTATTATGATTCGGTATATCTTTGACGTTAAAATTTTTGATAAAAGTTATTAATTTTCTGCAATTTTTACTCATAACTTTAAGACATTTTATACGTACGAAAAAATAAATTATAATAAAAGAATATATCAAATTTTATATTCAAACAAAAGGTCTTCCTGACCCCCTACACTGTCCATACGAAACTTATGTGGGGACCCCCATTTTACAACCGTTGGTTTAGACTATACAAAGATTTTTTAGTACATAGGAAAAATTAATATATATTTTTTTCCTTTTTGTGAGTAAAATATTGAAAATAAGGAGTGTAGGATCGTTGGTCCATCTTAAAGAATTTGTCCAAAAAATAATCACCTTAATATATCAAAAAGTATCAAAATTGAGGGAAGAAGTTAAAACTACAATTAGCAAAAAATATGTATCAGCTTCACGAACCTCTGGAAATATTATAATATTATATTATAAATTTGATATTAAATATATTTTGCAAACAGTCTCAATAATTCTGAAATCTAAGAATAAATGCATTTTCATATTAAATAAACGAAAAATTAAATTTTCACAATGTGATATCAAAATTCTTAAAAATAAAAGAATTTACAAGAGAAAAAAAAAAGCTTAATATCTTATATTATTTTCAAAGACATATTAAACCTAAAGACAAAACTAAACTTGAGAAAATACAAAACTCTAAACGTATTGTAAAAAATATCCAGAATGTAAGATTAGTTGTAACTTTTAAAGTACAATAAAAGGAACCATCTATTTCTTAATGATATTTTGAAGGAAGTAGTTTTTCATTACTTCCAAAGTTTCGTTTTCGATACATAGATAAAAAGAAACATCCAAAAAATAAATTTTCATGATGTCAAGAAAGTAATTTCCTACTCTGTGTACGAGGGCGAATCGTAGTTATATGAAACACAACACAATTCACATCAAGTACCACCTGTTAATAGACCACTGTCAAATTTTAAGCAAGTTTCGTCATTTACTTTGCGTAAAAAATAAGATTTTTCGAGGTCCTTAATATAGGCATTTGTTTGGCCAACAATTTCATCGTTGGAGCTGAATCTCTTTCCACCGAGCCATTTCTTTAGGTTTGGAAATAGGAAGTAGTCACTAGGGGCTAAGTCTGGAGAATATGGCGGATGAGGTACCAATTCGTAGCCCAATTCATATAGTTTTGCCATTGAGACTGCACACGTGTACACCCGTGCATTATCTTGATGAAAAAGAACTTTTTTCTTGGCCATATGGGGTCGTTTGCTTTTTAAATCCTCATTAAATCGGTCTAATAAGTTGGCATAATATTCACCGTTTATTTTTTTCCCTTTTGAAGGTAATCGATGTGGATTATCCCGCGTGCATCCCAAAAGACTGTTGACATCACCTTATTGGTCGACAAACTCACCTTGGCCTTCTTCGGAGCAAGTTTACCCGGAGAAACCCCTTGCTTAGACTGCTGCTTGGTCTCCGGAGAACAGTAATGGATCCATGTTTCATCCACAATTACAAAACGCCACAAAAACTTACTCGGATTGCGGTTAAACAACTCCAAACAATCCTTTGAAGTTGTCACACGTTTACATTTATGGTCAATTTAGAGCAAACGCGGCACCCATCTTGCAGACAACTTTTTTAAACCCAGCTGATCATTTCAAATCGAAACCACACTGCCATATGAAATTCCTATGGCATCAACAATCTCACTTTTATTCTTCGGTCGCCTAACACTATATCGTGGATTTTTTCGACATTTTCGGGTATACTGACCTCAATTGGCCGTTCAGAACGTTCAGCGTCATTTGTACTTGTGCGACCACAACGAAAGTTAGTAAAACACTTTTTTACCATTGAAATCGATGGTGCAGAGTCCCTATAGTATTTATCGAGCTTTTTCTTGGTTTGATTGACTGTTTTTTTTTTCGCAAAAAATAATATTTAATGAGCACTCGAAATTCACTTTTTTCCATTTTTAGAAAAATACACGAGGTTGTATGTTTTGAACAGCTGTTAAACGCAAAGTCAATGACGACACTTGCTCAAAATTTTACAGCAGTCTATTAGCAGGTGGTAGTTGATGGGAATAGTGTAGAATTTCATATAACTACGAGGGAAGTTCGAAAAATCACGGACTTATTGATCGGCCCTCGTATATACACTGAATCAATTAAGTCTCCGTACAGTAACTTTATTTTTAATTAATTTAATATATTTCCCTAAAGAAACTAAAATTTTGCCAATATAAACTTTTTAACTTAATCTCGAGATAAAAGGGGGCCATGAAAAAGCATTTATACGTGGCAACACTATTATTTTTTTATTAAAAAAAAGTCTACGTACAATCTTTGATTTCACTGCCTGATAATGGATTTGTATAAGTCGAATGTCATTGGTAGCCAAATTCAATATTTTTTTATCTAGACTAAAGTAAAAATTAAACAAATTATGGAGTGCAAAAATAAGCAAATTTCAATGGATACAAAGAAAGTTATTATTAATCTGAAGAATGAATGAAGCGAAATCACTGATATTGTGAATTCAACAATTCGCAAAAACCAAAACAATCGCAAACAAACCGAGAACTGGCCGATCAAGAAAAATAAACCACCATTTAGAAAGAAGAATTGTACGAACTATAGAATGTAATCGAAAAACCAGCCCATGTGTAATTGTAGAAAACTTGAAAACTAGTGCAATAACAGTTAACCCTCAAACCATAAAAAACGCTCTTAAACGTAATGGATACAATGGCCGGTTAAACCGTAAGAAGCCCCTTGTTCGAAAAGTGAATATGAAAAGGAGATTGGATTACGCTATCGAGCATATTGATAAAGATTTTTTATTTTGGGATCGAGTTATTTTCAGCGATAAAAGTAAATTTAATGTTTTTGGTTCTTGTAGAAGAAAAATGGTACGGAGAAAGCCAAATACTGAAATGGATCCGAAGCATTTGAATCCAACCGTAAAGCACGGTTGAAAACACGATGGACAAATATGCATACCTTAATATATTAAAAGAAAACTTAAAACAAAGTGCAGAAAAATTGGGTTTGGGACGTTTGAACATCTATGGGATCACTTGGAACGAAAGATTCGGCAGTACAATATAACGAGTAAGGATGAACTAAAATCCGTTATTAAGGAAGAGTGGAATAAAATAGATTCCCTGACAACAACTTAGCACATATTAGATACACTTTTATTTAATATTGGGATTTTTTGCCTGAAAACGGTTAACTGTACGGAGACCTTTTTCGTGTTATTTTTCATGAAATTAATGAATTTATGTAAAATTTTATGCTTTTAATCAAAATATTTGCTACTTTTTATGCTGTTTTCTAGTTTATAAGTCTTTTTTATAAAATGAATTCAAAAAAATTATAAAATATATACTTAAAAGTGACCATAAAATGATAATTTATATTATGATTATGTCTGTACGGAGACTTATTTGATTCAGTGTATATATGAAAAAGATATATTCTATTTCAATGACAAGCCTATTTTAAATTCATTGGAAATGAACCGAATTAGCCCTACTTCGGGAGATAAGTTCAGAATTTCAATGAATATTTAAAAATTTCAGCAGCAGATTTTAAGCCGATGTGAGCCGACGAAATCGGCGACTGCTGGTAAAGTAAATAATTGACTTTCATCCGATCGGCTTGTTTCTCTGTTGTCGTTTGTATATGCACATAAACATTTATATGAAGCATTGCATTGACTATTAGTGTTGTTGTTTGTTGTTTTTGTATAAATATGAAAATATTAAGGCATAGTATTTCTTTTTCTTTATTGGTAAAGTGGTGAAGGGTATAAAAGATTCGATATATCCGAATATAACGCTCTAATTTGTTTTACCGTGAAATAATATAACCTCTGTTCCGAATTTATTCAGATTTACTTTTTTAGTCAGAAAGTGTTTGCAGAACTGCTTTGCATTTTCTTGTTTTCTTGTCGACTAATTCCGACTAAAACAAGTAAATCTGACTAAAGTTGAGATCTACAGTTTTTATATATTCTCAAACCTCAAACAACTGAGAAGAAGTTTGCTTTGCATTTTCTTGTTTTCTTGTCGACTAATTCCGACTAAAACAAGTAAATCTGACTAAAGTTGAGATCTACAGTTTTTATATATTCTCAAACCTCAAACAACTGAGAAGAAGTTTAATTTCTTTCATATTAAAACAACATAAAATATAAAAATTGTAATCAAAATGATATCGGTCTGAATGTTCGGTTTTCTATTTGAAACCAAGAATAGGTCACAATTTTGAAGGAAACTTATTACGTTTAAAGGATCGTCACCACCAGAGTGTAAAGATCTTAAACGACTATATATGTTGCTTGAAATTTGTACTAAATTCCTAGATATTTTATGAGAAAATAAAAAACGTGAATACATACAATTGATATTAAAAAAAAAATAATAAAGGAAAGTGCGGTATTGTGACGTATAGCGTAAAGGAGAAAATTTGACTTTTTTCGCGTATTTTCAACATTCCTAAATTATATTTCATCCATGAAATCATGAAAAATATAGTGAGAAAGTTTTGTTAAGTGCTGATGTTTCTGTGAAAGATATCCAAATCAATAGTATTTTTAAATCGGTGATTATAAAATTAAATACAAAAATATAATACCTCTTCAGATCTCTACTTGAAGTAAAAATTTTGGAAATGGGGTAATGTAGTGCGATGTATAATTTAACAAACTTTTCACATTCAATAAACACAAGATACCTTTCAATTTGCCATTTCTAATACTTTCCTTTTTCATTCCATTTTACCCAAAAATAGTTGATTTGAAAAATCGCCGAAAAAAAATACCAAAAGATAAATAATTATTATTATATTTTTATGCGAAACGCTAGACAACAATCCATTCTATATGACAGTTCCATCAGAGAGTTCGAAAGATTATTGGTTGATATTTTATTATAGTACGATTAAGGAGTGCTCCAGTTTAGTCCAACCTCCCCTACACGTAAAGGATCTTGGGGACAACCCTAAATTGGTTGGAGAGTGTCCTTATATGTTGCGGAATAGTTTTTGAGAGCCAATGTTTTAATATATGTGAAGGGGAACTTAATGCGATTGTTTATTCTTATGGTAAGAATTAACCATGTAATATATAAGGATGCACTTTTGTTTCTGATAACTTAAAGCAAATGGAATTGTTTTCATTTCTGTATTTCAAAATTGTCAAAACTTCGATAAATTAAAAATTACAGATTGCAACCATAAAACTTTATTTTCACAGAACAATAAAATAAAAATAAGGCCACCAGTGCAGAAATAAAATATCAATTTTCTAGACAAACATTGTGTCGATAATCATAGCGCATAAACAAATATGTTTCGTATATATGAAATATACATAACACAATGTTATTGACAATATGTCGGCAAATCTATAATAATAAAAGAATTAATCTAAATCCAAACCAAAACATATGATGATAACCCTACATGAATCTCGAGTGTATCAGATTAAAAGTCATAAAAACAAATACATAGAAAATTTTCCCACACCGAACTTTTACTGAAAAATAAATAAATTCTTATCAAGTTTAACGATTATTAAGTGGTAAACAGGTGCAACATAAAACAAAAAATAATAGTCAAAACTGATAAACTGCCAAAAATTTATTTGTATAAATAGCACAGCGCATCTTAAAAACATCAGCAGTCTTTAGGTATTGGATCTGATCGTTGTATCAACTCTAATCCGTGGACAGTTTGGTATCGAATTCTACGCGTTCTGCTAAAGGACCAAATAATGAAAATCGCTATTGCTTTATTGGCCATTGTTGGCCTAGTTGCTGCCGGCAGCATCTCTAAGCATGAAGTTAAAATTGCCGATAAGGAATTTTTGGCCAAACAAAAGTTCCTTTTCGAAATTGTTTACCGTGTTGAGGATCCTTTGGTGTTCGAGGAATGGATCAAGTTGGGCAAGACTTTCCACTTCAACAAGGCTGACTACACCGTAAGCTTTAAAAAATTCAACCAGCCCTTAATGGTTTTCTAACTAAAATTTATTTTTTTTTATTGAAGCATTTCGACACGTACATGGAGAAATTCTACGAAGCCTACAAATATGGTGTTCTCTTACCCAAGGGCGAATTCTTCGGTGCCCTGGTTCAGACCCACCTTAAACAGGCTTACGGTTTGTTCGAATTCTTCTACTATGCTAAGAACTGGGAAGTCTTCCAAAGCAACGTTGCCTGGGCTCGTTTGCACTGCAATGAAGGCATGTTCGTCTATGCTTTGACTTTGGCCGTCATCCACCGTAATGATTTCCATGGCTTGATCTTGCCTTCCATCTACGAAATCTTCCCTCAATACTTCTTCAACAGCAAATTCGTTTACGAAGCTGAGAAATTCGATTACGATGTCTGGAGCAAATACATCATGTACGAAAAGGCATACAAGGATATCCTATACAAGGACTACACCAAATTCTTCAAGAACTATGACAACAAGTACTACTACTACTTCTACACCAAGGACTTCAAGACTTACCAATGGTGGAAATTGATGGGTTTGGACCAACACTGGTACTCTGAAGAACACTTCATGTTGCGTGAAAACTTCGAAGAATACTACAAGGATTCCAAATACTTGCAAATCTTCGAAAGCACCAAGATTTTCTTCATGCCCGTTGACTATACGCGTGACATTGAATTCTACAATAAGGAATCTGTTTTGTCTTACTTCACTGAAGATGTTGGTTTGAACGCCTACTGGTACTACCTCAACATGGACTACGCTTTCTTCTTGGATGGCAAGACCTACGGTTTGAACAAGGACCGTCGTGGTGAATATTGGTTGTACAATGTCCGCCAACTTTTGGCTCGTTACTACTTGGAACGTTTGTCCTATGGCTATGGTGAAATTCCCGAATTCTCCTTCTTTGACAAGATCGAATACGGTTACAACCCACAATTGGTTTATTACAATGGTGTTGGCTACTCTTACCGCAAGAACTACTACGAAATCGAAAGCCACGGCAAATTCGACTACTACCACAAGGTTTTGGACTTCTTTAAGCGCTTGGATGAAATCATCACCAAGGGTGTCTATGTCACTTACGAAGGCAAGACTATTGATTTGCGCAAACCCGAAGCTATTGAATACATTGGCAGCATCTTGCAAGGCAATGTTGACACTTTCGACAAATACTTCTTCAAATACTGGTACATGTTCGCCCACATGTACTTCGGTGATGTCAACACTCACGATGTCGAAGTCTTCCCCAATGTCTTCTTGAACTACGAAACCATGATGCGTGATCCTTTGTTCTACATCTTCTACAAGAAGATTGCTTCTGTCTACTACCAATTCTTCTACTACGTTAAACCCTACACTCACGAAGAATTGTTGTTCCCTGGTGTCACTATCAAGGACGTTAAGGTCAGCGAATTGGTCACCTATTTTGACTTGGTCGACTTTGATGTCACCAACTTGTTGAATGACAAGATTACTTTTGTTGATGGTCAATTCGTTTGGGACAAGACCTTATTGGCTCGTCAAATGCGTCTCAACCACAAACCATTCGACTTTGAATTCACCGTTGAATCCGACAAACCCCAAAAGGTTGTTATTCGCACTTTCTTGGGTCCCAAATACGACGAATTCGGTCGTGTCATCTCTTTGACTGAAAACCGTGAAAACTTCATGGAAATTGACAACTTTATCTACACTCTTAACGCTGGTGTCAATGAATTCAAACGCTACTCCAAGGACTTTTACTGGACCGTTGAAGACCGTACCACATACACTGAATTGTACAAATATGTCATGCTGGCTTTCGAAGGCAAATACGACTTCCCCTTGGACATCAGCGAACCCCACTGTGGTTTCCCCGATCGTTTGGTCTTGCCCCACGGTTTGTACAAGGGTATGCCCATGCAATTCTTCTTCTACGTTACTCCCTTCACTGCCTCCTACGAACCCTTCTTCACCTACGACTACACCTACGCTTGCGGTATTGGCTCTGGTGTTCGTTACATCGATGAAATGCCTTTCGGCTATCCCTTCGATCGTGAAATCGATGAATACGAATTCTTCGTACCCAACATGTACTTCAAGGATGTCAAGATCTTCCACAAGGACACTTTTGAAAAGTACTACGAACACAAATACGAAAACTTTGGCCACTTCGATTACAAATACTACTACTAGATGTTATAATGTTATAAGTATTTAATGTAAAGAGTAGTATAACATGTGGTTGTGCATATAGATATGATAATTGATTAGTAAAATAGATAAAAAAAAAATAAAGATTAAATAACATCAATTTTGAAATATTTTTCATTTTTACTGGTTTTTATTTATGATATCGACACAAATATATTGGAATTTGGTATCATAAGGAATTGTCGGCTTATAAAACTGATTTAAGTAAGCTTTGGATCCGTTGGTTTTTTTATAATTATTTACGTTCATCAATATATTGCGTAATGCAAAGAAAGTAAAAGCGACTTATTACTACTTTTTTTAGTAAATTTTTGCAAAAGCTCACCCATTTGCCTACTAAGACAGTCATTTATAGCCAAGGCTTCAGAATTCAAACAGTAATGTAAAAGTTTAAGTAATTTTTTTTTTTTTAAGAATTTCGTCAAGAATAATCAATTTATACCTAATTAATTAATATAAACGGAATACAGTCAAATTATGTGTGGTGTCATAATAAGAAGACCATAAATATATGATATAACCACAAATCTCATGAATTAATTAATTAAATTAATTCTCCTAAATGCAAAAAAGTTACGTTTTTCATGGGAATTATAAAAAAGTATATTCTCCCAATGACAATGAAATTATTGCTTCCTGTAGTTCTTTTTCATTATTAAGAACTTCCTTCTAATGACAATACTGCACAGTGAGGTAGAATCGTCAAAAATGGCGCTTAATTCAGAAAAGGTGTAAAGCGCTTTTAAAATTTTCCCAAAAATTGGTCAAACACTCATAAATATCTTAAACAGATGAGTTTTGTCTAAACGAAAATCATACTACGGAATTTCCTGAGTATCGGTCCATAATTGACCATGCCTCCCATACAGGAACTACTCCCAGAATTACTTTTTCGTTCATAATTCCTATATACATATGTGATCGCATAAACATAAAAATTGATAAAAAAAAAAAAAATTAATAAATTCTATTAAGTTCAAGTATTGGTTTTACAGCTAAATTTTAGAACGATCGGTCCTGTCACGTTAACGCAAATTCTCAATTAGGTTTGCGCGTTAAAGAGGCTTAATATGGCAAATCTTGCTCTATTTTTACTTTTCTACTTATTTTAAGTATTTTCCTAAAATTCTATATAATTCTCTTCTTAAATAATGCAAGTCATTAAGCAAGTAAAATTTTTATTTTATTTATTACGTTTTTTTTTTTTTTTTTGTAATATGATGCTTCATTTTATCTTTTTTTATGTAGAGTCAATTACTTTTCTAAAATATTAATTTTCAGTTTTCAATTAATTAACATTTTTTGTCAATTTCACCACTCTGTACGCTATACTAAATTCAGTGCTTTTGAATCTATATTTTGCTGTGTATCTTAAGATTATCTAAAGATTAGCCAGAAGATTGACTTTCATGATCGCTAATTTTTACATTGGTGCTCGTATTTATCTATCAATGGGAAAATTATTCCCATTTTAAGCAATATACTTTCATATAATTTTGAAATTATCTTGCTTGCATTTATTTTTCTTTTAAAAAAATTTAATAAATTTCAAATAACAGCATAACATTAGTAGCCATTTTCCAATGACAACTCTGAGATAAAATCATGGCTTCTGCAGCTCTCTTTCAGCAGTTTCTTATAATAAATTCTACATCTTTTTAACTTTTTTTTCTTTTGAAGTTTTCGCTGGGATATTACAACATGGAAGAACACACAGCGAGTACATGATTTTATTTTATGTAAAGTAAAGCTTAAGTCTTGTTAATCTAATACTTGAATAAATAACTTAATGTCAATTTCGTTTTGTCTTTGTCAGTATTTTATTACATCAATGAATTATATTATTTTTAGAGATACAAGTCAAAAATTAAAAAAAAAAATTAAGATTTCTAACAACAAAAAAGGACGGACATTAAATATTTACTTACTTCCGTATACAAAAACAAATTTTAAATATATTTTTGAAAAAAAAATTGTATGAAAAATTTGGATGTTCGTATTAACCAAGAATGCCAAACAATTTTTTCATGGGTTTTGTTATTTAAAAAATGGGTCAAAATTATTAATACTTGTATAGGAAAACAATAATGTCTTCACTACCTTTCTTATAATTCAAATTATAAAACAAAAATTTACAAGTAATTTAAGAGTAATTATAGATAAGTAATATGAATAGTTTTCAAAAATAATTATTATTCCGAGAATAAAAATATAAATTGAACCACAAATATTAGGACTAAGTGAACAAAATAAAAATTGATTTATAATAGTTATGATATAATGAATTTAACGATTATGTCCTTGATATTTATACACATTTGAAAGAATAATAAAAAATTTAGCAATAAGTTTTAAACAATTTCATTCATTCATTCATTCATTTACATGTAGAATCCATGTATAGAATTCAGCAGTTAGTGTCAAACGAATCAATGTCGCCGCAAAGAAAGGACATCAAAAGTAATGATTTCAGCATTGAAATGTAGTTTTTAATTCTGAAAAGGACCTGCTGAAGTAGTAATAATTGGAAACCACAGTTGCCATTGGAAGAATGGTCCTTTTTTAATATTCTTATTCTTGAAATAACATTTATTTATTTACAAAAATATAAATTTAATTTTATTTGTCATTCCGCTTGTAATTTCTATAATATTCATCTAAGATCCCAAAAGGAACATATTTTCTGTATCCTTATTGATAGAAAGTCGATATAACGCGGTCCTTCTGTCCGGTTGTTTGTTGAAATCAGTCTTTAGAAAGCTCCAATTATTGGATATACGAGTATATGTTTTATACATCAAATTATAGGGAATATTCCTTAGAATCAAAAATCAACAAAATCAGTAAATTAATAGCCAAGATATCGTCAAAAAACCGAAAAGGCCTCTAAAAGACGTATTTTTTCTATTCTTCTAAGCCCTATATAAGCAGAAAATTCAGAGTCTTTCTTGGAATGTTTTTTTCGGAAGAAATGAATAAAATCGGTTGATTAATAACTAAGATATCGATAAAAATATATATTTTTCGAATTTGTGAAGCTTCTGTAAAAACGAATTCTGTTTTTGTACAAATTTGTTGTAAATATATTTCTAACATTTCAGTTTTCATAAAAAATTAAAGGCAATAAAGTGAAGAAAAAAAATTATTAAAAATATACGCACACAAATATGTTTAAAAACCTTTGCAATGGCTTTCAGTGTTGTTGTGGTTTTTTTTTATAACCAAGCAACAGTTGATGTTTGTATATACCCTGCAAACATTTTCTATTGCGGAAATCACTAAAAAGAGTCTTCCGGAATATAAAAGTCATAGCCATCGAAAAAGAGTCTCCTGGACGTTACCCGGACAAAGCTCACAGAAGAGTCGTCTTAGTCTCTTCTAGAAGATGATGTATGTTTATATGTTTTATTATGTCTTTATATGTTTTATTATGTTTTTATATTTCACATATATTTATTAATGTACATTACAAAAGAAGAAATTCACATAAATATTAGTTTTGTATAAAAGGAGCTCTAAATAAAATACTCATGAGAAACTTATAATGAATTTCGGTACCTTTAAAACAAGAAAAGAAGATTAATAATATTTGAAATTAAATTAGATTTAGATTACCTTCTATGCAAATAATGTGACAAGACATTTTTATAAGCAAAGTTTTGCCTTTTTTTCATATGCAAATACTTGTCTGCAGCGTTACGGTTTGGCGAACTTTTCAATCACCGGCCACATTTTTTGGCTCCCTATTAAAAATGTAACTAATGGCGACTTTTTAACACTATGTGATAAATGACGACAAACTAAATTGTTAGAAATATTTCGACCCATTGTGTATTAATTCCAATGAAGAAATTAATTATTTTGAGATTGTTTCACAGTATAGAGATGTAAAAATTGACCCCAAAAAATTTATAAATGAACTGAATCTGTTAGAAACTAAAGCCAATAATAAAGTTTATGACCCACTATTTATAATATCAAATGCCGAGTCTTTTTGATTGGGCAAATTAAAAAATTAGATTTGTTGAATATTTATATCCTAATTGATATTTCTACTTTTGCTCATAGCAGTGCCTCGACGGAACGTCGGATTTTAAATTATCATTAATGAAAAATAAATGGTGTAACAGACTTAAGATGAGCTATGCTTTTAGTCCTAAATTCATTAGATGGGGATTTCTAAGACTGGAGAGTACAGAAGTTTAATTAATAAATACTTTTGGAATAATAAAAATTATTATAAGTAAATTATTTTTTATTGGGGAGAAAACAAGAATTTTCGAACACCCGAAGAATCCCAACACATTCGATTTAGATGAAATTAGGCGTGCACACTCACTAAGTCAATATAAAATTTAAGGTTCTTTAAAATTTTCAAATTCCTTGTAGTTTAGTTTTTATCGCGGTTCAAAGTTCATTTTTTCAGAAGTTTTTTTTTTTTAATACATGAATTTTAAATGCATATACAATTTAAACAAATTTGTACTCAAATTAATCCCTAATAAATCTAGTTTCTAATTCTTTTCATAAAAATGGAATTATTTGTCTTTTTATCAGGGATATTTAAAAAATTAGACTTTCCATTTTTATAGTTTTTCTTTAAAATATTCCTTAATATGTTGCAAACATCATATTAAAATTTTAGAGTGGGACCATGAGCGTATGCTGATAAAATTAACTCATTTATTTCAGTAATTATTTGATATTTTTTTTAATGTATTTTTGTTTTGTGTATGAAAATATGTGAACAGATTTTTCTGAAATCAATATCGTAAATAAGAAAAGAGTGTGTCTCAAAATGTTTAGATTTTCAATATAACGAAAAGATACCATATTTTAAAAAAATACTAAAAAAAAAACCTAAGGTGGCATATGCAACGAAAATTACATATAAAAAAAGTGCAAAATTTTAATAATTTTCCAAATCTTTGTTAAAGACAACAACACTAAAATTTAAACGTAGTTTGAATTGTCTTAACCTGATAAGTGGTCGCTGAGATATTGTTTTTAAAAGTTACATACTTTGATAATTTTTTAAGCTTTTCAAAATATCAATATGTAAAGAAAAATTGCCACTCATATAGCAGCTTATAAATATGTTCTTGGAACAGCTCAGATATTTGTCATCAGTCGAAAAAGTTAGTTAGAATCGCCGATTTATTGTCAAAATATTTCCATTTGGCCGCATTCAGTAATCCGGTTTCAAAGATTATTTTTTGAAGTTATTTGTATTATTCCACCAAGATATAGTTATTTTCTACAATTCTTCAACTTAATATAGCAGAATCGCTAATAATAAGCCGAATTTTTTACAAACAATTTTCAAATTATTACCGAAGTAAATAATTTTTTCACTAAATCATAATTTTCTCATATCCTAAATTTTTCTGTATATCCTGAATTTTTTTACATTATTGCAAATACTTTAAAACACTTAAAAAAAAAGAAAAATTATAAAAATGGACGATATGAGTTTTTAAATAATTTTGATGCAAAAACCAATATTGATTTCATTATGCTTTTCTTTTCAAAAATGGCGCTTTTACAAAAATAATTAGAAACTAGATTTATTAGGCATTAATTTGAACCAAAATTTGTTTAAATTGGACAAATAGGTCCGACGATATATGGATTTAAAAATCATGTGTTAAAAAAAAAAATCTGAAAAAAGGTGAACTTTGAACGGTGATATAATCTAAACTATAACGATTTTAAAAATTTTTGAGGAACTTTAAATTTTGTATTGACGTAATGAGTGTATGTACCAAATTTCATCAAAATCGGTGGTGGTGATACAAAAATTGCGCTTTTTTTTTTTTTTTTTTTTTTGTTCGCAAAATTTTGTTTTCCTCCATTAATTTCTTAAAATAATTTTTTTTACCAAATAAACGAATTTTAAGGAGATTTTTAGGTATTGAAGTTGGCCCCTTTTTAAACAAAAAGTAAAATCACCTTTTTTGGAGACTTTTTTTTGGAATATCCTTTTTTTGGACACTTTTTAAAAATTCTCAACGGCTTGTCTGTTTGATGGAGTTTTTCCCAAAATAAATTTAAATTGTGAGAAAAGCAAATTTTTACTAAATAAAATTTTAATCATATAATTATTCTTTGTTGATTGTTAATTATCAAGCAACTATTTTTTCTTATATTTAATATTAAAGCCAAACTATACCTAAGTTAAATTATTACTGAAATACACGATCTTACCTGCTTTTCTATTGTGTTGTTCTCTTTTTATAAAAAAAAAAATTACAATCTTCCTTACACACGGCAAGAAGATTAATGTGCAATAGTAATGTATACTGTTTTTGTTAAATTCGAATTGTCGTCATATTATTTTCTATGGTATAGTATACTTCTGGAAGATGAAAGGATGATACTAAAGTTGTTTTTTTTTTTTTTTTTTTTTGAAAAATTTTATAATCATCTAGAAGTTTCTAAGAAGCAATGCCAATGTATTTTGTGTTTATAAATTTCGAACAATCTTCCGATAATCATCTAGAACTCACTAATAAGTGACGTCTGGAAGATTGGCAACAAATGTATCTTCCAAATGTTTTAAGGGTAGTTTTTTAACGAAGCAACGCTTGCTACGATAGTTTAATTTTGTCTTCACATTTTTGTACTTTGAAAAAAAATCTTATTATTTTTTAAGTACAAATTCGAAAATATAAAAACAAACTTTAAGGCATAAATATTATTATTTGTTTTGTTGAAGAAAATAAAAGCTGAGGCACAGGCAATTAAAGCGCTCCAACTTATTTTTAACTTAATTTAAAGTTATTTAAACTAGCTTTAAAGAGGTGAAATAGAAGTTTTCTTAGAATTAATTAACCATTTATTATTAAAAAAATTGTTTCACAATTGAAGTGATAAAAATGTTATTCTTCATTTTTGCTGCAATGTCTGAGATCTCATATCCTTTCGCCGCAAATAGAAAATTTTTCATGTAAGAAAATTTTTCTTCTATGCACGCCATAAGGAACTATGTGTAAATTTATTTGATTTTAAATAATTTTTGATTTTAAACAACTTAGTTCCCAGTAAATAATTCTTGCATTTTGGGTTGCCTTTATATATATATATATATATATATATATATATATATATATATATATATATATATATATATATATATATATATATATATATATATATTATTAATCATAATTATTACGAACAAAATTCATTTTTCAAAACAAAAATAAGAAAAATAATAAACCAAACAACAAAAATTTTAAATTAAATCATATCATACAAAGCAAATCTCTCATTTTATATTTAGCATCACCTACGATTTGTTATCAACACTTAAGCACAAAAGGTAAAAAGTGCAATGCCAACATAAATTATTATCACTGCCACGAAACTGCTAAATGCAGCTTATTGATAAAATAATTCTCGAATTTAGTAAAAATTTTGTATAAAAACCCAACATTATTCTGCAAACATCAGCAGTCTTTAGGTATTGGATCTGATCGTTGTATCAACTCTAATCCGTGGACAGTTTGGTATCGAATTCTACGCATTCTGCTGAAGGACTAAACAATGAAAATCGCTATTGCTTTATTGGCCATTGTTGGCCTAGTTGCCGCTGGCAGCATCTCTAAGCATGAAGTTAAAATTGCCGACAAGGAATTTTTGGCCAAACAAAAGTTCCTTTTCGAAATTGTTTACCGTGTAGAAGATCCTTTAGTGTTCGAGGAATGGATCAAGTTGGGCAAGACTTACACCTTTAACAAGTCTGACTACACTGTAAGTATTAATAACCTAACCTATCTGTATACAACTTTCTAACAATTTCTTTTCCAAAATTCTAGCACTTTGACTTGTATATGGAGAAATTCTACGAAGCCTACAAATATGGTGCTCTATTACCCAAGGGCGAATTTTTCGGTGCCTTGGTTCAGACTCACCTTAAACAGGCTTACGGCTTATTCGAATTCTTCTACTATGCCAAGACCTGGGAAGTCTTCCAACGCAATGTTGCCTGGGCTCGTTTGCACTGCAACGAAGGCACGTTCGTCTATGCTTTGACTTTGGCCGTCATCCACCGTAATGATTTCCATGGCTTGATCTTGCCTTCCATTTACGAAATCTTCCCTCAGCACTTCTTCAACAGCAAATTCGTTTATGAAGCTGAGAAATTCGATTATGATGTCTGGAGCAAATACATAATGTACGAAAAGCAATACAAGGATATCCTCTACAAGGATTACTCCAACTTCTTAAAGAATTACGATGACGAATACTATTTCTACTTCTACACTAAGGATTTCAAGACCTACCAATGGTGGAAAATGATGGGCTTGGACCAACACTGGTACTCTGAAGACCGTTTCATGTTGCGTGAAAACTTTGAAGAATACTACAAGGATTCCAAATACTTGCAAATCTTTGAAGGCACCAAGTTGTTCTTCATGCCCGTTGACTACACCCGTGACATTGATTTTTACAACAAGGAATCTGCTTTATCTTACTTTACTGAAGATGTTGGTTTGAACGCCTACTGGTACTACCTTAACATGGACTACGCTTTCTTCTTGGATGGCAAGACCTACGGTTTGAACAAGGACCGTCGTGGTGAATATTGGTTGTACAATGTCCGCCAACTTTTGGCTCGTTACTACTTGGAACGTTTGTCCTATGGCTATGGTGAAATTCCCGAATTCTCCTTCTTTGACAAGATCGAATACGGTTACAACCCACAATTGGTTTACTATAATGGTGTTGGCTACTCTTACCGCAAGAACTACTACGAAATCGAAAGCTACGGCAAATTCGACTACTACTACAAGGTTCTTGACTTCTTTAAGCGCTTGGATGAAATCATCACCAAGGGTGTCTATGTCACTTACGAAGGCAAGACTATTGATTTGCGCAAACCCGAAGCTATTGAATACATTGGCAGCATCTTGCAAGGCAATGTTGATACTTTTGACAAATACTTCTTCAAATATTGGTACATGTTCGCCCACATGTACTTCGGTGATGTCAACACTCACGATGTCGAAGTCTTCCCCAATGTCTTCTTGAACTACGAAACCATGATGCGTGATCCTTTGTTCTACATCTTCTACAAGAAGATTGCTTCTGTCTACTACCAATTCTTCTACTACGTTAAACCCTACACTCACGAAGAATTGTTGTTCCCTGGTGTCACTATTAAGGACGTTAAGGTCAGCGAATTGGTTACTTACTTCGATTTGGTAGACTTTGATGTCACCAATTTGTTGAACGACAAGATTACTTTCGTTGATGGTCAATTCGTTTGGGACAAAACCTTGTTGGCTCGTCAAATTCGTCTTAACCACAAACCTTTCGAATTTGATTTCGCCATTGAGTCTGACAAATCCCAAAAGGTTGTCATCCGCACTTTCTTGGGTCCCAAATACGATGAATTCGGTCGCTTCATCTCATTGAATGAAAACCGTGAAAACTTCATGGAAGTTGACAGCTTCATCTACACCCTTAACGCTGGTGTTAACGAATTCAAACGCTACTCCAAGGACTTCTATTGGACCGTTAAGGACCGCACCACTTACACTGAATTGTACAAATATGTCATGCTTGCTTTCGAAGGCAAATACGACTTCCCCTTGGACATCAGCGAACCCCACTGTGGTTTCCCCGATCGTTTGGTCTTGCCCCACGGTTTGTACAAGGGTATGCCCATGCAATTCTTCTTCTACGTTACTCCCTTCACTGCCTCCTACGAACCCTTCTCCACCTACGACTACACCTACGCTTGCGGTATTGGCTCTGGTGTTCGTTACATCGATGAAATGCCTTTCGGCTATCCCTTCGATCGTGAAATCGATGAATACGAATTCTTCGTACCCAACATGTACTTCAAGGATGTCAAGATCTTCCACAAAGATACTTTCGAAAAGTATTATGGTAAGAAATACGAAAACTTCGGCTACTTCGACTACAGCTATTACCATTAGTTTCATTGGAAGGATGTTGTGAAATAGGTGCTACATAAAAAGGTTGTTGTTTTTTTTAAATAGCAAAAAAATAAAAATAGATATAATAAATATAAACAAAAAATTGTTTAAAAAATTATCTTCTTTTTGTTTTACTTTTAATTTTTAATATTTAGGTTTCTAACTATTTAGTTTGGAGTCTTATGTATTGCAGCAAAAATAAAAGATAAACAATTCATGTTGTCATTAAAAGGAAACTTCTTTTGGTTATCAATCATGGTCACTAAGAAAATTTGGTTGAGAAATACACAACTTTATATAAATTAAGAAAGCTTCTGCTAATTAATGGAAATTTTCGTACTTAAAACTTAAAGAATTTTATTCATACAATTTTCTTAAAAAATAAATTCCTAATAAATACACTAATTGTAACATTGTGCAATAATCAGAGGTCATTAAAAAATACAATCGGGTTCATATAAGGCCAGACGCTTAACATAACAATAAAATTGGTTGTGTTTTGATAAGAATTTCCTAAGAGCTACCAACAAATTTGTGAATTTTTTGTAGTACAAATATAAAAGATTAAATAATTCTAGCAAATACTAGCAGTCTTTATGTGCTGAAACTCATTTGAACATTACCTAATTAAACCTCAAAAGATCTAATTACTTTTAAATTCAAAGCAAAATAAACAATTAATGAAATTAGTCATCATTTTTGCTATTATTGGTCTAGTTTTTGGAAACAGTAGTCTACTGAAACTGAAAGCTGATATAATTGTTGATAAGGAATCTTTATTAAAACAAAAGTTTCTTTTCGAAATCGTTTATCATATTGAGAAAACTTTGATGTTAGAGTAATGGATAATAATGGAAAAATCGTTTATAATTAACAAGTATAACTATGCTGTAAAATTTTGTCCTTAGGTGCTTTGGTCCAGAGCCACAATAAATAGGCTTATATTTGTTTGAATTCTTCTTTTATAACAAGAATTGGTTAGTCGTCCAATTAAACGTTGTGTGCCCTGCAACGAAGGCATATGCTTTCACTTTGGCCATCATCAATCGAGAAGGAGAGACATTGTCTTCTGTACATGATATATTTCCATATTCCTTTTTTAACATTAAATTTGTAAGCCACTCGAAGAAGTTCAAATATATTATGGATCAAATACATTATGTACGAAAAGGAATTTAAGCATATTCTTTACAAGGATGATGCTACATATTTTATTAATAAAGGCTACCAATGAGTGATTCCATGTTAAAACGGACAGCATTCAGATTTGATATTTCCGATTTCAATGAAATTCACTACATACATTGGCTATTTAAAACGTTTCTCAAATCATAAAATTTTTGAGTCATGTCGCTTTTCAGTACAAAAATATGACGTTTTAAAAAGCGAAAGAAACTAAAAATTTTACAAAGGTGTACTTGCTTAATTGCTACTAAAAGTTCAAAGCTAAAAATTAGACGTACAAAAATCAAATCAAAAAAAGGTATTTTTAAAATTATTATATAATGTTGGCATAACTCTTCTTCCTACGCGTGTAAATTTTATGATGGACACTCATTTAGTTTAGAAGTTATGGAGCAGAATAAAATCGAATTACTAATAACTTCTGAACCGTACACAATGAAATTTAAATTTTGATATCATTTTAAATACAAAGTTATTGCCTTCAAAATTTTTTGTAGTTCAAAGGCCAAAATTAGACTTATAAAAGTTAAACCATTATATTTCCATGATATAATGTTAACACGTCTCTTCTCCATACTCGTGCAAAATTTCATGTTGCATACTCCTTCAGTTTAGAAGTTATATAACAAAATATAAACTAAAGTCAAATTTTGTATATAAAATTTATTATAATTTCACTTTAATATGAACTCGTAAAAAACATAATGTGACATAAATTTTTAGAAATATTTCAAATTTTATATACAAAAAAAAATTTCATCATATTTGGTTTCATCACTCTTAAACTAAAAGACTGTCAAACTTGAATTTTGGCAGGAGTATAGAATAGAGTTAAAATATCAATACATAATTTTTTTAAGAATTTTAAAATACCGTTTTTTGAGATATTCAGCTTTGATATTGGTGTCATCAGTTTTTATATTTGAGCTCTAGAAGTAAATAAATTCTACACATGTCAATATCTTTTTCTATTAAATGAAATAAAATTAGAATTCCACAATATATAGTTTAGATGTTATGAACAATAAAATATTTACACTTTTGGAAAACATCGACAGTTTTTCATTTTTGAAACGTCATATTTTTGGACCGGAAATTGTCTTCAGTCTGAAAGTTTGTGATTTGAGTAATACCTGAAAAATAGGTAATATTTGTAACGAATTTCATTGAAATCGGACACAACAAATCCTAAAATGGATTTATTTTGTTAGTTTTGATATAGAAACTACAATATTACTATTGTATTATAATGGGTTTGCACGAAAACTGGTATACTGAGAATCCTAGTAATATGGAGGAACATTACATTGACGATGTCTATAATGACACTAAAAGTTTTGATATATTTAAGGGTACCAAACAATTTTGAATGTCAGCGGATTATACCCGAGATATTGAATTTTATAACAAGAAATTTAATTTATCCTACTTCACTGAAGATGTTGGTTTGATCTCTTACTGATTCTATTTCAATATGAATAATGTTTTTCTCTTGTATGGCGATTTGAACAAGAAAAATAGTGATGAATACTGGTTCTACTACTATACTATACGGAACGTCTGTCTAATGGTTATTTGAAAATTTCTGATTAATTCTTATACAAGATCGAATACCATTACAATCCATAGTTGATTTCCCACAATGGCATGGGTTACAGTTATAGCAAGACTTACTATGAAACAAACAGCTTTTCAAAATTTTATTATTACTACAAGGTTAAGGACTTTTTTTAAGCGATTGGATGATATTATTAGCAACGAAACTTATGTCACATCGAATTAATTCGAATTAACATTCACTGTCCGTAAACCAAGAAAATTTTATGGAGATTGTCAATTTCATCTATAAACTTAAGACTGGTATCAGTGCATTTACTCGCAGCTTCAAGGACTTCTACCGGATAGTAAAAGATCGCTCTTCCTATACTGAATTGCACAAATATGTTATGAGAGCTTTAGAAGGCAAATACGGTTTCTCCTTAAATGTGAGTGAACCTCATTTCAGTTTTCTAGATCATTTAATCCTACCTCGGGATTAGTTGCAAGCAGTGTTGCAAATTTAGCATCTAGGACTTTCTAAACTCATTTAGCACGAAAAAAATGATTGTAGCATCTGGCACTTTTTCTAACACTTTTCGATTTTTCTTTGTCAATTCGTAGCTCTGTACTATAATAAAATGATCAGTTTTTTTAATTAAAATGAGATAAATATAATATGAGAAAGTATCATAAAGTGGCTTTAAGTATTTTTACTCATTATAACTATTATTCTTTAGAAAATAAAAATAATTTATTATTTTTTTTTCTATTAAATCAAACCACATTGTGAGCTGGATGTTTTTAAAAAACTTTTTGGTTTTTGCTATATTGTTTTTTTGTTCAAGATAAAAAATCTGAAAAAAATACATTAAAATTAAAATGACCTTAAAGGAATAAATTAATTTTAAACTTGTAAATATATATGAAAAATATTCAAAAGATAAAGTAGAGTTAAAATTTAACACGAGAATAGCAATTTTGCTGAGTCGAAAATTAAATACACTGAAGGCAATGCTTTGGCTACTCAGTGCTAAAATAACACAAATGCTAAATGGAAAGCCGTTTAAAGTGGAAATGATTTCTCAATGCCGCTGGACTCAATCGTATTAGCTTGCAATTATTTTAAGCTCGCTAAGTCCCAGTCTCACTATGTTAGAAATAAACCGATTTTCATAAATAGTAAGAAATGATAGTGAAAAGGGAAATCTGTTCATAAGTCATGTAAAGAACGTGTTTACTCCCGTTATATCAAATACCATAATAGAGTTGCCTCTATTTGTACCCCATTTCTGAGCAGTTGAACCCCTTTATTTTGAGATTCGAGAGATCGACAAGTCTATTGTTGATTTAAGCCCCAAAAAAATCGCCTGGTATTGATAATATCAGTAACAAGATGCTTTCGGGGCTACCCTGGATATCACTTAAAATAATATTTTATATTTTTAATGCTATATTACAACTTAAATACTATCCACCAGAATGCAAGGTATCATTGATTACTATAATACCTAATACAAGAAAAGATCACACTAAATAAGAATTGTATAGACCCATTAGTTTGTTATCAAATAAGGCAAAGCTGTTCGAAAAGCTATTATTAATGAACCTTATAATGTATGGAACTGATTGCATTTCGGATCATCAATTTGGATTTAGAAGAAAACATAGCAGTATTGAACAAACACACAGACTTGTTAATGTTATATCCAAGACATTTGAAGAAAAAAAATTTTTTTCTGCTCTCTTCATTGATTATATTTACCCACAAATACACATACACAGGGCGATGAAAAATGTGCTCTAAAAAAAGTGTTTTTGCGCATAAAAAATGTATCTAAAATCGTGAGACATGCCCTCAAAAATGTCCCAAATATATTCATGCTAAAAATAACTTGAATTCTGTTAGCAATTGATAAAAAAAAAAAAATAATATTTTCTTTCTGCACTTAAAAACATTCAAAGCTAATACAATGTATCAGGAAATTACAAAATATATATCAAGTTAGTCAATCTTATTTGAAAAACGTATGTGACAGTAAAAAAAAAAAATCATTAAAGGCAAATTATGATAATCTTTTGGGTTCAAAATATGTATGTAAAATTTTTCTCTTAAGTGCAAAATATGCAAAATTATAATCCTAGGTGTAAAATATGCCATCTAAATTGCTCTAAAATAAGAATTTTCTATAAAAATATGAAAAAATAACTGTTAATTCAAAATATGCAAAAATATACTGATAATGAACAATACATATGCAAAAATATGCAGTAACAAAACGATTCTAAAATTCTTAAAATTGTCCGAAACGGTTAAACAAATAAAAGTTTGTTTCATTTGAAGCCCAAGAAAAAATATGACGCTGCATATTTTTGGTTGCCCTGCATATAAGCTACTTGAATGCTATTTAACTCAACGAAATTTTTTGTTAAAGAAGGTTCACCCCAGCCAATTAAAACATGTGCTCCCCAAAGAAGTATACTGGTTCCTTTTTTGTACTTAATATTCACCTCTGTTACGCCAACAAATAGTAGAACCTATAAATCAACATTTTCAGACAACACAGCTATTCTAGGCGTTCACGAAAATTCCCATGATGCATCTAGACTTCTTCAAGATCATGTCTCCGAATTAGAAATATGGTTGACAATGGAAAATAAAAGACAACGAACAGAAATGTACTCATATAACCTTCACATTGCGGAGAGGATCGTGACAACCAATTCTAATAAACAATCAAGTTATACCCCAACAAACGTAGGCTAAGTACCTTAATATGCATCTAAAGCGACGCCTTACATGAAAATCGCACGTTTATAGTAAGTTAACCCGAATGAAGTTGAAAGCTCTTCAGATTAAATGGATCATTGGAAAAAATTCCAAGGTAAGTTTAGATTGAAAACTATTGCTTTATAAGTCAATTCTAACGCCAATTTATTGTTATGATATCCACGACTTCAGCTTTAAATGTTAAAGAATTAAAAAAGCGTTAGAATCAAGTTTGGGGCAAATAACTCTAATATTCATAAAGAGCTCAGCATACCTCTGGAGAAAAACGAAATAAAAAAATACGCAGAAACATACCCAAAAAAACCTTAGACTCACCCAAACCTACTCGCTCGTAGTACAAAAATAAGAAAGACATCAGACCTGAACCGCATACAAAATATATGAGGAAACACACTGACTGAACCGACACCGGCTGGACCGACACTGGTTGGACCGGACTAATTATAGTCTTTAGATTTAAGATTTAAATTCTTATTATTAGTACTAATTTTCAGAAGAAACAATAAATAAATATAAATATTTTTATATTATTTTTATTATGTTTTTTTTTTCGAAGGAACAGGTCTGAACTTTGAAAAACTTCCATATTTTTGCATTGGAACTGTAAACTGATTAGATTTTAGTTTAGTGTTTATTTGATACTAATTTCAAACTGTCTAGACGGACTGAAATAACCAAAAAGTGATTTAAACACATAATTTAAGAGTATATTGGGAATTATGGGGTATTTAAAACAAAATCCCTCGTACGTCGCTGAAATTATTCGTAAAAATACAAAATAAGTTAAGGCGGAAAGTTAAAAAATCCAGTCATAAATATTTGTTTAAACGCAATATAATATAGTACCTCGTAGAAAGAAATGTTTAAGAAAATAGTGACGAGCAGAATAATTTAAAAACGGATTTTCTGTTCCCTACCAGTGATTAAAAACCACGCGTCTAGTAAGTTTTTTGTCTAAAAAAGTTTTGAGTGTATCAAAAATTTTGTAATTTTCAGAAATATCAAAAAATGTTATGGTCCATTATAAGGCGTATGGGCCATTTTTTATTTTATTTTTTCGAATTTTTTGACCCCAGATCGCTTTGCTACTTCTTAGACCTATCTGCCCTATTCAAAATTTGATATGAAAATTTCTTCTACAACTTTTTAAGACTTTCACTAAATTACTACTTTAGCTATACGAAAATTAACATTTACTTTGTATGAGGGCTACTCCTCCCCCTGGCCCTATACATCACATTTTCAATTCATCAATGCAATATGATAAGGAAGTAATTTCCACAATGAGGAAATTATTCCTACAAAATGTTAAGAATTTTACTGTAACAATTCTTAAGATATACGATATTTAATATTTTCCTTATATGAGGGTACCATTTCCCTTGGTCTTATCCCATTTTTATTTTAATTTTGGAATATGATGCGAGAAGCAATGCCGTAAAATTTTAAGACTTTCGCTGTAACATATTGAAGTTATCCGATAATTAGTATTTTCTTTGTATAGGATATACTATTCCCCCTATTCCTATTCCTTCCATTTTCATCTCAATTATAAAGGATGATAAGAAAGTTATTTCCTCTAATTTGTTAGACCTTTGCGGTAATAGTTCTTAAGTTGTGAGATAACTCATATTTTCTTTATATGGGGCTTACCAATCTCACTGCTCCTTCCGAAAAATAAGATATACAATTTTAATTCTAGGATCCACAGTATGATACTGTGAAAATATAGATGTCGGTGCAGGATAATCAGTGCACTCACAGTATCAAAGTTTCCTAGCAAAACAACCGCTTTTTTATGGGGCCAACTTTCTAAACCACTAAATTCCACATATCAGATAAGGTGACCACACATGGAGCCAAAAGTCGATTAAAGATAATCACTTTTTTTCAATTAATGCACATCGAAAGTTATAGAAAATCATTATATGAAAATTTTTTATTATAAAATTAAATTATTATACAAGACAAAACAAATTTTCGGAGAACATAGCATCACATATGTATAATAATTCCGTTGTCATATTTCATATATATTGAGAAATTTTGCAATTTCGCAAAAAAAAAAAAAAAAAACTTGAAACAAAATTTTAAACCTTTCATCTTCAGCAAATATTACTAATAAAAAGTTTAATATAATTCTCGAACTAAGTTAGTATTAACAAAAATATTCTAAAGCAACCTCAAAGTCATATTAAATTAAATTCTCACATTCAAATTAATTTCTGTTTTAATAAACATACACATACTTATTTATCTCTCATATGGAACACAATTTAAAGATAAAAATCTAAAGCAGATGTCCAAAAATGAGAATTTACAAAATCAATTTAATTTCAGAAAATTAAATGCAACTAATTGTTGCTCATGTTATGCTAAAAGTAAACAAATGACATCATTAATAAGAAAAAAAAATTATATTCTTATCACTTTTACGATTTAAAGGTAAAAAAGTGCATCTTATGCATTGGCCACGTGCAAAAGTGAAATATGCTGATATCATGAGCTAAAAGATAAGACTAATCACAACAACATCTAACGAATGAAAAGCGTAGAATTTGTATAAAAGTGCTGGGATACTTTTCAAATGCCAGCAGTCTTTAGGTATTGGATGTGATAGTTGTATCAACTCTAATCCGTGGACAGTTTGATATAGGACTAAGTAATGAAAATCGCTATCGCTTTATTGGCCATTGTAGGCCTAGTTGCTGCCAGCAGCATCTCTAAGCATGAAGTTAAAATTGCCGATAAGGAATTTTTGGCCAAGCAAAAGTTCCTTTTCGAAATAGTTTACCGCGTAGAGGATCCTCTGATGTTCGAGGAATCGATCAAGTTGGGAAAAACTTTCACCTTTAACAAGGCTGACTACACCGTAAGTTTCGAAAATAGTTTCCATTCCTAAACTTTAATTTAAAAAAAATCTGTTTCTGCATTCCAGCACTTCGACATGTACATGGAGAAATTCTACGAAGCGTACAAATATGGTGCTCTATTACCCAAGAATGAATTCTTTGGTGCTTTGGTACAGACCCATCTTAAACAGGCTTACGGTTTGTTCGAATTCTTCTATTATGCCAAGAACTGGGAAGTCTTCCAACGCAATGTTGCCTGGGCTCGTTTGCACTGCAACGAAGGCATGTTCGTCTATGCTTTGACTTTGGCCGTCATCCACCGTAATGATTTCCATGGCTTGATTTTGCCTTCCATCTACGAAATCTTCCCTCAATATTTCTTCAACAGCAAGTTCGTTTATGAAGCTGAGAAATTCGATTACAATGTCTGGAGCAAATACATCATGTACGAAAAGGAGTACAAGGATATCCTTTACAAGGACCACTCTAAATTCTTTAAGACCCACGACAACGAATACTACTACTACTTCTACACCAAGGACTTCAAGACCTACCAATGGTGGAAGATGATGGGCTTGGGCGAACACTGGTACTCTGAAGACCGTTTCATGTTGCGTGAAAACGTGGATAAATACAACAAGGACTCTAAGTACTTGGAAATCTTCGAAGGCACCAAGATGTTCTTCATGCCAGTTGACTACACCCGTGACATTGATTTCTACAACAAGGAATCTGCTTTGTCTTACTTCACTGAAGATGTTGGTTTGAACGCCTACTGGTACTACCTTAACATGGACTACGCTTTCTTTTTGGATGGCAAGACCTACGGTTTGAACAAGGACCGTCGTGGTGAATACTGGTTGTACAATGTTCGCCAACTTTTGGCTCGTTACTACTTGGAACGTTTGTCTTACGGCTATGGTAACATTCCCGAATTCTCATTCTTTGACAAGATTGAATACGGTTACGATCCACAATTGATTTACTATAATGGTGTTGGCTACTCTTACCGCAAGAACTACTACGAAATCGAAAGCTACGGCAAATTCGATTACTACTACAAGGTTTTGGACTTCTTCAAACGCTTGGACGAAATCATCACCAAGGGTGTCTATGTCACCTACGAGGGCAAAAGCATTGATTTGCGCAAACCTGAATCTATTGAATATATTGGCAGCATCTTGCAAGGCAATGTTGACATCTTCGACAAATACTTTTTCAAATACTGGTACATGTTCGCACACATGTACTTCGGTGATGTCAACACTCACGATTTCGAAGTCTACCCCAATGTTTTGTTGAACTACGAAACCATGATGCGTGATCCTATGTTCTACGTCTTCTACAAGAAGATTGCTTCAGTCTACTACCAATTCTTTTACTACGTTAAACCCTACACTCACGAAGAATTGTTGCTCCCTGGTGTCACCATCAAGGAAGTTAAGGTCAGTGAATTGGTGACATACTTCGATTTGGTCGACTTTGATGTCACTAACTTGTTGAACGATAAGATGACTTTCATTGATGGTCAATTCGTTTGGGACAAGACCTTGTTGGCTCGTCAAATGCGACTCAACCATAAACCATTCGACTTTGAATTAACCGTTGAATCTGACAAACCCCAAAAGGTTGTTGTACGCGCCTACTTGGGTCCCAAATACGACGAATTCGGCCGTGTTATCTCTTTGAATGAAAACCGTGAAAACTTCATAGAACTCGATAGCTTCATCTACGATCTCATCTCTGGAGTCAATGTATTCAAGCGCAGTTCCAAGGACTTCTACTGGACCGTTGAAGACCGTACCTCCTACACTGAATTGTACAAGTACGTCATGCTAGCTTTCGAAGGCAAATACGACTTCCCCTTGGATATCAGCGAACCCCACTGTGGTTTCCCCGATCGTTTGATCTTGCCCCAAGGTTGGTACAAGGGTATGCCCATGCAATTCTTCTTTTACATCACTCCTTTCACTGCTTCCTACGAACCCTTCTCAACCTACGACCACACTTACACTTGCGGTATTGGCTCTGGTGTTCGTTACATCGATGAAATGCCTTTCGGCTATCCCTTCGATCGTGAAATCGATGAATACGAATTCTTCGTACCCAACATGTACTTCAAGGATGTCAAGATCTACCACAAAGACACCTTTGAAAAGTATCACGAACACAAATACGAAAAATTTGGTCACTTTGATTACAACTACTATCATTAAAAAGATAGAAAGTACTTTGAGTAATGTGATGTTATTGGTTTAAGTTTTGTTAATTAATTGATAAATAAAAGATATAACAACAAAAGAAAATTATATTTATATATTTATTTATTAAAAAATCATTTTAGACCCCATATACATATATTCTGGGTCCTGGTAAGATTCTTAGTCGATCTAGCTATGTCCGGCCATCTTTCCGTCTGTTTGTTGAAAGCGGGATAGGGTTCGGAAGGGACCAAATAGGAGGACGAACTTAGCTCAAATATTTACCTTATATAAGGTTTGTTTGCTATAGAAAATGGAAAAAATCGGCTAATAAACACAAAAGCTATGTGCCAGATTCTAGAAATACCCTGTCCGTTGTAACTTAAGTTCATACTTTTCTACTGATATCTCTTAAACAAAAGCATGTACAAAAGCATGTAACGAAATTTTTTACAAATATTTCAAGGGTTAATATAAAATTCGGAAATCAAAAATGGGCGTGGTCAATGAAGAAAGTTTAAAAGGATGCAGATGTTGGGTATAAAGATTCGGTCAAGCCGAGTGTAACATTCTTACTTGTTTATAGTCAATAATATTGACTTCAAAAAGTAAGAAATGAGATTTTTAACATGAAAATATATGTATGAATATATTTATTTATGGGAACTATTAGTAATTATAGGCCAACATTTTTTTAGGATTATCAGATATGTCTATATAATTAGACTGCACCAAAATTTATCGACTTTTGAATTTTGGCCGTGAGTCCCTCTAGAATCATTCACTGGACTATAGAAAAATATTCTGTGAAATATTATTGAAATCGGATATTGTTGTTTGTGGTGCGCTTATATGGGTTAAGGTTTTACGAGTTTTTGAATACTTTAATTTTTTTGAGAAATGTTTAAATGAAATGCTATTATGTTTTTGTTTCTGTAGGATAATTCAAGCATCTTCTTATATATTTTATATCTTGCTATATAGATAATTATATGTGAATTACAAGTTTTTAATATATTGTTAAAAATCAAAGTACTTAATAGATAAATTTTTCTAAAAACTATAAAAAAGTCACATTTTCCTCATATAAACGCACCATAAAAAAATTCAGGTTCGATGAATAACGATATCCGATTTCACTAATTTTTCTAGGAGGATTACTGTCAAATTTGGTAAATTTTGGTGCAGTCTAATAAATATGTTATGCATTGTACAAGACATATTAATGTTGAACGATCCGTAGTGATAAGCTAGCTGACTATAGGAAAAAGTTTTACTAGTTCTCCTTCAGTTCTTTAACAGAATCAAAAGTTTGTCAATTTAAAAATTTCGGTCTGTGGAAGAATTTTTTATTGGGAGAAATTTTAATATTCTTTAGCTAAAAGGATAAATCCTGCCTACTTTTGTTCCTTTTATGAATAACATATTAAACACTTTTTATAGCATATTTGTCCATCTTAAAGTATTAAAAAAAATCAACTAGAATGCATTATTGGGTCACTTCCTGTACCGAAATCCCTGGAAAATAAATTTGATATATTTTTGACAAGTTCAAAATTACGAATTTTTTGAGAGATATTTCGAGAAAATATTGCAATTTTATTAGGACAAAATATGCTAAATATGAATAAGAAACGTTTAAACAATTTTCCTACATCATGATCTCAAATTCTAATGTACATTTGTACAATTAAAGCGCCTTACGAAAAAATGTTGCAAATGTATCTAGGAATGAAGTTTCTATGTTCTTATGTGGTTCCCAAAATATTACGTCTGAATGTTTCAATTTGCTTGAGTTGGACCATTTGTAGAACACTTCTAAAAATACAGATTTCTTTCAATAGCATTATAAAAATTTTCATTATAATAAAATTAACTTCAAAATATTATGGAGATATACAAACGCTTGGAATATGCATTTAAATAATTCTTACATCTCTTTTCGTTCGGGAAATATCAAGATTTTACTAAAATTTTTTGTCATATTTTCATTATTTAAATATGTAGTTGTAAATAAATCGGAAATTTTTCAATATATATTGGATTTTAAGGTATCATTGAAAAGGTCTATTCTGATACTATTGAAAATTACAGATAATTAACCCTTAAAAGCAATAGGGTAAGTTTTATACATTACGTTCCCAAAAGATTAAATCAGCAATTTGTGCAATTAAATTGTATGGAAATATTTATTATACTTAAATATCAATTAGTTTATTTATTTATTATACTTAGATATCAATTAATTTATGAAAAATATAATAAATTTTTTTTAAAGCCTAGGTCGTAATCAAATAAAAGAAAGTCTTTGAAGTTTCGCTATTTTATACGAATTTATAGTTTTTTGACAAGTTTATGCTTCTTGTGACATTTATTTTCTTAAATAAACATTTATTTGCCATAAAAATTGACTTCACCTATTATGGACTGGTGATTCCAAAATATTACTTTTGTTACTAAGGAGTTAAATTAATACATATATCAATAGTACTGAACAAGACCATTCCAATAATGCTTTAAAATCTAAATTACGGTGGAAAATAATAATAATAATAATAATAATAATAATAATAATAATGATAATAATAATAATAATAATAATAATAATAAAATAGTATTGCAAAAGATTAGTAGAAAATTTTACTATAATATGCATTTCACTAGTTTTTAAAAAACTTTTTGCTGATTACGTATTAGTCGTCATATGTTTATTGATATTGTAATTTTTTGACAAAAAGTTAAAAATTGTGTGCAGAGTTTATCGAAAACCATATTTTTTGAGATATTTTAAAAATGTTCCAGCTCATGTGAACGAAATAGTTGAACCAAAATAATTTATAATTTTTGAGGATTAGTTTAGAACATATTAATCTTTAATTTTAGGGAGTACATTTGCAATGTTTTTTGTCTTCATACAAATCGATTCAATTCTAACATTTTTTAAAGTATTTTGCAACTACGAATTTTTCTCATTTCTATTCAAGCTTTCTTGTTTTTTTTTTTTTTTTTTTTGTCAAGAAAATGAAAAAAAAAAAAAAATGTTAATACACAAATTTGTGAAGAACTTATTTTCTTCTAATTTTTAATTATAAAAAAAAATCAGTTTAAAATTTTTGAAAAATTTACATTGGGTTGATCAGAAAGGAAATCTTTGTGTAAAGCCTAAAAGATTAAAAAAAAAAAAAAAATTTATATATATATATATATATATATATATATATATATATATATATATATATATATATATATATATATATATATATATATATATATATATATATATATTGCTTTGTATCATCAAGATGTAGATGCCAATCCCATTAACCTTCTAACGGTCAAGGCTGTCTCAGGGCATCTTTTCTTATTTGATTTTTTTTGAAAACAATTTATATTTTAACTTATTTTTGTATTGTAAGCATTTGATTAATTATTTGACATAATAAATTAGTTGACAATAATACCTTAAATACTCCAAAAATTCTACACTAATTATACTTTTAATCTGAAATTTGAGTTTATAGATAGTAAAGCTAATGAGATAAGTTTCTTTTTTCTAAATTACATATATATAATCGATTTAAGCCTATGAAACCACAAAATATATTTTATGAAAAAAGCAAGAAAATTTTACAAAATTCCCATAAAATTATAATGCTAGATTTTAACAGAACTACCTTATAGTTCTATTGTTCATTGTTTTTTTATATTCAGTTTATTTTGTATTTTTTTTTTTTTTTTTTTTTTTATTAAGACAATATTCAAATGTTTTTCACATTTAAAAAGCTTCCAATTTTTTTTTTATAAAAAGTTTAAAACTTAAACACACGCACATATATGTGTAAAGGCGTTAGCAAAAATTGTTTTATATTATTATTTCAAAAATTTTTGGTATATGAATATGGAAAAATACTTATTTCTCAAGAAAAATGTTTGCTGGGAAATTTCCCTCAAAGATAATCTCCAATTAGTAAATCTCCACAACCTGCAATAATGAAATACTTTAACCTTTGTAATGGTAAATCACGCCACCTAATAATTCAGCAATTTAATTTATTGCTTGAAAAAAAGCTTTAATTAGCAGTCATCAAAGCATTTTACCTTATTTTTCCACTAGAACTAAAATCACATTTCAGTCATCACCAAATTAAATTTTCTTAAAATTAAAAATTGTTTTTTTAATAAAGAAAATATCAAGGAATGCTTTAAATTTTAAGTGGCAAAATTTTTTTTCTATTTTTATGTTTGGAAAGTGCAAAATTAATTTTTAATTTTTTTTATAAATCCCAAAACTTTGTGAAAATATTCAACATCTCAAAATAATTGGAATAGAGCCTACAAACATTCGCTTCATTTTAATGCCATATCCAGAAGGGGTAATAAATGAATAACTTTTCTACAGATTTGGCATCAAATATAATTTATCTTTTCATCAAGTTCAATTTCTGAAGTCCTTGATTAGCCTACATAACCTCACCAATTATACAAAAAGCTTCACAAAGGTGTATAAAAATAATTACTAATATAACAAAATATACTCAATGGAGTGTCTCACAAGAAAAAGGAAATAATTATTTATAATATTAGATTGTAGAAATTGTTGAGAATTTTTATACAAAAAGAAAAAAAAGCATAACAGTGTTCTACATCTTAATCCACTATAATTAATCATTTGTCTCGTTCTATTCAATCATATTCCTAAATAGTCAATATTTAGCTTATGAACATAATTAAATTTATGTAATATGTATATCCATTATTAATAATAGTGATTACTCAAAAAATAGAAAGATTTATTAAATTTTATAGTATATCCTTAAGGTTGATGGTATTAGTGAATAAGAAGGTTAAATCGGTAATACAGTGTTATATATACATATGTTGAAATTGTCTATTGACAACAAGTTGTTATGTTCCAAAATTCAAAGTATATAAACAAAAATAGACATCAAATTAAGTCTTAATAATAAAAAGAAATATCAGAAAATGTTGCTAAAAATAATATATATATTAATAAACAATAATAAACACCTAATTATAACACTTATTAAATATACGAAATTAAAAACAAAACATAATAGTAAGACTAATTAAACAGAGACAATGATGATCATCCTCAAACCATTAAACAGCATAACTATACTTTTTCACACTTACATATCTCCAATAGCTGAATATACATTTATCGTGGGAGCAGCCAAAAATGAAAGTAAGTGATAATATTGCACTAACATACAGTAATTGTAAATATCACCAATAATAAAAAAAGAAAAGAAATAAAAATATTAATATTAAAAAAAAAAAACAAAGGTATTATTTTGTTATATTTTTGTTTTAAATTACAATTAAAAGTAAAAAAAGTGAATAAAATATAATGCAAACATCTTTATAAAAAAAAAAGAAAAAAAAAATAGAAGCTAATTGGTGACATTTACAACAACAAAAGTGAGAATTAATTAATTAAGGAACGTAAAATAAAAAAAAATAGTAATAAATATATACAAATCATAGTGGTAATGAAAATTATAAATAAAATAAAATAAAAGTATCACAAGAATTGATCAATAAAATAAAAAAAAAAATTATTTAGTTATTTTTTATCTTGTTTTCTTATTTTTGACTATTTTTTTATTCTTATGTTTTGATAACCTTCTGTTTTTTTAATTTTGTTTTCATTCCCTTCATAAATAAAGGTTGATCCATTTCAAGGTTCCCTACTTTATCAAAAAAAAAAAAAAAAAAAAAAAAAAAAAAAGTAAAAAAAACACAGAAAATTCAAATTTAATGGGGAATGTTTATTACCATTTGAAAGAACATTCTTTGGAATTTATTTTTTGAAGATTATGTCTATCAAATGTTGGCCGTTGCTACGTCGCAGATGGTCCATCCGTTGAGTTCAATTTTCGATGACTCGTTCGAGCATTTCGACTGGTAACTGGCGAATGACATTCGTGATGTTTTCCTCCAAGGCCTGAATCGAAGCGGGTTTGTCCGCATAAACTTTAGACTTTACATATCCCCACAGGAAAAAGTCTAACGGTGTGATACCGCACCATCTTGGTGGCCAATAGACCAGCCCAAAACGTGAAATTATGTGCTCACCGAAGTGTTCTCTCAATAAATCCATTAATTGATGCGATGTGTGGGAAGTGGCGCCGTCTTGCTGAAACCAAATGTCGCCGAGATCACGAGCTTCAATTTCAGGCATCAAATGGTCGGTTATCATAGCACGATAACGGTCGCCATTGACGGTTACGTTCGCACCGGCATCATTTTTAAAGAAATATAAACCGATGATTCCACCGGCCCACAAACCACACCAAACCGTTGTTTTTTCTGGATAAAGTGGCAGTTCTTGAATCTCTCCAGATTGCTCTTAGTCCCAAATGCGGCAATTTTGTTTGTTTTCATACCCATTGAGCCAGAAATTGGCCTCGTTACTGAACAAAATTTGCCTCGAAAACGTCGGATCTTCTTGGAACTTTTTAAGAGCCCATAGAGCGAAGCGATGTCGCTTGGGAAGGTCGAGCGGCTTCAGTTGTTGCACAAGCTGTATTTTGTACGCTTTCAATTTAAGATCTCGACGTAAAATGCGCCAAGTCATTCTATACGTCAGTCCGAGTTGCTGAGAACGGAGCCGAATCGACTCTCCACGGTCTTCGTGTACACTGTCAGCTACGGCCGCTATATTTTCTTCACAGCGTGCTGGACGTGGTCTATTCGGTCGAATATTATCCAATAATGAATGCTGGGTCTCAAAATGGGTGATGGTATTGCGTACGCTCAGTAGGTCGATTATGTTGACCATAAGTTGAGCGAAGTGCACGAAACACATTCCTCACAGAACGTGAATTTTCGTAATAAAGTTGAACGATTTCTAAACGTTGTTCAGGCGTAAGTCTTTCCATTATGAAATGCCAAACAATACTAAACAAAAATAACATGACAGGACTCACACGCGGTCTGTCAAAAAATGGCTATTAAAAAAAGTATCCCTACTTGAGTCACCCATTATATACACAGATAGACAAAAGTCACCGTCATTTGATATCTAGAAGATTATAACAGCTCCCATGCCCAGAAAATAATGGAGCATTTAAACAAGGGAATAGATAATAGCAAAAGTTATCTTCTCAGATGAGAGCAAATTTTGTATATATAAATCGGACAGACGTGTTTTAACGTGGAGATAGCAGGGCGAAGCATTAGCAGAGAAGCATATACAAGCAACTGTGTAACACGGTGGTGCTGGAGTCATGGTATGGGGATGCATGTCGACGGCTGGTGTTGGAGATGAAATAATGGACAAAAGCCTTTATTTGAATATCCTTAAAGAAAATCTGCTGAAAAGTGCTCAAAAGCATAGCATTGAATTAGACTATTACTTTCAGACCCCAAGCGCACCGCAGATATAGTTCGCTTGTGGGTCTCGTACAACACTCCCCATACCCTGAAAACTCCGCCACAGTCACCCCAACTGAATCCAATCGAGCATCTATGGGACCATTTGGATCGGCGGGTTCGGGAGCATCACATTACCTCTAAAAATATTCTTAAGCAAACACTGCAAGAGGAATGGCAGAAAATAAGCCCAGATGTTACCAAAAAATTGACTCATTCGATGCAGAAACGTTTGCAAGCTGTCATCAAAAACAATGGCAAACACACTTCATATTAAAATAATTTTAGCCGTACTTCATTAAATTACGGTGACTTTTGTCCACCAAAAATGCACACAGCAACCAAACCTCGTGTATTTTTCTAAAAATTGAAAAAAAGTGAATTTCAAGTGCTTATTAAACATTATTTTTTGCGAAAAAACCGTCAACCAAACCAAAGAAAAGGTAAAAAAGTGGTTTACTGACTTTCGTTGTGGCCGCACAAGTACAAATGACGCTGAACGTTCTGGACGGCCAACTGAGGAGAGTACACAAGTCGAATGTCGAAAAATCCACGAATCGTGTTGCCCGACCGAAGAGTAAAAGTGCGGGAGATTATTGATGCCATAGGCATTTCATATGAAAGTGTGGTTTCGATTTTAAATGATCAGCTGGGTTTAAGAAAGTTGTCTGCAAGATGGATGCCGCGTTTGCTCTCAATTGACCATAAACGTAAACGTGTAAAAACTTCAAAGGATTTTTTGGAGTTGTTTAACCGCAATCCGAATGAGTTTTTGCATCGTTTTGTAACTGTGGATGAATCATGGATCCATTACTGTACTCCAGAGACCAAGCAGCAGTCTAAACAATGGGTTTCTCCGGGTGAACCAGCTCCGAAGAAGGCCAAGGTAAGTTTGTCGGCCAATAAGGTGATGGTAACAGTTTTTTGAGATGCACGCGGGATAATCCACATCGATTACCTTCAAAAGGGAAAAACAATAAACGGCGAATATTATGCCAACTTATTAGACCGATGTAATGAGGATTTAAAAAGAAAACGACCCCATATGGCCAAGAAAAAAGTTCTTTTACATCAAGATAATGCAAGGGTGCACACGTGTGCAGTCTCAATGGCAAAACTCTATGAATTGGGTTACGAATTGGTACCTCATCCGCCATATTCTTCAGATTTAGCCCCTAGTGACTACTTCTTATTTTCAAACGTAAAGAAATGGATCATTGGAAAGAGATTCAGCTCCAACAATGTTATTATTGACCAAACAAATGCCTATTTTAAGGGCCTCGAAAAATCCTATTTTTACGCAAAGTAAATGACGACACTTGCTTAAAATTTGACAGTAGTCTTTTAACAAGTGGTACTTGACGGGAATTGTGTTGCATCTCATATAACTACGAGGGAAGTGCGAAAAGTCACGTATTCTATATTCTATAAACATAATTTTGTTTGTTTTGTTAATTTAAACCTTAGCAACATTTTATAGTTGTCTTATATATATTTTTTATAGTACTAAATAATTAAGAATTTTTTTTTTTTTTGTATAAATTTATATATTTAAATATTTTTTATTTTAATGTTATTATCGATCACATAGGTGATTTTCTCTTATTTTGTTAATAATGAAGTTTTATGATATTTCGAATAAAATTATGAATATGAAGTATTGGATTAAAATGAAAAAAATAAGAAATTTAATTTTGATTTCTATGGCAATGTGAGTACGAGTAGTAGTGGTTGAAATCATGTGTAGAAAAACATTGGATGACCCATGTTTTTCTTATGGAATAATAAATTGATGACCTTGGTTGGGAGGGCTTTACGTTGCTGCATTATCATCTGCTCACAATGAGAATGGCTACTTTTTATTTCCTCTTCTTATACATATATCATTTTTTTGTTTGTTTAACTTATGTATCAGTTTCAATTATTTTTTTTTTTTTATATTTTAATCCATGGTGAAAATGGCTATCTTGCTTATTATCTTTAATGCATGCAAATTAAAATATTAAAATTCTTTTTTAGTGATGATTAGGCCAATTTACATACAAGAACACTCCCCTAATAGCCGACGAGCAGAGCTGGAACAATGCATGCTACACGTGGTAAAAAATATATAAACCTATCATTTATGCATGCAAAATTTCACTTTTAAAAATAGTTTAGAAAGAAATATTTGTCATGTTTAATTTAACTTTTTTTGGGGTGTGAGTGATAAAAAATAAGTTAAAACATAATAATCAATGCTTGAATAATTTTAATTTTTACATTGATCTTAATGTAAAACATGCTCAATTTTCTAAATCTGTTTTGGTTTTATTGTATTTTTTGATTAAAAAGATATTTGGTTTTGAAAGCAGCTAAATTTAATCAGAATAAAAAATATTTATTGATAGAAAAATTTTCAATATTTAGGGACGCATAATTTTCAAACGGTGATGTGCCTCTAATCTTTTATTATTTTATATGCTCATTATTTATCAAGTGCAACTTGGATTAATAATTTTTATTTTTCATATTTTTAAATTTCAACATACAAATTTTTGGTTACAAAACAAAAAACAAAAATAAACACTTTTTTGGAAATTTGTTGCCTTTAGCTATTTTGCCAAAACCAGCAAAAAATTCTACTGGGTTATACGAGTAGTTATTTCGTATTATTCTGCATAAAATTTAGGTGCAAGAATGTTTTAGGTGACTGGTAGGAATACTTTTAATTTAAAAAAAAAAAATCGTATTGTATTTTATGAAACAAAATACGAATTTAGGTTTGCTTAAGGAAAAGAAAAGGAACCTCTTAACATTCCATAACAATTTCATAAAAACAAAAAATACTGGACATATTAGTATTTTGGTTACTTTTTGTGCTAAAATTGTGGATTATGTGAATTTTCTGATTAAACCCCTCATGTTCGCATAGTTAGAAATTTTATTTAAGTACAACATTTCATTTTATTTGAGTAAGAATATGAAATTTTGTATGACTATCTTTTATTTAGTAGAACACTTCTAGATGATTTTATGCACTTTAGGGCGATTCTTGGAAGTGGGTTTATATGGCAGCTATGGTAAATTATGGATCGATTCTCATAAAATTTGGCAATGTTGTTTCTACTTACATAAAACTTATTTGTGTCGAATATTAACTTGATACTAACATTCGTATGAGATTTATGCACGTTGAAGTCAATTGTGGACCGATCTTCATAAAATTTGGTACAAAAATTGATACTTGTACAGAATTTGTATTCCGGGTGGACATTTGTATGGGCGCTAGGTGAAATAATGGATCGATCGCAAATTTCATTGAATTATGTTTAAAATTGCGAGCGTACTTTGTGCACAAGATTTACATGGACAACCAACCGATCAACCAGCCAGGTGGATGGATATCGTTAGATCGATTTAAAAAGTGATTCTGAGTCGATTGATATATTTTAAGGTGGATGTTGGATATTTTTTTCTATGTATTACAAACATCAGCACAAACGCATAACACCCCAACCACCTATAGTGTTGTAGGCTATAAAAAGGCGCCAAAAATTTGGTGAAAGTACTTTATTTATTTATTTATTTTTTTCAGTTATTTTCAATCCTAACTTATTCCATCTACCTTCTATTTAAAAATAATGATGTTATATTTTATTTAAACGCACACCTTATATGATATATTAGTATAACTCGAAAACGGTTTATCCAATTTAGATATACCCTAAAATTACCTTCAAGTTGTTTTTATCCTTCGAAGAAAAATTAAAAGAATCATTCTAACTATTTGATTTAATAGTTGTCATAAACTAAACTTAATAACTATACCTTAAACCGTCTAATTATATTTTTAATTGGATTTGTAATTAATTATACAAAATTTTTCTCCGATCGTTAGAGGGTTAACATTATTTTCTCTCAATAGTTGAGGAAACAGACAAAATTATAATATTAAGATGACTTGAAAGTAATTTTGGTCCGCATCTTTTGGGGTTATGGGTAAAATATATTTATTAATGGGGAAGTATTAAACATTAACACATCAGTACGTGATAAAAAAAAAACTCAAGTTAACCTACAGTGCGCGAAGAAACCTAAGTGTAAAATTTTAAATATTTTGCTACCTATAAATTTAATAAAAATATGAATTATCTTTTCAAACTCTGAAATTTAAGTGAATTTAGGGGTTTATGAAAAATGTTGTGTTTTATATAGTTTATTATTTGGAAAATATAAAAATCTTTAAAAACTTCGAACGAAATACTCTAAGCATATAAAATAAAAATTTGAAGATAATTATGATGAGTTAGTTAGCTAAAATAATAATAATAATTGAAACAAATAATAATATAAAATCATAAATAATATTATTTGAACCCTGTACTATTTAAAGCGTTTCATTGTATTAATGCAACAGTAATTAACGAAATGTCCCGTTGATCCTATTGGATTAAAAAACATTCTGCCAGGTTGACAGCATGCACAGAATGTGGTTGGATTTTCTTTTTTTCAAATATCTGAAAACTAAGCCGGAATAAAAACTACCATATTTATGTGTTCAAAAAATTACGAAGGCTATCGAAAGAACAGTTGAAAAAAAACTAAAATTTTTAATAAACATTTTATGGAAATAAAAAGAATTACCAATAAAAAAAAGTAGTATTCATATATTTAAAAATCATATCACAAAATAAAGTTTGAAAAATGGATACTAAAATTTAAATCCTTTTCTCACAAAGCACCAAGACTGTCGTTTCCTGAAAATCAAAGATTTTGGGCCCAAAATTGGAGAAAGTCATTTTTAGTGACAAGAAAATATTTAATTTGTATTATCAAATGGTTGTTTCGTGCGTTGATATTTTTTTTTTTTACCAAATTTCTAGAAAGATTTCTTATAAAATAGTGTGTGACTGATTGCAATAAAACATTACTAAAGGGTTCTATAAGTATAGAAAATTATGACAAATGTTGCTTTTCTTATAAAAACGATTGTTGGAACTTGGTCCACACATCTCAGCGAGATATCGCCTCATCAAAACTTAGAAGTTAACGCAAAATTTTGTTGTGTTCTTATACGACATGAGCCAGTTTTTTCATAGACCTGAATTATTCCGATAGTATGCGAGGACACAGATGCCAAAATAGATTTTAATGAAAAAAGTCGCTTTAACACTATAAAGGCCATAAAAAATGCATACACAATAATAATGCAATATTGACGTATACTTTGTCTACCTAATTCTTTTTCAATGCCGCTATGATTGAAGTATGTTATGTTATAAAGCCACGGTTCTCAAATGGGGGTCCTCAATCCACAGGTGATCTCTACATTTAGGATCTCTACGTTTTAGGAGGATCGCGAAGACCTTTTAATTTTACTTATTGTTATGTTCTTATGAAAGACTTTGATATTTAATAAAAATATCAAAGAATTTATAAATTCATATAGGGGTCAAAACTAACCAAGATTGTAATTAAATACGTTTTTCGAATTAACTTGCCGAGCATTACAATATTTTGAACGTTAAAAAAATGGGGTAAATTTTTAGAATAATTTGAGGACAATTGAAATCCATAAAATTCGACGATATTAATTTGAATAAAGGCATTATTTTTCAATCGATTACTGCACCTAATTGGATTTTTGAACTGAGATATTCCAAAATAAATTTTTAAGCTTTAAAGTCATTTTAGTCATTAGTGTATGTGCGAGATTTAATCAATTATCGATCTTCATACTTTGGTGGAAATAATCAATTTATAATAAGTTACCTTTAAAATTGTGACCCCTATTATTAGTCTCAAAAGGAAAACAGGACAGATTTGAAATTGAGAATGATATAAAATTAAAATTCTCCTCAAATGTCCAATAAATAATAAAGTCCTCAACAAGAAGAAGAATTTATTCATATATTGAAAAATTAATTTTTCAACAATTCATTTGTAATTTTTTTTACATTTTAGATTGAGTTGAGATTAACTTTTAATATAAAATAATTAAGTACGATTTATTGAACACTTATTGTAAAGTGAACCTCAATTAGAATTCACACTTAAAATTTAAACCTTTGGTCCATTATATTTATAATTATGTTCAATATATTTTTGATATTAAACATAATCATCTTTTTAACTTTTGTCTTAATATTTTCTTGTTGCACAAAAATTGTGGTGAGTCGATCTAAAGTTGTAATGTATCATTTTATTTTTTATTGTATATACTTAGGTATTTTTGCGCATTATAGTCCACTCACTTTTTTTCTGCCTACCAGCGCACAGTGTCACATTTATCCAAATTAGAACGACGAAAATAAAAGCTTATTTATCATTATTTAAGCTTTTTGAAACTAAATATTAATGAAATGCAGTAACAGCATGAAAGAAAATATTATTTATTTTTTGGAATTCGAAAAGTCCTTGGCAGGATATTATACCGTTATTATTAAGAATTACTAAATGAGGCAGAATTCTTCTTAAATTATTGGTTTAGATCTATTTCAGTATTTTAGGTAGAATTTATATTATAGCATGTACTTGATTATTTTAAAAAACTTGGTGAAAGTTTCAAGTCGTTGTCCTCCCAAACACTCTATAAGAGTGGAATATTTTACCCAGAACAGGGTTTCACAATTATTTCCCATAAATCATAGTACAAAAAGTACAAATTTTTCTTTTCATTAAAATGTTTCAGACATAACTGTTCCGACCAAAGGCACTTACATACTACGACTTATTACCATAACGCCGATTTCTTCCTTTCAATCATCTTTAACCGCGTTTTATATACTTTTTCATTAGATAGATTCTTGTTTTTATAATAAAATGAAATTTTTATAGTTTTTATATATTATATTGTTCCTATCATAATGGGTTTGAATAAGCTGTTTCTCTTATTTGGAATATCTTGCATTATTCGAAAAAGTCCTTGAGTTCCAAAAAATGGTATAACGATTTATTGAAAAATCTTATGCTGCAATATAGAAACCCTTACATATCAGTTTTGTAGAAGCTATAGCTTTATAACGATCAAAAGTGTTGAAGAGTATTGGTAGGGTCTGTCTTAAGGAAGTGAGTGAAGATAAATATCCCGAGTTAAATATGTTTTGACGTAATGCTTTACGTCATGAAGCATATTTGTAAATACGTTTTTTAACATATTTGGAATATTTCAAATATGTTTTCGTATTTGTAACATATTTGAAATATGTGCATATTTCTAAATATGTAAAAAATATTTTGTAGAAATAAAAAGAAAACTGTAAAAAGTAAAAAAAACTTTAAAATCCTGGATGCATTATTCTTAAATTTTAAGAAAAATATTTCTAACAATTTTTTTTTCTAATTTTCACATGAACCAGTGCTGAACCTCTGACGCATTTTTAGCAATTCTGGGCAAACTAAGAGAGATTATAGAATTACACATACCTCATTTTAAATTTCTATATGTACTAGTACTTATTCTAGGAAGGACTTTTGGAAATACTTGACAAACCAAGATGGGAGATACCTGGTTTTAAAGGATATTTAATAGACATTTGCAATCTACATTCATTTTTTTCCAGAAAACATTTTAAGTATTTTTAAAAAATTTTTGAAATTTCTATATGTACTAGTACTGATTCTAGGAAGGACTTTTGAAAATTCTTGACAAACCAAGATAGATTACGGGATGGGAGATACCTGGTTTTAAAGGATATTTAATAGACATTTGTAATCTACTTTCACCTTTTTCCAAAAAACATTTTAAGTATTTTTAAAAAATTTTTGAAGTTTCTATATGTACTAGTACTGATTCTAGGAAGGACTTTTGGAAATTCTGGACAAACCAAGATAGATTACGGGATGGGAGATACCTGGTTTTAAAGGATATTTAATAGACATTTGTAATCTACATTCATTTTTTTCCAGAAAACATTTTAAGTATTTTTAAAAAATTTTTGAAATTTCTATATGTACTAGTACTGATTCTAGGAAGGACTTTTGGAAATTCTGGACAAACCAAGATAGATTACGGGATGACACATCCCTCGTTTTAAAGGACATTCGATACACATTTGTCATCTACTTTCACTTTTTTCCAGAAAACATTTTAAGTATTTTTAAAAAATTTTTGAAGTTTCTATATGTACTAGTACTGATTCTAGGAAGGACTTTTGGAAATTCTGGACAAACCAAGATAGATTACGGGATGGGAGATACCTGGTTTTAAAGGATATTTAATAGACATTTGTAATCTACATTCACTTTTTTCCAGAAAACATTTTAAGTATTTTTAAAAAATTTTTGCTATTTCTATATGTACTAGTACTGATTCTAGGAAGGACTTTTGGAAATTCTGGACAAACCAAGATAGATTACACGATGGGAGATACCTGGTTTTAAAGGATATTCGATATAAATTTGTAATCTACATTCATTTTTTTCCAGAAAACATTTTAAGTATTTTTAAAAAATTTTTGAAATTTCTATATGTACTAGTACTGATTCTAGGAAGGACTTTTGGAAATTCTGGACAAACCAAGATAGATTACGGGATGGGAGATACCTGGTTTTAAAGGATATTTAATAGACATTTGTAATCTACATTCACTTTTTTCCAGAAAACATTTTAAGTATTTTTAAAAAATTTTTGAAGTTTCTATATGTACTAGTACTGATTCTAGGAAGGACTTTTGGAAATTCTGGACAAACCAAGATAGATTACGGGATGGGAGATACCTGGTTTTAAAGGATATTCGATATAAATTTGTAATCTACATTCATTTTTTTCCAGAAAACATTTTAAGTATTTTTAAAAAATTTTTGAAATTTCTATATGTACTAGTACTGATTCTAGGAAGGACTTTTGGAAATTCTGGACAAACCAAGATAGATTACGGGATGGGAGATACCTGGTTTTAAAGGATATTTAATAGACATTTGTAATCTACTTTCACTTTTTTACAGAAAACATTTTAAGTATTTTTAAAAAAATTTTTGATATTTCTATATGTACTAGTACTGATTCTAGGAAGGACTTTTGGAAATTCTGGACAAACCAAGATAGATTACGGGATGGGAGATACCTGGTTTTAAAGGATATTCGATACACATTTGTAATCTACATTCATTTTTTTCCAGAAAACATTTTAAGTATTTTTAAAAAATTTTTGAAATTTCTATATGTACTAGTACTGATTCTAGGAAGGACTTTTGGAAATTCTGGACAAACCAAGATAGATTACGGGATGGGAGATACCTGGTTTTAAAGGATATTTAATAGAAATTTGTAATCTACATTCATTTTTTTCCAGAAAACATTTTAAGTATTTTTAAAAAATTTTTGAAATTTCTATATGTACTAGTACTGATTCTAGGAAGGACTTTTGGAAATTCTGGACAAACCAAGATAGATTACGGGATGGGAGATACCTGGTTTTAAAGGATATTTAATAGACATTTGTAATCTACTTTCACCTTTTTCCAAAAAACATTTTAAGTATTTTTAAAAAATTTTTGAAGTTTCTATATGTACTAGTACTGATTCTAGGAAGGACTTTTGGAAATTCTGGACAAACCAAGATAGATTACGGGATGGGAGATACCTGGTTTTAAAGGATATTTAATAGACATTTGTAATCTACATTCATTTTTTTCCAGAAAACATTTTAAGTATTTTTAAAAAATTTTTGAAATTTCTATATGTACTAGTACTGATTCTAGGAAGGACTTTTGGAAATTCTTGACAAACCAAGATAGATTACGGGATGGGAGATACCTGGTTTTAAAGGATATTTAATAGACATTTGTAATCTACTTTCACCTTTTTCCAAAAAACATTTTAAGTATTTTTAAAAAATTTTTGAAGTTTCTATATGTACTAGTACTGATTCTAGGAAGGACTTTTGGAAATTCTGGACAAACCAAGATAGATTACGGGATGACACATCCCTCGTTTTAAAGGACATTCGATACACATTTGTCATCTACTTTCACTTTTTTCCAGAAAACATTTTAAGGATTTTTAAGAAATTTTTGAAATTTCTATATGTACTAGTACTGATTCTAGGAAGGACTTTTGGAAATTCTGGACAAACCAAGATAGATTACGGGATGGGAGATACCTGGTTTTAAAGGATATTTAATAGACATTTGTAATCTACATTCATTTTTTTCCAGAAAACATTTTAAGTATTTTTAAAAAATTTTTGAAATTTCTATATGTACTAGTACTGATTCTAGGAAGGACTTTTGGAAATTCTGGACAAACCAAGATAGATTACGGGATGACACATCCCTCGTTTTAAAGGACATTCGATACACATTTGTAATCTACTTTCACTTTTTTCCAGAAAACATTTTAAGTATTTTTAAGAAATTTTTGAAATTTCTATATGTACTAGTACTGATTCTAGGGAGGACTTTTGGAAATTCTGGACAAACCAAGATAGATTACGGGATGGGAGATACCTGGTTTTAAAGGATATTTAATAGACATTTGTAATCTACATTCATTTTTTTCCAGAAAACATTTTAAGTATTTTTAAAAAATTTTTGAAATTTCTATATGTACTAGTACTGATTCTAGGATGGACTTTTGGAAATTCTGGACAAACCAAGACAGATTACGGGATGGGAGATACCTGGTTTTAAAGGATATTTAATAGACATTTGTAATCTACTTTCACCTTTTTCCAAAAAACATTTTAAGTATTTTTAAAAAATTTTTGAAGTTTCTATATGTACTAGTACTGATTCTAGGAAGGACTTTTGGAAATTCTGGACAAACCAAGATAGATTACGGGATGGGAGATACCTGGTTTTAAAGGATATTTAATAGACATTTGTAATCTACATTCATTTTTTTCCAGAAAACATTTTAAGTATTTTTAAAAAATTTTTGAAATTTCTATATGTACTAGTACTGATTCTAGGAAGGACTTTTGGAAATTCTGGACAAACCAAGATAGATTACGGGATGGGAGATACCTGGTTTTAAAGGATATTTAATAGACATTTGTAATCTACATTCATTTTTTTCCATAAAACATTTTAAGTATTTTTAAAAAATTTTTGAAATTTCTATATGTACTAGTACTGATTCTAGGAAGGACTTTTGGAAATTCTTGACAAACCAAGATAGATTACGGGATGGGAGATACCTGGTTTTAAAGGATATTTAATAGACATTTGTAATCTACTTTCATCTTTTTCCAAAAAACATTTTAAGTATTTTTAAAAAATTTTTGAAGTTTCTATATGTACTAGTACTGATTCTAGGAAGGACTTTTGGAAATTCTGGACAAACCAAGATAGATTACGGGATGACGCATCCCTCGTTTTAAAGGACATTCGATACACATTTGTAATCTACTTTCACTTTTTTCCAGAAAACATTTTAAGTATTTTTAAGAAATTTTTGAAATTTCTATATGTACTAGTACTGATTCTAGGAAGAACTTTTGGAAATTCTGGACAAACCAAGATAGATTACGGGATGGGAGATACCTGGTTTTAAAGGATATTTAATAGACATTTGTAATCTACTTTCACCTTTTTCCAAAAAACATTTTAAGTATTTTTAAAAAATGTTTGAAGTTTCTATATGTACTAGTTCTGATTCTAGGAAGGACTTTTGGAAATTCTTGACAAACCAAGATAGATTACGGGATGGGAGATACCTGGTTTTAAAGGATATTTAATAGACATTTGTAATCTACATTCATTTTTTTCCAGAAAACATTTTAAGTATTTTTAAAAAATGTTTGAAATTTCTATATGTACTAGTACTGATTCTAGGAAGGACTTTTGGAAATTCTTGACAAACCAAGATAGATTACGGGATGGGAGATACCTGGTTTTAAAGGATATTTAATAGACATTTGTAATCTACTTTCATCTTTTTCCAAAAAACATTTTAAGTATTTTTAAAAAATTTTTGAAGTTTCTATATGTACTAGTACTGATTCTAGGAAGGACTTTTGGAAATTCTGGACAAACCAAGATAGATTACGGGATGACACATCCCTCGTTTTAAAGGACATTCGATACACATTTGTAATCTACTTTCACTTTTTTCCAGAAAACATTTTAAGTATTTTTAAGAAATTTTTGAAATTTCTATATGTACTAGTACTGATTCTAGGAAGGACTTTTGGAAATTCTGGACAAACCAAGATAGATTACGGGATGGGAGATACCTGGTTTTAAAGGATATTTAATATACATTTGTAATCTACTTTCAGCTTTTTCCAAAAAGCATTTTAAGTATTTTTAAAAAATTTTTGAAGTTTCTATATGTACTAGTACTGATTCTAGGAAGGACTTTTGGAAATTCTGGACAAACCAAGATAGATTACGGGATGGGAGATACCTGGTTTTAAAGGATATTTAATAGACATTTGTAATCTACATTCATTTTTTTCCAGAAAACATTTTAAGTATTTTTAAAAAATTTTTGAAATTTCTATATGTACTAGTACTGATTCTAGGAAGGACTTTTGGAAATTCTTGACAAACCAAGATAGATTACGGGATGGGAGATACCTGGTTTTAAAGGATATTTAATAGACATTTGTAATCTACTTTCACCTTTTTCCAAAAAACATTTTAAGTATTTTTAAAAAATTTTTGAAGTTTCTATATGTACTAGTACTGATTCTAGGAAGGACTTTTGGAAATTCTGGACAAACCAAGATAGATTACGGGATGACACATCCCTCGTTTTAAAGGACATTCGATACACATTTGTCATCTACTTTCACTTTTTTCCAGAAAACATTTTAAGGATTTTTAAGAAATTTTTGAAATTTCTATATGTACTAGTACTGATTCTAGGAAGGACTTTTGGAAATTCTGGACAAACCAAGATAGATTACGGGATGGGAGATACCTGGTTTTAAAGGATATTTAATAGACATTTGGAATCTACATTCATTTTTTTCCAGAAAACATTTTAAGTATTTTTAAAAATTTTTTGAAATTTCTATATGTACTAGTACTGATTCTAGGAAGGACTTTTGGAAATTCTGGACAAACCAAGATAGATTACGGGATGAGACATAGGTCATTTTAAAAGACATTCGACATACATTTGTAATCTGCTTTCACTTTTTTCCAAAAAACATTTGAAGTGTTTTTAAAAAATTTTTTAAATTTCAATATGTACTAGTACTGATTCTAGGAAGGACTTTTGGAAATTCTGGACAAACCAAGATAGATTACGGGATGAGACATACCTCGTTTTAAAGGACATTCAATATACACTTGTAATATACTTTTAGTTATTTCCAGAAAATATTTTAAATATTTTAAAAAGTTTTTGAAATTTCAATATGTTCAATATGTATTTGATATTAATGCAGAGAGAAAAGTAATGGAAACATTTCATTCAAAGAGTGAGTATACCAGCTGAAATATATCTATTTTTCTATGACCAGTTAAAACTGCCAAAGATAACAGAGAATTGAAAAAGCAGAAATACTTTATACACAGATGTCACTGGGTCAGTTGTAAAAAAGTTTGAAAACAGCTCGAAACGGATCTTCCCATACTCAATTGCTATGCATGTGCAGGAAACGGAAAATAATGGTATAATAATTCCAATAGCTGAAGCTTTGTTGTGCAGGCATTTCGAAGAAGATATAAAAAAATTTTCTATGGAATTAAAAGTATATTGTATCATTAATACAGTGCCAATATCAAGGAGAATATGTTGCGACTGTAGTTGGGGGCCATTATAAACTCTTCTGTAAAGATTTTTAATGACATGGAAGTTAAGAGTTATTTACATTTTTGTTACCAGAAAAAAAATAATTAATAAATCAATAAATATCCAAAATATTGACGACATATGGCAATGGCTCACAAATATATGCATAATATTGCAATTCCCGCAAAATTATATAATGCTCGTAAATGCGAAAAATTTTATAAATGATTGCGGTCCTGACATCAATTTTGAGAAAACTGATGAAGTAGAAACGTTCCTCGTAAACGAGCCACTTTATAAAAATAGTCCATTTTACGAAAATGGAAACAAAATATTTAACAGCATCCAAGTACCTCAAAGTAATAAAAATGAAAATAATTTACGTAATCCCGGATATTTAAACTTAATATTAAAAAAATATATACCGTACATTCCCTGGTGGACGAACTGTATGGAAACATTTGTTGAAACAACCTTAAAATCAAGAATTTGAAACAGTCCCGTGGAGAGCTACTTCCACATTACAAAAAATATCACAATGAAAGGAAAAAGAAATGTTAGACCCACATATTACATAAGAAATTCTAAAAAATATATACAGGCAAAAATGAAGGAAATTTCCCTTAAATATGAATTTTCAGAGAATAAACAAAATTCAAATCAACAAAAAAGGGATACTACGATGAATAATAGCGATATATTAATAGAAGACCACTGGGACAGAACGCCAAAAAAAAAAAAATTAAAGAAGCCGCAGTCACAAAAATAACCCAAACAGAAAAATATTTTAAAGATGAAAATATACTAATAGATATCTACAGCAAAATTAAAATTCCAGAGAACTTAAGCCACATATCTTTTATTCTATATAACTATTCAACGATTTATACAAAATTAAATGAAGAAATACCAATATCTGCAAATTCAGTAACACTGAAAGAATATCAGTGTTTAAACCCCAGGAAATTTATATATAACAATATTATTGAATTATATGTAAATATTATATTTTACAAAAACAATATCCAAAACGCCAAATGTTCTCCCTGTGAAATTGGGATGTCAATATTTAATTCTGATTCTGACCATCAACGTGATATTTTAAACTTTAAAAAATCAACTCAACACATATTTATGCCGCTGTTTAAATCATCGCACTACACTCTAATATATATAAACATTAAAAAAATTGCAGATGAATATACTGTTCGAGCACAATTTGACAAATTTAAAAAACGAATAGAACTAAAAGACGAGCAAAATTGGAGTTGGAAAATTGTTGAGCAGTACAAACAAACTGATGGATACAATTGCGGCATAATTTGTTGCCAATTCGTGGAGGCAATTTTGAAAAATTCATCATTAGAAAAAATTACAAATCCAAACAAATTTCGCACCAGAATTAAAAAAGATTTAATATTATTTGGAAATGAACACGTGAAGTGCTTACATTGCAATGGAGCAGATCAATTTAAAAAAATATGCATTTATTGTAACAGAGGAATTGATGAAAACTGCCTAAAAAATTATTATACCAACGTAAATACAAATTTATTTAAATGCTATTTATGTAAATTCGTAAATATATAAATGTTTGTATACATTACTAAAAACCCGATCCTTGCCAAATGAAATAAATAACACTGTGTTATAAAATGGTTTTGAAAAATTAAATAATGTAGTTATCACAAAATTAGTATATATTTTTGCATTAAAAAAATTAATTTATATATCGCACTGAAGGGCAGACTCGAAATTTTTTGGAAATAAATCTGTAACTTCTAATCTGCTGGTTGGATTTGCATAAAATTATACATAGAAGCGGAGGAGCGAAAAATGTTAAATTATTAAGAGGGGTCTCACATACCCTCAAGAAGCTTAGCTATTGGGGTTCAAATATTTCCTATTCTATTTCAAATAATTTTGAATTTTTTAAAGCTCTCGATGAAGCATATTAAAAACATGCTAACATCCCTTATAGTTTTCAAATTATTTGCAATTGAAGTTTCAACTATTTGAATTTTTCCAAATCTTGGTCCAGTTTTTTCAACATATAGTCCAATATTTTTATCCGATTTTCTAAAACTTATAAGTTTAAGAACAAAATTATCAAACGTATAAAAAACTTCAGGTCAATATATCTTACAAGTCTAAAAATAACTAATTTTGAAATTAAAAATTTAAAAAAATGTGTTTTTTTTTTTAGTTTTTTTACAGAAAAGTTGTCTAATCTCTTCTTTCTCCAAAATTAAATCTTTATATAAAAACATATAATTATTTTAGTCTTTTCTGAAAGGCATCTTCAGAAAGATAATTCTAACCTTAGAAACAAGCCAAACACCTAATTGTGGTATTTCTTTTACAAAAATCTAAAATTAGTTTACACTTCACCATTTTAATTCATAACGTCAATAGTCACCAAGAACTTCGTTTTTATGATTATTGACTTTATTTGGCGAAATTATATATATTTTATTAGAGATAAAATATTTATAATTTCTCCAAAAACCAATTTTTTACAAAAATTAAACAAATTTTAGATTTTTGTAAAAATAATCCCACAATAAGGTGTTTGGGTTTGTGTATCTTTGTGAAGATGCCTTTCAGAAAAGTCTAAAATTATTATATATTCTTAAAGAAAAATTTTCTTTTAGTAAAAAAGAAAGTATACAATCTTTCAGTAAAAAAACACAATTTTTTCAATTATATTATAATAGGATAGGAAATATTTGAAAGCTGTTAAAGATTTTCTATGTAGGGGTAACCTGTTTGAACTCCAATAGCTCTGCTTCTGAGGGGTAGTTGAGGCTCTCTTCCAAACTTTAAATTTTACACTCCTCTGCTATGTCTATGTGAGTTTTTATGTAAATCCAAAGAGCTGATAGTAGAAGTTACCGATTTATATTAAAAAAAAAAATTCGATTGGGAACTTTTTTATTTTATTTTGTTCGGCATCACAAACTTTTTAAATTTAATTTGAAAATATATAAATATAAGTAAAAGAATTCCCTGTACTCAAAACTAAATGTAATTTCTAAATAAGATTTAAAACGATCATCGTTTTAGAGAGAAAAAAAAATAACATAATTTATTAAGTTTAGTAATATCTCCACAAACATTTGCTTAAGTCTAAAACATGAAAGTATACTCTAAATAACTAGACAATTTGCCTTTAAAATCCGAAAAGAAACTTAATGTCGTTTAAAAAAATATTATTTTGTTTGTTTTTAATTTATATGCAACTTATATTATTCGTAATATTTTAAAACTTAATCTTAGGTTAAAATTCGAAAAAATGTGATCTCATATTAATGAAATAATTTACAAATAAATAAAATATAACTTTATTTATGTTGTTATTTGAATAAACAGTTTTAGAAAATGTAAGGTAATAAATGTAACTATTGGTTAATAAAAAAATAATCTAATCTATTGGTTAATAGCAAAATTTCCACAAAGGCTTAAATCATTCAGAGAATCAGTTCATATGAAAATTTAAAAAAATGTTTACAAATACCTAAGATGTTCTTTGGAAAAAAGTGAATATAGATTACAAATGTGTATCGAATGTCCTTTAAAACGAGGTATGTATCATACCGTAATCTATCTTGGTTTGTCCAGAATTTCCAAAAGTCCTTCCTAGAATCAGTACTAGTACATATAGAAATATAAAAAATTTTTTAAAAATACTTAAAATGTTTTTTGGAAAAAGGTAAAAGTAGATTACAAATGTCTATTAAATATCATTTAAAACCAGGTATCTCCCATCCCGTAATCTATCTTGGTTTGTCCAGAATTTCCAAAAGTCCTTCCTAGAATCAGTACTAGTACATATAGAAACTTCAAAAATTTTTTAAAAATACTTAAAATGTTTTTTGGAAAAAGGTGAAAGTAGATTACAAATGTCTATTAAATATCCTTTAAAACCAGGTATCTCCCATCCCGTAATCTATCTTGGTTTGTCCAGAATTTCCAAAAGTCCTTCCTAGAATCAGTACTAGTACATATAGAAACTTCAAAAATTTTTTAAAAATACTTAAAATGTTTTCTGGAAAAAAGTGAAAGTAGATGACAAATGTGTATCGAATGTCCTTTAAAACGAGGGATGTGTCATCCCGTAATCTATCTTGGTTTGTCCAGAATTTCCAAAAGTCCTTCCTAGAATCAGTACTAGTACATATAGAAATTTCAAAATTTTTTTAAAAATACTTAAAATGTTTTTTGGAAAAAGATAAAAGTAGATTACAAATGTCTATTAAATATCCTTTAAAACCAGGTATCTCCCATCCCGTAATCTATCTTGGTTTGTCCAGAATTTCCAAAAGTCCTTCCTAGAATCAGTACTAGTACATATAGAAACTTCAAAAATTTTTTAAAAATACTTAAAATGTTTTTTGGAAAAAGGTGAAAGTAGATTACAAATGTCTATTAAATATCCTTTAAAACCAGGTATCTCCCATCCCGTAATCTATCTTGGTTTGTCCAGAATTTCCAAAAGTCCTTCCTAGAATCAGTACTAGTACATATAGAAATTTCAAAAATTTTTTAAAAATACTTAAAATGTTTTTTGGAAAAAGGTAAAAGTAGATTACAAATGTCTATTAAATATCCTTTAAAACCAGGTATCTCCCATCCCGTAATCTATCTTGGTTTGTCCAGAATTTCCAAAAGTCCTTCCTAGAATCAGTACTAGTACATATAGAAATTTCAAAAATTTTTTAAAAATACTTAAAATGTTTTCTGGAAAAAAATGAATGTAGATTACAAATGCCTATTAAATATTCTTTAAAACCAGGTATCTCCCATCCCGTAATCTATCTTGGTTTGTCCAGAATTTCCAAAAGTCCTTCCTAGAATCAGTACTAGTACATATAGAAACTTAAAAAATTTTTTAAAAATACTTAAAATGTTTTTTGGAAAAAGGTGAAAGTAGATTACAAATGTCTATTAAATATCCTTTAAAACCAGGTATCTCCCATCCCGTAATCTATCTTGGTTTGTCCAGAATTTCCAAAAGTCCTTCCTAGAATCAGTACTAGTACATATAGAAATTTCAAAAATTTTTTAAAAATACTTAAAATGTTTTCTGGAAAAAAATGAATGTAGATTACAAATTTCTATTAAATATCCTTTAAAACCAGGTATCTCCCATCCCGTAATCTATCTTGGTTTGTCCAGAATTTCCAAAAGTCCTTCCTAGAATCAGTACTAGTACATATAGAAATTTCAAAAATTTTTTAAAAATACTTAAAATGTTTTCTGGAAAAAAATGAATGTAGATTACAAATGTGTATCGAATATCCTTTAAAACCAGGTATCTCCCATCCCGTAATCTATCTTGGTTTGTCCAGAATTTCCAAAAGTCCTTCCTAGAATCAGTACTAGTACATATAGAAATATCAAAAATTTTTTTAAAAATACTTAAAATGTTTTCTGTAAAAAAGTGAAAGTAGATTACAAATGTCTATTAAATATCCTTTAAAACCAGGTATCTCCCATCCCGTAATCTATCTTGGTTTGTCCAGAATTTCCAAAAGTCCTTCCTAGAATCAGTACTAGTACATATAGAAATTTCAAAAATTTTTTAAAAATACTTAAAATGTTTTCTGGAAAAAAATGAATGTAGATTACAAATTTATATCGAATATCCTTTAAAACCAGGTATCTCCCATCGTGTAATCTATCTTGGTTTGTCCAGAATTTCCAAAAGTCCTTCCTAGAATCAGTACTAGTACATATAGAAATAGCAAAAATTTTTTAAAAATACTTAAAATGTTTTCTGGAAAAAAGTGAATGTAGATTACAAATGTCTATTAAATATCCTTTAAAACCAGGTATCTCCCATCCCGTAATCTATCTTGGTTTGTCCAGAATTTCCAAAAGTCCTTCCTAGAATCAGTACTAGTACATATAGAAATTTCAAAAATTTTTTAAAAATACTTAAAATGTTTTCTGGAAAAAAATGAATGTAGATTACAAATGTGTATCGAATATCCTTTAAAACCAGGTATCTCCCATCCCGTAATCTATCTTGGTTTGTCCAGAATTTCCAAAAGTCCTTCCTAGAATCAGTACTAGTACATATAGAAATATAAAAAATTTTTTAAAAATACTTAAAATGTTTTTTGGAAAAAGGTAAAAGTAGATTACAAATGTCTATTAAATATCCTTTAAAACCAGGTATCTCCCATCCCGTAATCTATCTTGGTTTGTCCAGAATTTCCAAAAGTCCTTCCTAGAATCAGTACTAGCACATATAGAAATTTCAACAATTTTTTAAAAATACTTAAAATGTTTTCTGGAAAAAAATGAATGTAGATTACAAATGTATATCGAACATCCTTTAAAACCAGGTATCTCCCATCCCGTAATCTATCTTGGTTTGTCCAGAATTTCCAAAAGTCCTTCCTAGAATCAGTACTAGTACATATAGAAACTTCAAAAATTTTTTAAAAATACTTAAAATGTTTTTTGGAAAAAGGTGAAAGTAGATTACAAATGTCTATTAAATATCCTTTAAAACCAGGTATCTCCCATCCCGTAATCTATCTTGGTTTGTCCAGAATTTCCAAAAGTCCTTCCTAGAATCAGTACTAGTACATATAGAAATTTCAAAAATTTTTTAAAAATACTTAAAATGTTTTCTGGAAAAAAATGAATGTAGATTACAAATGTCTATTAAATATCCTTTAAAACCGGGTATCTCCCATCCCGTAATCTATCTTGGTTTGTCCAGAATTTCCAAAAGTCCTTCCTAGAATCAGTACTAGTACATATAGAAACTTCAAAAATTTTTTAAAAATACTTAAAATGTTTTTTGGAAAAAGGTGAAAGTAGATTACAAATGTCTATTAAATATCCTTTAAAACCAGGTATCTCCCATCCCGTAATCTATCTTGGTTTGTCCAGAATTTCCAAAAGTCCTTCCTAGAATCAGTACTAGTACATATAGAAATATCAAAAATTTTTTAAAAATACTTAAAATGTTTTTTGGAAAAAGGTAAAAGTAGATTACAAATGTCTACTAAATATCCTTTAAAACCAGGTATCTCCCATCCCGTAATCTATCTTGGTTTGTCCAGAATTTCCAAAAGTCCTTCCTAGAATCAGTACTAGTACATATAGAAATTTTAAAAATTTTTTAAAAATACTTAAAATGTTTTCTGGAAAAAAGTGAAAGTAGATTACAAATGTGTATCGAATGTCCTTAAAAACGAGGGATGTGTCATCCCGTAATCTATCTTGGTTTGTCCAGAATTTCCAAAAGTCCTTCCTAGAATCAGTACTAGTACATATAGAAATTTCAAAATTTTTTTAAAAATACTTAAAATGTTTTTTGGAAAAAGATAAAAGTAGATTACAAATGTCTATTAAATATCCTTTAAAACCAGGTATCTCCCATCCCGTAATCTATCTTGGTTTGTCCAGAATTTCCAAAAGTCCTTCCTAGAATCAGTACTAGTACATATAGAAACTTCAAAAATTTTTTAAAAATACTTAAAATGTTTTTTGGAAAAAGGTGAAAGTAGATTACAAATGTCTATTAAATATCCTTTAAAACCAGGTATCTCCCATCCCGTAATCTATCTTGGTTTGTCCAGAATTTCCAAAAGTCCTTCCTAGAATCAGTACTAGTACATATAGAAATTTCAAAAATTTTTTAAAAATACTTAAAATGTTTTCTGGAAAAAAATGAATGTAGATTACAAATGTCTATTAAATATCCTTTAAAACCAGGTATCTCCCATCCCGTAATCTATCTTGGTTTGTCCAGAATTTCCAAAAGTCCTTCCTAGAATCAGTACTAGTACATATAGAAACTTCAAAAATTTTTAAAAAATACTTAAAATGTTTTTTGAAAAAAGGTGAAAGTAGATTACAAATGTCTATTAAATATCCTTTAAAACCAGGTATCTCCCATCCCGTAATCTATCTTGGTTTGTCCAGAATTTCCAAAAGTCCTTCCTAGAATCAGTACTAGTACATATAGAAACTTCAAAAATTTTTTAAAAATACTTAAAATGTTTTTTGGAAAAAGGTGAAAGTAGATTACAAATGTCTATTAAATATCCTTTAAAACCAGGTATCTCCCATCCCGTAATCTATCTTGGTTTGTCCAGAATTTCCAAAAGTCCTTCCTAGAATCAGTACTAGTACATATAGAAATTTCAAAAATTTTTTAAAAATACTTAAAATGTTTTCTGGAAAAAAATGAATGTAGATTACAAATGTCTATTAAATATCCTTTTAAACCAGGTATCTCCCATCCCGTAATCTATCTTGGTTTGTCCAGAATTTCCAAAAGTCCTTCCTAGAATCAGTACTAGTACATATAGAAACTTCAAAAATTTTTTAAAAATACTTAAAATATTTTTTGGAAAAAGGTAAAAGTAGATTACAAATGTCTATTAAATATCCTTTAAAACCAGGTATCTCCCATCCCGTAATCTATCTTGGTTTGTCCAGAATTTCCAAAAGTCCTTCCTAGAATCAGTACTAGTACATATAGAAATTTCAAAAATTTTTTAAAAATACTTAAAATGTTTTCTGGAAAAAAATGAATGTAGATTACAAATGTGTATCGAATGTCCTTTAAAACGAGGTATGTATCATCCCGTAATCTATCTTGGTTTGTCCAGAATTTCCAAAAGTCCTTCCTAGAATCAGTAGTAGTACATATAGAAATTTCAAAAATTTTTTAAAAATACATAAAATGTTTTTTGGAAAGAAGTGAAAGTAGATTACAAATATCTATTAAATATCCTTTAAAATGAGGTATGTGTAATTCTATAATCTCTCTTCGTTTGCCCAGAATTGCTAAAAATGGGTCAGAGGTTCAGCACTGGTTCATGTGAAAATTATAAAAAAAAATTGTTAGAAATATTTTTCTTAAAATTTAAGAATAATGCATCCAGGATTTTCAAGTTTTTTTTACTTCTTACAGTTTTCTTTTTATTTCTACAAAATATTTTTTACATATTTAGAAATATGCACATATTTCAAATATGTTACAAATACGAAAACATATTTGAAATATTCCAAATATGTTAAAACACGTATTTACAAATATGTTTCATGACGTAAAGCATTACGTCAAAACATATTTAACTCGGGATATTTATCTTCACGTATTTACAAATATGTTTCATGACGTAAAGCATTACGTCAAAACATATTTAACTCGGGATATTTATCTTCACTCACTTGTCTTAAGGTACAATTGAAAGCTTCTGAATAAATAACATATTTCTATGATTAAAGTTCTGGTTAAAATTATTAAATAAACTTAAAACAGTTATTTTAAAAGTGTTCCAGACCAAATAGTAAATTAAATAATTTTTAATAATAACGGTATAATATCCTAACAAGGAATTTTGGAGTGCATGTCTTCGCTATAAGAAGGATAATAAAGGAAACTCAAAAACGTAATTATGTATTCTCTTTATTAGTTTTATTATTACCGTTCTGTTAATATTTAGTTTCAAAAATAAGAAATTATTTTGTAATTTTTAAATTTCTGCAAACACACCTATTTTATTGTACACTTCTGATCTTCAGACTCCAATATAGGTTCATTCCAAAATAATCTTTTTATTCCCTAGATAGTTGTACTTAATAAATAAAAAACAAATATAAGTTTAAAACAATTTAAAAAATAAAATTTTAATTTTTTTACCACTTTTATTTAGATAATATTAATAACAAGTTATCCGTTATATTGCAAAAAATTCTCCTCTTTTGTTTGATATCCATCCATATCGCCCTATAATAGCAATTATAAAGTAGCTATATTAAAAATGGACTTTGAAAGTTTTAAAGTCCTTTAACAAGAAAAATCGTACACGAATTAAAAGATTGAAAACGGAGCTATACTTTATTAAGTTACTGTTTTTACTTGAATAAAAAATTTTATATGAGAACATTTTTGTTTTATGTTGTACGGTGTAATCAATTTGAATTTTGTAATAATATAAATTTTCAACACCATTTTAAATTAAAAACACAATGAAATTTTTGTTGGAAAAATTTTAATTATTTAATGATTTTTAACCACATAATGGGTACAGAACAATCTTCTTTAATGTCTTTTATGAAAACCTTGTATCAAATAGAAAATTTTTTTGGCTATTACAATAATCACTATTAATTATTTTCTTAATTTCTTGCGTAAATATTTTCTGCAATACTTTTTTTTTAATTTAAAAAAATAAATCAATTTTCTTCTTTACAAATTGTAGTTCTAGAAAACTGTACATATACATATCTATCTTTATTCGTACATCAATAATAATTCAACTCAATATCCTCATAGAAATGTTTCTAAAAAATCTATTTAAAATTGACCTTGAATATAGAATATAGAATAAACTGCATAAGCAACATGATTGCGGATTCAAAAATAGCAACTGAAATTCATTACAATAAAAATAAAGAAATTTGCAAGATTCCAAACGAACAAACAAAAAACTAATGCGTTCTTATCAATATTTATGCTCATCAAAAGGTAAGAAAGTGCAGCGACAATTAAAATACCAGAATCTATTATTGTGCAGGCATAAATGATAACAGCAGTATTTTTAAAATATAGATTAAAACTCAACAACAAATATAGTGGACTGCTTGAGGAAAGCATATCGTATAAAAGCGCTCATAATTTTGGCAAACATCAGCAGTCTTTAGGTATTGGATTTGATCGTTGTATCAACTCTAATCCGTAGACAGTTTGGTATCGAATTCTACACGCTCTGAAGAAGGACAAAAAAATGAAAATTGCCATCGCTTTATTAGCCATCGTTGGCATAGTTGCCGCAGGCAGCATCCCTAAGCATGAAGTTAAAATTGCCGATAAGGAATTTTTGGAAAAACAAAAATTCCTTTTCGAAATAGTTTACCGTGTTGAGGATCCTTTGATTTTCGAGGATTGGATCAAGTTGGGCAAGACTTTCACCTACAACAAGGCTGACTACACCGTAAGATTTAAAAAATTTATCAAATCCTTAACCGGTTTGTAATTAAAATTCCTTTTTAATAATTCCAGCACTTTGACTTGTATATGGAGAAATTCTACGAAGCATACAAATATGGTGCTCTATTACCCAAGGGTGAATTCTTCGGTGCTTTGGTACAAACCCACCTTAAACAGGCTTACGGCTTATTCGAATTCTTCTACTATGCCAAGAACTGGGAAGTCTTCCAAAGCAATGTTGCCTGGGCTCGTGTTCACTGCAACGAAGGCATGTTCATCTATGCTTTGACTTTGGCTGTCATCCACCGTAATGATTTCCATGGCTTGATCTTACCTTCCATCTACGAAATCTTCCCTCAATACTTCTTCAACAGCAAATTCGTTTATGAAGCTGAGAAATTCGATTACGATGTCTGGAGCAAATACATCATGTACGAAAAGGAATACAAGGATATCCTCTACAAGGATCACTCTAAATTCTTCAAGACCCACGACAACGAATACTACTACTACTTCTACACCAAAGACTTCAAAACCTACCAATGGTGGAAGATGATGGGCTTGGGCGAACACTGGTACTCTGAGGACCGTTTTATATTGCGTGAAAACATGGATAAATACAACAAGGACTCTAAATACTTGGAAATCTTCGAAGGCACCAAGTTGTTCTTCATGCCTGTTGACTACACCCGTGACATTGATTTTTACAACAAGGAATCTGCTTTGTCTTACTTTACTGAAGATGTTGGTTTGAACGCCTACTGGTACTACCTTAACATGGACTACGCTTTCTTCTTGGACGGCAAGACCTACGGTTTGAACAAGGACCGTCGTGGTGAATACTGGTTGTACAATGTTCGCCAACTTTTGGCTCGTTACTACTTGGAACGTTTGTCTTACGGCTATGGTAACATTCCCGAATTCTCATTCTTTGACAAGATTGAATACGGTTACGATCCACAATTGATTTACTATAATGGTGTTGGCTACTCTTACCGCAAAAACTATTACGAAGTCGAGACCTACGGCAAATTCGACTACTACTACAAGGTTTTGGACTTCTTCAACCGCTTGGACGAAATCATCTCAAAGGGTGTCTATGTCACCTACGAAGGCAAAACCATTGATATGCGTAAACCTGAATCGATTGAATACATTGGCAGCATCTTGCAAGGCAATGTTGACACTTTTGACAAATACTTCTTCAAATATTGGTACATGTTCGCCCACATGTACTTCGGTGATGTCAACACTCACGATGTCGAAGTCTTTCCCAATGTCTTCTTGAACTATGAAACCATGATGCGCGATCCTTTGTTCTACATCTTTTACAAGAAGATTGCTTCTGTCTACTATCAATTCTTCTACTACGTTAAACCCTACACTCACGAAGAATTATTGTTCCCTGGTGTTATCATCAAGGACGTTAAGATCAGTGAATTGGTTACATATTTCGATTTGGTCGACTTTGATGTCACTAACTTGTTGAACGACAAGATAACATTCGTTGATGGCAAATTTGTTTGGGATAAGACCTTGTTGGCTCGTCAAGTGCGACTCAACCACAAACCCTTCGACTTTGAATTCATCGTTGAATCTGACAAACCCCAAAAGGTTGTTGTACGCGCCTACTTGGGTCCCAAATACGACGAATTCGGCCGTGTTATCTCTTTGAATGAAAACCGTGAAAACTTCATGGAAGTTGACAGCTTCATCTACACTCTCAGTTCTGGTGTTAATGTATTCAAGCGCAACTCCAAGGACTTCTACTGGACCGTTGAAGACCGTACCTCCTACACTGAATTGTACAAGTACGTCATGCTAGCTTTCGAAGGCAAATACGACTTCCCCTTGGATATCAGCGAACCCCACTGTGGTTTCCCTGATCGTTTGGTCTTGCCCCACGGTTGGTACAAGGGTATGCCCATGCAATTCTTCTTCTACGTTACTCCCTTCACCGCCTCCTACGAACCCTTCTCCACCTACGACTACACCTACGCTTGCGGTATTGGCTCTGGTGTTCGTTATATCGATGAATTGCCTTTCGGCTATCCCTTGGATCGTGAAATTGATGAATACGAATTCTTCGTACCCAACATGTACTTCAAGGATGTCAAGATCTACCACAAAGACACCTTTGAAAAGTACTATGAACAAAAATACGAAAAGTTCGGCCACTTTGACTACAACTATTACCATTAAGCAAGAGGAAAATATTAGGGATATTGTAAGGTTAATGATATAAAGAAATGAATGCAAAAGTAAGAAACAAGCAAAATAAAGAAAGCATTAACAAAACCTAAACAATAATGTGTTTCATTTTTGCGGGGAAAATCTATTTAAGGAGAACAAAGTTATTTGTAGTTGTATAATTGAAGGAAAATCGTTTAGCTAAGTTGCAGAATTTGTTAAATTGAAATTTATATTCAAGTTTCAATATTTTATACTCAATTTGTATTGCTATTACACACTTATACTTTTGTAGCCTTTTAATGACATAGAGCTTTGTTATATTTTCATCGATTTTCCGCACATCCCTTATGTACAATTACCACTACACACATATCAACCACTGTATACCACAAAATGTGGCAATGCACCACTGATTGCATTTTGATCGAAATCAACCACAAAAACTAATAACAAAAATATCACAGGAAAGTGCATTACAAACAAAAAATTTCATTTTAAATAAAAATTTATAGATTTGTAACTGACCAGCCAATCAATGCAGGCACATCATATAGCACAACATTTTTATTATTAACAGCCACATACAAAAATGACAAAAGTTCAACAACAACAAAACAGTATAGAAAATATATTAAAATAAAAAAAGAAAAAAAAAAACATTAAAATGTTTATTTTATTTCAAAATGTTATGCATTATTTTCTATTTACTTTTTGAAAATTTCAAATTGGTAACAGGTGACACTTTTATATAAAATTCTTTTGAGTTTTTTTTTTTTTGGCAGATTACAATTTAAGTGAAATTTTTATGAAACGGATTTGTAAAAAGCTTGAAGTTTTTAATTTTTCATATTATTTGTAACACCAAATAATGACAGATAAATTTAGATGATAAGCGATTTAAAAGGAATACAATTTATTACAAAATTTATTGTTCAGCACTTTATTTTCCATATAGAAAATAAATTCTTTAACGAAGCTGAGAAATTTGAATACCATGTCTAGAGCAAATACATCATATACAAAAAGAAATACAAGGATATCCTTTACTAAATAAAGATCATTTTTTATGAATTTTAGTTGAAGAACAATATAGAAAATTTTGAATCTTAAGCCATTCTCTTACTCTATACAAAATCTGTATAAATTTAAAGCCTGTTATTATTTCTTATTTTGACCATTATATATATATTAACATAACTATTTGAATTTATTTATTTTTTATATTTCTATATACTAAAATAATAATGATGATTTTTTGATGGTTTTGCTTAATATGTTAAAATATTTTTATTATTATTTTTTTTTTTATTATTTCTGTTACCATATGTTGCCCGATGTGTTGCCGTAGTTTTGTTATAATGCAATGAAATGAATTTAGTTGACATTATTGCTTACCTGCAAAGAGAGATAGAAAAAAGAAAAATAAATAACATTAAAATTTTGGGGTTAATGGAAAAAAAAATTGTTAAATAGCTAAATTATTTTAATTAAAAATTATATAAATAAATTTTATTTGACTCCAATTTTTTGAAAGTTTCTGCATTATTTGTATTAAAAATTTGAAATCCATTAAACCTATATAGAAAATATTTCCATAAAATTTTTATTAATAAAATTGTTATAAATTTCAAATATTTATATACAGAAAAAATATGGTCTATTAAACGGTTTATCAAAGATAAAAACTGTTCTGATTACTTTTTTTAATTGTGTCAGTTATTCAAGTGATCAAAATTCAAATTTTCTAAAAATTTTTACTAAAAATAAAACAATTTATAGTCTCTCAATTATTTTTTTCATTATATCAATTATTAAAACATAAATAAAAATAAGTGTTAATATGAATAATTGAATATAAACTTTTTTTTAATAGGTTGAATTTCAATTAATAAAATAACTGAATATGTATTATTCGTAATTGAAATTGGATTTTAGATTTTTCTATGTAAAATTTGAATTTAATTATAAAAATATTTGAAATCAGTTTAAAATTCTGATTATATCAATTTTATATCAATTAAAATCGAATTACATAAGAATATATTTTCATAACTCTAAATATTCAGTCGAATGCCAGGACTCTTTTATTAAACAGGTATATTCTCTATATCGGAAATAAACTTTTTGATATATTTTTACTAAATGAATTAATTTTTAGTATAACTTTAGAATTTTTATAATTATTTGTGCTCAAGTTCAATGAAATAATTATGGAAGAATACATTGTGAAAGTTTAGTGGACAGTCGGCAGAATGGAATGTATATTCTACTCAGCCAATACCGTCATCAGCACACTTTAGTGTCCCACCGTGATGTTCGTGATGAACATGATCTATTTAACTCACAACTATTTTGGAAATGGAATTCGTGACTTTATCGCCTATATGTTATTGAGCTAGATGAATGTTTTATGATAAAGCTTTTACAATTATTTTGTATTCACCGTTTTATTATTTTTGTTTATTTGCTTTAGTGCTGAAACACAAGCTAGCGGATAATTTTTAATATGAACATTTGACAACTAAAATCGAACAGCGGTAGAAAAATCTATTTTATTTTAAACGGTTTCTCAAAAGCTCTATTTTTTCACTTTCCCTCCCTGTCGGTGTTGAGTTGTTTCAAAATAAATCATTACATTAAATCGACATGAGATGGAAAGGGAGAGAAAGCTTTGTTTTATACATGTAGTTTTGTTATTGTGATGAGCAAAGAATATAAATAAACAAAAACGAAATACATGAAAAAAATACGCCTTCATTTAATTTGAACTTTTCTCTGACAACAGAAAACAGCCTCCGCCACCAGCGTTGTCAGGTTTTTTTGAGTCTTGCTAATCAGAAATCGCCAAATTTAAATTTTATTTGGTTATAAAAAATTAACAAAAAAATTTTAGTGTCGTATAGATTTTAGTGATTCAAATTTCGTAAAATTAGCTTCAACAAAGCCAACGACAATTGCAGTAGCTAATAGTAATTGAATAGAAAGTAAAATAATTTAAAATGCATTTTTCTGACCCACACACATATATACATACATACACACATATATACATATATACATTCATATATACATATATATATACATACGTATCTCCATTTTAGAGTGATAACTTTAAAAATTCATTGACATAATTAAAAAATAATAAAAAATTCTAACATTACACAACATTTTTTTCTCATACTACATTTCCACCACTTTATAAAAATTCGCCATGTCGCCATACAGAAAATTTAGTCTTCAGAAGCAATTAAAAAGCATCACGTTTTGCGAAAAATCGCCACATCTGACAGCCCGGTCCGCCACAGATTGCCTGTGTTTCACCTCTTATCTTTCAACATATTTTTCAACATAATCTCATTCTAACTCAATACACTTAGTCCAACGTTTCTGCAGTTTCAGTATCCCTTCCAAAAAATAGGATTTTTCGAGGTCCTTAAAATAGGCATGTGTTTGGTCAATAATTTCAGCGTTGGAGCTGAATCTCTTTCCATCGAGCCATTTCTTTAGGTTTGGAAATAGGAAGTAGTCACTAGGGGCTAAATCCGGAGAATATGGCGTCTGAGGTACCAATTCATAGCCCAATTCATAAAGTTTTGCCATTGAGATTGCACACGTGCACCCGTGCATTATCTTGATGAAAAAGAACTTTTCTCTTGGCCATATGGGGTCGTTTTCTTTTTAAATCCTCATTAAATCGATCTAATAAGTTGACATAATATTCGCCGTTTATTGTTTTTTTCTTTTGAAGGTAATCGATGTGGATTATCCCGCGTGCATCCCAAACAACTGTTGCCATCACCTTATTGACCGACAAACTTACCTTGGCCTTCTTCGGAGCTGGTTCAACCGGAGAAACCCATTTTTTAGACTACTGCTTGGTCTCCGGAGTACAGTAATGGATCCATGTTTCGTCCACAATTACAAAACGCCGCAAAAACTCATTCGGATTGTGGTTAAAAAAACTCCAAACAATCCTTTGAAGTTGTCACACGTTTACGGTCAATTGAGAGCAAACGCTGCACCCATCTTGCAGACAAATTTCTTAAACCCAGCTGATCATTTAAAATCGACACCACACTGCCATATGAAATGCCTATGGGTGCACTTTTACCCTACGGTCGGCCAACACCATATCGTGGATTTTTTTGAACATTTTCGGGTGTACTGACCTCACTTGGCCACCCAGAACGTTCAGCTTCATTTGTACTTGTGCGACCACAATGAAAGTCAGTAAACCACTTTTTTACCATTGAAATCGATGGTGCAAAGTGAAGTAACAATTTTACATCGTGTCCAAACTGAAGATTAATTCACTACAATTTTTAGTCGAACTTTAGAATTTTTCGAATTATTTGAAAATTATTCGGGCTCATGTTCAATGAAATAATTATGGAAGAATATATTGTAAAATTTTATTGGACGCTCGGCATAATGGAGAAAAATTTTTTCTTCAAATTCATTATATCGGGAGTAAAATTCGTTCTTCGTTCGTTATATAAGTTACCTAATGTAAATATTTGAAATTAAATTATTTTCGTTATGATGTAATACGGTTTAAAATGAAAATCGTTAGAACATTGAAGTTTTATTTATTTATTTATTTTATAATTACAATACAGTTACAAATTATATTCTAATTCTAACCGAGCGGAGTATCGAAGACCATAGCTCGTTGTAGTGAAACAGGCCAAAGTCTCTGGCGGGAATCGAACCCACAACACCCAAACTGACAGACTAGCTCACTACCAACTAGGCCATCGGGGCACCCCACTGAAATTCTATTATCCAGTCGTCTATCTATTTGATAGATAACAAATCATTTAAACAAATGACATCGTGAAAACATCTAGCACTTTCCTTAAATAGACTCCTGTAACATAATTGGATATAATCCATTAGTTCCAAGGGATTTTGAAGGGTCAAAGTTTCATAAAATTATAATTTATGTATATAAGAGTTTTTAGTCCCACAATTCAGTGTTGACAGTGGATTATACGCCGTGATAAGCTAACAAATAGAAAAGTGTATTCTAAATAGTGCCTCCAATGTATTCTAATAGTGCTTCATTACTAAAATCTGTTCGAGTGGTAGTCAAAACTTTTGCAACTAAAAATCAATATTAAGCAAACAAAATTTTGTTTGTTATAAATAATATATTAAACAATTACTTGCTCCTGCTTTAACAGTTTAAAAGGTATTTTTATAATCTAACTAGCTTATGAAATAACTAATATCTATTTCATATGGGGGCTATTAATCCCCCTCCATATACCCACCTTTTACAAAATTGTATATAAAAATTATTGTTTATTCTATCGAAGACTTTTACTAAATTTAGTTATGCAAAAATTAATATTTGCTTTGTAGTTTTAAACTCAGAATTGTTACTATTTTCTGCAATCTTTCGCAGAAATTAATAATGTGAAATTTTGTCTTGAAAAATTGAATTAAAATTAAAAAAAACACAACTAACTTATTTGACTTTCTACAAAAAAGACCAAATATATCATGATTACCATTATTTCTAACCATTTCGAAATCCAAATTGATTTAACTAAGAAGATATGCATAAAAACTGCATTTGTTTTGAACACTTCGACAAACCTAATAAAAAATATTTTTTGTTTCTTACTTTTAATAGTTGAATAACTTTCATAAAATACCAGAAAAATAGGTATAGAAATATTTGCGAGCAAAATATAATAAATTCAGTTCACAAAAAAGAAAGTAAAAAACTATTTTAATAAACAAAATAATTCATTTAATCAAAAAAAAAAAAAAATGTTTAAATTTTTACCTCTCACCTAAATGATTATATCAATTACTAAAAATTGTAAAAAATGGAAAAACAAAAAAAAATATGGTTTTTTCCAATAAAATGTTTTTAGGATTTTAATTGAAAATATGATTTGAAAAATTACATACTTTAAATAAATTAAAATGTTTATTATAAAAAAAATAAAAATTTATTAAATCAATCAAGTATATGATTGTATGAAGCAAAAACGTTAATTGAAGAAAAAAATATACACATATGTATATTTATAAATTAAATGTTTACAATTTCGTTCATTTCTGCTTTCTTTGTACATATTTTCTTGTTAATATTCTTTTACATTATTTTATTTTATTTTATTTTTTTAATTTATATTTAATCATGATGATTTTCTTGCATATTGTTTTCCCCGAACTAGACGTTCAAGTTTTTTATAGAATTCGGCATTTTTATTGGCGGTATTGCCAGTATTCATGGAACATTTTCAAATGGCTGGTTTTTAGGTTCCATTCATTAAAGTTTTTGATGGACGATTATTGACAGCAACGCAGTATTGAACAGATCTAGAACTGAAAAAGTACTTACCGGTCAACACTACATCAATTTTAGTTTCAGAGTTATTGATTTATTAGAAAGCAAGATTTTTATTCACTAATTTCTGGTAAAAGAGAAAAGTATTTATATCTTCATTTGATTTTTAAATTATTTAAAAACGTCATTATGCTTTTTTTTTTTTTTCATCATAAAAGTTTCATAACGGCCTAAATGAAAATATAGGCAGTCGATTGCAACAAAATTGCGATTTTTTCGACAGTACACGAAAGCAGTAATATTTAGCTAACTTTGACAACTCACTATAGATAAACTAAACAACACATATGATTGATTTTAACAATTAGTGATGAAAAATTTTATCTGGTTTTACCAGGCACCAAAAATTATAATAATAATAAAAAATAACTTTAAAATTTTAATTAATCGCCACTTTTAAACCATTTGAAACCAACGTGCGACTGTGTGTATTAAAAGTTTTATGGAGTCTCAGATATCATTACTGGGAGAATTTAAATAACTATATGTGGTTGGGATATTAATTTTGTATGATTATTGATGCTCTCCAAAAATTCTCTATTCATCTTCACTAAAATAAATTATCACAATTTCAAATTTTTCCCTGTGTACTAAATAACAGCAATTCAATTAATCTTTCTATTGTTTTTTCCATATATTACAACAATCTTTTTTTTTTTTTTTTTTTTTTTTTGGGAAAAAAGAAATAAATTAATTTTAAAAGCTAACTGCAGATATCTAGAAAAAAGACAAAGTTCTCAGCTTAATGACTAATTCCTTTTTATGAGCATTTATTTACAGCTATTCCCATAATACTTTCTACGTATTAATTGTATCTCATATATACAATCTTAAACATTGTGTATTTTTATCATCCCATGTTGTATAAAAAAAAAAATATATATATATATATATCAATTGATTATTGGTGGCATAGAGTTTATACTATTAACATTATTATTAATATTATTATTCTTTATCAACAACGTCAACAACAACAAAATATTTTTATAGATACCTAGTATATATCTATCTATGCTGTGTATCTTTATTTCTACAGTAGTTAAATATTATGTTGTATTTTGCGGCGTTAATACAACACAATACAATTCAGTAAGTTGAAAAGCAAAAAACAAGGCTTTGTATAAATATCATCCCTATAATGATGTTGTTTCTTGGGATGGTATATACTCGGTTTATTTAATGATACTCAATTAGTACAATGATAAATGGTCTGTCAAATGCAGCCCATCTAGTGACAGAATCAGTAGAAAAAAAAATACATTAAATGGAGACAACGAATGTGAACCTTTTCCTGGTTTTTAGTTGTTGGAAAAGAAAAATAAATGAATGGTGAAAAAACATTAATGTAACGAGGGATGTATGAATGTAGCTGTAATGATACGAGTAATTTGAATATGGGATATATAATGCCCTAAGGCAGAAAGTTTAAATAAGAGTTGGTTTAAAGAAAAGTTGAATTTTGTACTAATATATAAACAGTGTGTATGAAAAAATTAGTGTATACAATTCTAGTCATAATAATTAAGCTAATAAATAAATGCTTTTGAAATTAAGTTTGTTTCCAGCATTCCTATCTGCAACTATGCACCATACCAGCTTTTTTGACAATATATTCAGACAAATTACTTTTTGAATCGCTTTTCTTCTATATAATTCTTTTCTTGTGCACTCCTTAAAATATACAAATCGGTTATATAAGAACACTTTGATGAAAATAGAGCAATTTACGTTTACATTTACATTTACAAAGTTTGCACAAGAGCTTTGAGATTCTTACTGCCTGTTTTTATAACACGAGCGCAAAAACAACTCGTCTAACTTACATTTAAAACAAAAACAAATTTTGAAATTTTGTTTTTGTTTTAAATATAAGTTAGACCAGTCGTTTTTGCCCTCGTGCTATAAAAACAGACCCAATAATTGTCTGTATTAAACAGAAAACAATAGTTTTAGAAGAAATTGAAAGCTTTAAAGTGATTGATTATGAACTTTTGAGTTTTCACAAAAGCTTTGAAGTTTTCATTGCATTAATATGCAGAAATCAGATTTAAAAGTAACTCAAAGCTTTTGTGAAATTTTGATCTTTATTGTTTTTATAATTAAATTGTTAAACTTTAAAAAAAAAAAGAAAAATCAGTTTTAGAAGAAACTGAAAGTTCTAAAAAAACATTTATATAATACCGACTACCGATCAAACATCCTTGAAGTCTAAACTTATAGTTGATGAACTTTATAGTTTTTACAAAAGCTTTAAAAGTTTTAATTGAAATTAATATCAATTAAATCGTATTAAAAGTTACTAAAAGCTTTAATGAAGTATTTTATCTACAATGTTTTAATTTTAAATTTTAAAATAAGTTAAGGTTTTAGAAAATAGGCTTTAGTGAACCTCGCATATCAGTAAAAACTACAATATGAATTTTTTTCCTCGAATTTGTTTCATTGTTAAATTTTTTCTCTCCATGAGTTTAATTTATTTTTATTATTCTCTTGCTGTTTTTTATAGTCTTTACAAAATTTAATCCCACCGCTTTTTATATTGTCTTTCGTATTTCAATATTTTCTATAATTTCATTGTATCGATTATCAGTTTTTTTTTTGCTTCTTTTTTTGCAAGAGTTACAAAATGGAATATCAATTTATATGTTCTCGAATACAAATAAATATATAAGAGGGGGAGAAGGTAGGAGGTAGGAGTTGTAAGAAATAAATAGAATTTATTGTAAATTTATATTAAGCTATAGCTCTTACAGTGTGGCAAATATTTTTGTATAAAATTAAAAGATATTTTTAATGTAAATATTGAAAAAAGTGGTATCACTTTATTTTAGTTTCTCTGTATATGCTTAAACAATAAGCTTTGTTATTGTCTCCTTTTTTTCTCTCTCATTTTCCTCTATTTATTTGGTATAATAATAATTTTTTTTTCCATACATAAAAAATTCAATCTTCTGACTAAATAAAGTGCAAAAAACGTGGCGACTTTCGGGAAAAAACCTAATGATAGTTAGTCATCGCCCTTCATTGTTAAGAGCAGAAGCTGTTTTTCAGCAGTGGCACAGATATTCTTCTATACATTGAAAAATTAATTGTTACATGTTGTATAACAGTTGTTGTAACATCTATTTCATTCTCTTTTTTATTTATTTTACCATCATGTTGAATTTTGATAATCTCATGTGAGGAAATGATGAGGGCAAAAGCAATAACAAAACTATTTATATGTGTTCTCTGTGTTCAAAACTAATTATTTTAAGAGAATTACTTATTTGATATTGTTTCCGATTATTAAAAACAATGGTTCAGTTTGTAAGAATAACTATAATTGGAAATGTTATTTTTGGCATAAGAAAATTTATTTATTTTACCTCCAATATTGAAGGTATGTACATAAAATGTTTTAAAAGAGTTCAAGAAAATTTGATAGATTATGACAATTTAAAGCTTTATACAGATAGAAAAATGAAAGTAATTTAGCTAAGGATTTTAAACATAATTCGATGAAGAGAAATGTTGATAGTGCGTCTTTTATTTTGTTGATTTAAAATACCAAACTACTTAGAACCAGGGCCAGAAAGGAAATTAAATTTCCCCCAAATATTTTCAAACAAAATATAATATTTATCCCAGATATTAAATCAAAATTTGGCTTATTTTGAGACAATTATATTTTATTTTGGAAGCTAAATCAAAATACTTACACATAATTTATCAACGGTAAATGTCTAAACATAGTAATTTTTGAATTATGCTCCAAAAACAAACAAAACTACAAAACAGTTTTTTTGATTAGTTCCTGGACAAATTCTGTTATTGTTTTTTTAATTTCTTTTTTTGAGATTTTTTGGAAAATAGAATAATCAAGCTTGTTATCCATATACGAGGGCGGATCAATAAGTCCGTGACTTTTCGAACTTCCTTCGTAGTTATATGAAATGCAACACTATTCCCATCAAGTACCACCTGTTAATTTTCTACTTCTACTTTGCGTTTGACAGCTGTTCAAAACATACAACCTCGTGTATTTTAATAAAAATGGAAAAAAGTGAATTTCGAGTGCTCATTAAACATATTATTATTTTTTTTTTTTTTTAACCGTCAATCAAACCAAGGAAAAGCTCGATAAATACTATAGGGACTCTGCACCATCGATTTCAATGGTAAAAAAGTGGTTTACCGACTTTCGTTGTGGCCGCACAAGTACAAATGAAGCTGAACGTTCTGGGTGGCCAAGTGAGTTCAGTACACCCGAAAATGTTCAAAAAATCCACGATATGGTGTTGGCCGACCGAAGAGTAAAAGTACATGAGATTGTTGATGCCATAGGCATTTCATATGGCAGTGTGGTTTCGATTTTAAATGATCAGCTGGGTTTAAGAAATTTGTCTGCAAGATGGGTGCAGCGTTTGCTCTCAATTGACCATAAACGTGTGACAACTTCAAAGGATTGTTTGGAGTTTTTTTAACCACAATCGGAATGAGTTTTTGCGGCGTTTTGTAACTGTGGATGAAACATGGATCCATTACTGTACTCCGGAGACCAAGCAGCAGTCTAAACAATGGGTTTCTCCGGTTGAACCAGCTCCGAAGAAGGCCACGGTAAGTTTGTCGGCCAATAAGGTGATGGCAACAGATTTTTGGGATGCACGCGGGATAATCCACATCGATTACCTTCAGAAGGGAAAAACAATAAAGAAAGAAAACGACCCCATATGGCCAAGAAAAAGTTCTTTTTAATCAAGATAATTCACACATGTGCAGTCTCAATGGCAAAACTCTATGAATTGGGCTACGAATTGGTACCTCATCCGGCATATTCTCCAGATTTAGCCCCTAATGACTACTTTCTACTTCCAAACCTAAAGAAATGGCTCGGTGGAAAGAGATTCAGCTCCAACGATGAAATTATTGACCAAACAAATGCCTATTTTAAGGACCTCGAAAAATCCCATTTTTTACGCAAAGCAAAATGCTCATGGTTTGACAGTAGTCTATTAACAGGTGGTACTTGATGGGAATAGTGTTGCATTTCATATAACTACGAGGAAAGTACGAAAAGTCACGGACTTATTAATCCGTTCAAATTTGTTCAAATATTGAAAGAAAATTTTTAAACAACATTAAAAAAATTTAATTTTCCAAACATTTGGACAACCATTTAAGAACTTATTTGATTGCATATGGAATGATTTACTTAAACTTTTTATACACTTTTATTTTTGCCCCAAGTATATTTCAAATAAAGCATAAAATGATTTACTTAAAAATATATTAAAAATAATTTTATACAGTTTTGAAATTTTTAAATAATTGTTTTCGTATTTCAACGATTTGAAAGATTAACGTTTCATTTTATTCTAAATAAAATACCATTTAAAACTTGATATCTTTAGTGTTGTTTTGATAAGAAAATCAAATTTAATTAAAAAAAAAATAATAAATTATTTATTAATTGTAGTAAATAAAAAAGATTTAATTCACCTAAATTAAATTCAAAATTGACTTAAAATTTAGGTAGCTACGAGATCTTTAATGCACCAAATATGATTAAAACTTTCTTTCGCAATATCTCAAAATTTACAGGATATTTCAATTTGTTGAAAATTTATTAGTTTTTCGCGTCTGGCAACTTTGTTATTTTGCAATTCCTTACTTTTTTTTACAAGTAATGAAAAGTAATGGAATAAAGCTATTATTAACTGAAATCAAATAAAAATAAACTATTGATTTTATTTTTGTAAAAAACTATCGAATTTCGATATGGTTCCCTTTATCGGATTAGCTCCAAATTTTTGCATAAGTAAGTTTTTGATATTTAAGGATATAATTTGATCTATAAAAGTAAAATTGATATTCCAAGTATCAAAACCTACATCGCTAAACCTTTCGTATTTTTGAAGTTATGCATTTTAATTAATTTTATTGAAATGAATTTATTTGCTTTAGAGGATAACAATTAAATAAAAACACACCTATTTAATATTCCCAGAAATTTACGAATCACTGATTTATAGACATTTTTGTTTGTATTTCAAAAACAAACAAAAAAATATATTCAAAAGTTAATTAAAAAAATCTTATATATATATATATATATATATATATATATATATAAAATTCTCGTGTTACGGTGTTTATAATTGAACTCCTCCGAAACGGCTTGACCGATTTTTATGAAATTTTGTATGTGTATTTATTAGGTATGAGAATTCTTGAAATTTGGATGGCAAATAGTGTAAAATCTGGAAGGAACTATAGCCTATAATTTTTATCATTTAGAGCGAAAAATAGGACAAAAGTTCCCCCTTCCTATATCTTATTAACTAATCAACCGATTTTCTTGAAATTTGGCAGGCAAATAGGAACTATAGCCTAAAATTTTTATTATTTAGGGGTAAAAGCTCCCTCTCCCTGTATCTTCTTAACTAATCAACCGGTTTTCTTAAAATTTTGCATGCAGACACTGCAACATATGAAAGGAACTTAAAGATATATATATATATATATATTTTTTTTTTTGGAAATTGCGACATTTAGGGCGTAAAATATGGCAAAACAGGTAAAAGCTCCCCTACCCATGTCTTCTTAATTAATTATCCCATAATGGTTTCAAGTCTTGAAGGAACTAAAGGCTATAAATTTTAACATTTAGGGCGTAAAATAAAGCAAAAAGGGTAAAAGTACTCTCACCCATCCCCACACACTTACAATACATTAGTTATTTTTTAATTAAAAACCTAAATTAGGTAGTATTGTATAAATTTTGATCGCCACTTATCAATTTTATTTTTTTTTCCAAAAAAATAAAAAAAATAATAACCCCTCCTCCCCCTCAAATGCTTTGGCTATATCTGCGCCTGCTTAGTACTATAATTAATATTCTAAGCTAAGTTTCAATAATTTTGGTTCAGTATTATTCGCATTATATTATTTTCCACAGATCATCTTTAATGCAAAAATCTTAACACTCAACTAAATACTTCTATTTAAATATTTTTTTATTGCTTTAATTACAAACTAATAAAAACTTTTTCTAATGTAATGATAAATTGATATTTTCCTCTCTGAAACACTGACACAATTTGAAGGCCTACATTTCCCCACACAAAACATGAACTAAATTAAAAATAGAAAAATATCCACTAATCATTAAATGACTAAGTGGTCCAAAAAGTGTGTGCGAAAGTGACTGATAGCTACGAGTGATTACAATATAACATTTTCTGTCATTGTAAAGAATTGTAGAAAATAATACAAAATTTCTCTTTAGTCAACTAATTAAACAAGTTAAAAATCAAGGCAACAAAAACTATAATACTTTTTATAAATAGTCCTACATATATTCATTTTGCTGTTCTTGTTTGTGTTGTAATAATAGTAGTGATGATTGTCATCATTATTACGAATAACTATTATCTTCAACGTCAGCAGCTTCATTTCGAATTCAAACATAAAACAATTGTCAGTTATTATATCGCATTTATATACAGACTTGATGGTGGCAATTTTTTTTTATATAAAAGTTTTCATTTCAATCAAAGTTGTAGATATTCACACAGCCACGCACACACAGCTGGTGTTTAGGCAGAGTACTAGGCCAATGGAATTGGTAATAGTTTTACAAGTTATAAAGTTAAAAATCAAAACAGGATAACTTTATTAGAAATAAATAGAATTCATTAAATTAGTAAGTTTGGAAATAAAATGGGCTGAAATATTATAAAAATGGAGAATATTTTTCAGTAACTAACTAGTTCTTTTAAGTTATTTGTAGCTTTAATCCATATACATAAAAATTAATCTGTGTTTGTTTATTGATTTGTTTGGGCTTTATAGAAAGCTTCACCGCTAGACCGAATTTCTTGAAATTTTCACAGTATCATTCTGTAATACCAGCAAGTAAAATACTACTTTATTTTTCGATAGGAGCAGGTGGAATGGTAGCCCCAATTCAAAGTAAATATTTATTATCACATATCTCCAGAACTATTGCAGATAAAGTCCTGAGATTTCGCGGAAATAATTTTATTTTTAAGTTACATAACAGAGATGAAAATGGGGCGACTAGGTCTTGGAGAAGTGATAACGTCCATACAAATAGAATACTAATTATCGGATAACTTAAATACTGTTACAGTAAAAGTCTGAAAATTTTACAGAAATATCTTTCTTATCAACCACTAAACTCATAATGTGACGGAGAGAGCAAGGGGAAATGGTACCTCCCAATACAACAAAAAAAATATTACATATTGTATATCTTAGGAACTATTACAGCAAAAATTTTAATATTTTGTAAGAAGAACTATCTCAAAAACCTTCATAAGCCTAGATCAAATGAGATGGGTAGGACTAGGGAAAATCGTACCCTCATACAAACAAATGTTCTTCTAATGTTATAATAAAGTGCTATTATAACGAGAGCTGTCAAATTTTGAGGGAACTACTTTCTTATAATATTTCATTGATAAAATGAAAATAGGACGAACAGGGCCAGCAGGAGGGGTAGCACTGTATTAGTTCCAAGTCTTTTGGGTCAAAAGAGCTATAATTTCGATAATATCGTATAAAATCGAAAATTCGAATAAAAAGGATGGGAAAAGTAGAAAAGTCGAATAGACGAAATATCTAAAAAAGTCAACTATTCCAAAATTTAAAAATTCGAAAAATCTGTTATTTAAAAATGTCGACTTTTTGTTTCCCATGAAATCTTATTTTAAAAATTTTCAGGAGAACTAAAAACTGTTTACCCCTTATGTTTATAACCGCATACCCGGTTATACTTATCATTTTTGAAATATAATATTTCGAGTTGTAATTATATATTAAATTAAAAATTTAAATATTTGCCAACAATATAGTTTACTATAATTTTTCGGGAAAAAAAGTCGTTATGTTTTTTGAAGGGTGCCCCTTAGATTTACAACCGTCATACCCGGGCATGTAATTCATTTTTGAAATATAATATTTTATAGCTGTCATATTAACTTGATGATTTATATATTCGTCAAATTGTTTACTAAAGTATTCCAAAAAAAATGCAAAAATTATATGTATCTTTTAAAGCGTATCCCTTGCATTATAATCCAATATATTTGACTCCAAGTTGTCATAGCGTCACTACTCATTAAAAACTCCATAAGGACATGTAAAGATTATACACTTTTCTGAAAGATAGGTTTACAAAGATCATTCTAGATGAAAAAAACTGATCAAAGTTTTTGATAGGGCCCAGTCTAGAGCCTTGCGATTTTGACATACCCAGATATGTTGATTGTATGGATTTGTATAGTTTTTTGGTTGTTAACATAAAGGTTAAAAAATCTACAAATACTATAGGAAAGTTAATTACATATCAGGGTGCTGTACATATTTCCTAATAATCATAGAAAGACACCGAATTGTGTAAACGCTTTATGGTGTGCGATCCAAAAAAGGAAATGAAAATAATTATGCAGTTTAGGAACGGCCGATCCGATTTAAATAAAATAAGAGGTGTAGGCGAGTTTAAGCTTTGAGTTTGGACCGTATAGACCTATCGAGGGCGGGTCCACGGAGTCCCAAATTATAACACCTCGGGTATGAACATTTTTTAAAACGATCCTGATTCTCTATGTCTGAACCGATTTGGAAGATATGCATATATTATTTCTTTCAGTTTACGTGATATTTGACTTCAAAAATTAAAATTTTTTATTTTTTAACGTACCTTACATGACTTTGTCAAAAACCCACAGATATATTTTCTGGGTCCCTATAGGTAGCAATGTATACGTGGGGATACCTAAAAATATTAGACATGGTCCTGAGTATTGAAAATTATCAAAATTCTTCCATAACTGTTACTAAAGACTTAAATGTGTTGGCTTTAAGTACTTTTGCTCCGATCTGCAAAACAGATAAGCTTGGTCCGACTTACCAGGAGTCTAAAGAATGGTCCCCAAGTGGATAATTCTACTCCAAATAAATTTCTTCACACTTTAAATGAATTTAATAAAACAGCTGTTCTCAATTCTTTTTCATTATTATATCTAAAAAAGTAAAAAAATTTGTAGGTTTCGAAAAAATTGTTAATCACGTCTGTCTCCGATCATATGTAATTTGAAAATGTTAAAATTTAATGAATGAAGGACCATATATAAAAGAAAAGAAAATCGATTAGTATCATAAAACTGATTAATTCGTTTTCAATATAACTGAAAACGGCAGAGGTGCCCCGATGGCGAATGGTACCCCATCTACCTAAACTTTTCTAGTAAACAGGACTACATTTCTTCTACCTTGCTACCATTCTTTTTTTAAATGGTACTTTTTGTTATATATAGTTATATATATGATATAACTCCTTTTTTTAAGACTCTTTTTGCGGAAAAGTTTGCTTTGTTAAATAATAGAAACCTTCTTTAGAAACAGGCCCTTTTAGAAATGGCACCTTTAAAAAATATTAAACTTTTTTGAAAATTGTCCTTTTTTTTCAAAAAATGAACTTTTCTAAAACACAGTACAGTTTTTAATATTGGTTCCTAAATAAATAAAAGAACTTTTGTTTTTAATCAACTTAAAGTAACTTTTGCGAAAAGGGATTCTTTTTGAAAAAATGACTTTTGTAAAATTATACGATCTATGAAAAATAAAATCGAAGAAATCGAAGAAAGGTCATTGTTGTTATTTGTTTATATTTTGGCAGTTTTATAAACCAAATTTTAGATTTGTATTTGAACAATTTGTGCGAAGAAAGTCCCAAAGTGATCAAGTAGTTAATTATAAAAAAAAATTTTTTTTTTTTTTTTTGATTGATGAAGATTTCTGCAAACAGATGAACAACAATCGATTACTAATAAGGATCCAGAATATATCTATGAGATAGCAAATATAAGTTACAGAAATTACAAAATTAATGACAAACTTATGTGTATATTATTTTTTTGTCCCCTATGCTGGAGTAGTGTAGACAAATAAATGAGAAGACTGACGGAAGTATAAAAAAACTGACTCAATGATTAACTATGAGTGGGTGTAATTAGGGTAACATTAATATATCCACCCATAAAAGTGTACAAACAGGAACATTTATGTATTTGTAGAGAAATATATTTTTAGTAAAATGTATGTATGTGAAAAGCTTTTTTCATAGCTGCCTATAAACTTTATATTTTTAATGATAATCACTAAATTATAACTATCACAAGTTGTCACTCACTAACCAAATGACTTCCAGCAAATACACTATTTCCAGCAATAAGAAAAATATAGTACAATTAGATAAGTAATAACAATAGAAATAACTTTATAATTCTATGAAGGTCAAATAGTTTTTGTGTTTTATATGTATAATAAGCAAGTTTTGTTTAAATAGTTTTAAAGGATTTTTTTTTAACTGTTACTGGAAATGGTGTCTCAGTTTTCTTTTCTGTATTACTTAATGATGATGTAGGCAATTTATTGTAGTATAATAGTGTTACCATTAATAGTTCTCTATAGAAAATTATAAAAGACCACGTTTAACAAAATCATCATTTATCGATTCATGAATAGACACACATTTATCACAAATACTCCTCTGGCTTATTCTATTACAAATCTGTAAAAAAAAAAACTCTACATTCATTATCTAACTATCTCTGTGTCTTTCCACTCTCTTTCACTATTAGTTGAAGTTAAAGCTAAATTAATTGATTTATATAACAAATTAAAATAGTTGTAGCCTACAATCAGGCGTATAAATATATTACTTTATGTTGTTTATTAATCATTTCCTGTCATTTTCTCTCTATTAATAACGTACATTTTTACTATTATTCCCCTGTTGTATTTCCTTTACAAAAACTTTATATATTTTTATTTTTCCATAGTCCTTTCAGTTGTATCATTATGTTATAGTTAATGAATTTTGTTGTATTTTTCTCTTTGCCTATGTTAACATTATTAAAAATGAAACAAAATAATAATAATTATAAAATAATTGTGAAGCATAATTTTGTAAGTTTGTTTTTTTTTCTGTGCTCCCCTTTTATGTTAATTTGTAATTAAACAGGCCTCCTGGACATGACCACTTTTGTGTTGTGTTATTTTGATTAAAAGGGATTTGGGTCATTAGTAATTAAAATGTTATAGGAAGAGAGAGAGAGAGAGAGAGCAAAGAGAGAAAAAATTAAATGTAAAAATAATTTTGTTAATATAATGGAATTTTAAATGGCTGAAACAAATGCTTCACTATGGTAACAACTGAGTAGGTAATTTAATACAAAAAGTTGGTTATATATATTTAGGTTATATTGGAAATTGATATAAGCTAATATTATAGTCTTAATATAGCAGAAGTTGTTAATTAAGTAGCAACGTTGAATGTAATAATAAAAAACCTTTGGAAAATCGTATTTATTAATTTTAAAATATACACGCAAAGAAAAAATATGGTTGTGTTGGCTATAATCTAATAGTAATATACGATTATAGTTAAAAATTCGAATGATTATCATATTATTGTCTGCTTTTATCATTTAATGATTCGATTTTATAATACTATGAACATAATAGTGTGTCTTTATCGTATTATGATTATACTATAATCATACTATAATCCCATTTTATCACATTATGGTGTATTTTTGATATTTTTTTCTCATTTTATCATATTATCAATCCCTTAAATTATATCTAGTTTTCATCTTACCATATTATAATCCAATTTTATAATATTATGACTAAGAGTTATAAGTTTCTTCTACTAAATTAATTAAAATAACATATAAATAATACTTTTATTTTTTCTTTGGAAATGTATACATTAAAATTCGATTGTAACGATTTAAAGGTAACCGAAAAATAAACATCCTCGTATTCTTGTTGATTTATTGCTGGTGTATTTAAAACCTTAAAATGAATATAAAGAGATCTGAATGCAAATGGAATTAGCAGAATTATATTATTGTTTAATTGAATTTTTAATGTAGTACAAAATGTCACTTGAAAGTTTTAAGTTTTTACCTTTTTTATTTACATTTATTTAGTTTATTTTTAAAAATAATCACCATTTTTTTGTTCACGAACATTTAATAAATACATAAGCACCTATACTTCACAAATAATTTGATTGCTTACTGACAAACGACAGAGTTTATACACAAAAATGTGTATACAATAGTTGTTTTTTAAAAGCAAACATTCAATAGTTGCGGAAAACAAAACATGGTTTAAAAACAAAGATTCTATCTTTGAGAAAAACATAACATTTCTAAATACAAACACCTAACATTTGTATATAACAAAATATGGCTTACAAACATATAAATATTGGCAATATCTATTGATTATATAAGTAATTAAATTTTTGCATGTTTATAAAATTTTATTTCTGATAAAAATATTCTCCAAATATAATATTTTTGTTGTCTACCATATTAAAATTTTGATTGAAGTTAACTATTAAATTATTAAATTTAAACAGAATTAATTTTATTATTAAATTATTAAAATCTATGAAAAGTAAGTAGAAAAACATAATATTTTTGACGTGAGCATACCGTAACCATGTTTTTTCTCTGCGTACAGGGAATAAAGTTGTTAAATATAGTCCTAATTAGATTAGATTCCACGGGCAATATCTCACACCTACAAGTTAGGTGTTTGTTATTAGAAATGTTATGTTTTCCTCAAAGATAGAATCTTTGTTTTTAAACCATGTTTTGTTTTCCGCCTCTTTACCCTCTCAATAGTTTTATAATGTAGGTTATAATTCTAATATTAAAAGTTCTCCCATTAAACATTCAACTCTTTATAGGCAATTGAATTTAATTTATTTTCCCACAATTTTATGTTTACTCTTATCATCTTAGTCTTTAACAATTTGTTTCTATTTTCAAATTTTTTCTACAATTACAGATGTTAGAATTTTTAATGTTATTAAGACAAATTAACATAATTGCTATGTTTAGCTTTAATTTATTTAATTCAGTTTATTGTTTTTTTTTTTTTAATAGAACAACAATACAAGAACTATTAAGAACAATAACATAAAATAACAACAATAATAAATATCAGCAAAGTTAATGTTTTAAATTCTCAATATTTATATTGTTTCATTTTCATATAATCAGAATTGATACACTTAAGAAGATTTACGCAAAACAATAGAAATTTAAGACTGAAATGTTAGATTTCTTTCTATATAAACAAGGGTTTTAGAGGAAGGAAGAGAGTGAGTGAGTGCGAATAGTAAGCATTAAATGATTAAGTATAATAAATAGAAACCACAAAATTTTATGGAATTAATTATTTTGAAATTTTGCTGGGTATTATATAACTATAGAAGAAAAGAAAATATTAGGGTTAATGCTATCTAGAGAAAAGCTCTGTGAATAGGTTAGCCTCGGGTAACATATAATAAATATGAAATATTATGATGAAGTAGTTAAGGAAGGCAAATTTGTTAATAAACTTCTAAGGTCAAAGGTGATATTTAAATATTGAATAAGATTAATGCTAATTTTTCTTAACATAAGGAGTCATGTTCTTTATGTTCTTTACCTTATTCCAAGATATATGCATTCGCATATAAAATAAAAAACAAAATATATTAAAATAAAATGCAAAACCTAAAAATTTAGCCAAGTATATTGATCACAGTCTTAAGCTGTTATTGAATATTATAAAATCGGTTGAATAAGCAAAAAAGTTATTAAGCAAAATCTGCAATATCTTTTAAGAGATTAGGTATTATTAGAAATCTTACGCATTATTTTAATATTTCTTAAATGAATGTCCTTAATATTTTTTAAAATATTTTTAATTTTCATAAAACAATTGTATTTACTACCACTATATGAAATTAGAGACAATATGATGATAAGAGGTCAAGAGGTGTGTTTTGTTATTAGTGAGAGTGTGTGTTCAATGATAAGCATAACATCACAGTTTGAAATTTAATGTTATAGAAAATCATAGAAGTGTAGATGACAACACACTCGGGCATAAATACATACATGCAGGTGCAATTTTAAAACCATTACCACAAAATTGTATAATAGAATATTGTGTAACAATAACAATTATTTTAAGTAGATCAAAATCCCTGTAAAATGTATGTGTATGAGTGATAAAATAAATAAGTATATGACCAGCATCTGATAATTTATACTTGCAATTCTAATATATGTGTATGTGTGTTAGTATATTTTAATGTGTTCAGCATTAGGGGTTTACATTTTGTACTCATAAAAGGTTATAAACTTATAATTACAACATCTTGTCAAACAACTACAAATAGAAATGAATTTGATACTGGTGCAGATATATGCACTTGTAAATATTAGTCACATATATTCTTATATTATAGATAGTTCTGATAGTTCTAGAACCACAGCAATAAATTCTTCAATCTTTTCTTAATCTCTCAATTGTCAAAAAATTGTTTATAACATTGATTTGTATTAGAAGTTGACATTTGTCGTATTTTAAAATAAAACAATCATCAGGGAGTTGTTTTTAAAATTAAAAATTATAACGCAAGATCTCCCAAATGGGGGTACGCGAGAGAAACGAAAAATGTGTATCGAATTATTGTACATGATATATTCTTAGTATTTTTCGATATATGTAGTTATGCCAAAGATTAATTCTACAGTTGCCCTTCATTCAAGTCATGAGAATCCATCCGTCAGATAACTCTCAAAAGAAATAAAATAATTGACGGCCTGTAGTGTAATAAAATGACTGATGTTTCTAATTTGAGTCAACTTTTATTTTATTACAGAAAGTGAAATAAAGAAAAAATTATTATTTACTAAACCTTTGCCTACGACTTCTAAAGGCGTACATATGTAGATGCATCAATTATGGGTTCGTGATCAGGTTTTATAAATCACTTAAATCTCACTGTGTAATTCAGCGACAAATACTTGTTTCGAAAACCTTACCTAATATATTTAGAAGTTTTCATCAAACTATTATAGCAGTAGGAAGTTTTCTAAAAACTAGTGTCTTAAGAAATAGAATTCTTAAAGCCCTTAGTGTCGATTTAAATGCAGAACATAAGAAATTACTAACTAAATACTAATCCGTTAGATTTCGAAGGGAAATATGCTGAAGATATTATAGGAGTTAAAGACAGAAGTAGATGTTTTCCTTCGATGCAAAAATGATGACCTTTACAAAAGATTTACAGAAAACTATTTTCTCATATATCACTCTGCTTATATCTTCAAATTTTTCGAGGTGTTAAAGAATCTTAACATTAAATTACAAGGTAAACAAGTAAATTAACCAAATTTGATTCAGTATGTGCTTTTATATACAAAAGTTCTTTATAGAAAGTAAGACTGCCGAATGATATCTTAGATTCATCTGATTTTTAAATATGAACATACATATGAAAAGTATAGTACAATTGAATTCACTTCACGATGAGTTTTCACATTATTATCAGGAGCTTAAAACCAATTCTTGCCAAACCAGTTTACTTCGTAATCCATTCAAAATTGCAATTCATGACATACTCGATAAATCTGAAATGATGATTGGTAATGAAGCGTTAAATCTTTTACTAAAGTTTGTATCAATATAGTTTTTCTGCCCTACAGTTCACAAAATAGAAATTTAGAACACTCAAACGTGTGAAAAATAAAGTAAGATATGCTTCGACAGAAATTTCGCACAATGCTATAAAAATTAGTAAAAACAAAAATATTATATTATATTTAATATTTTTTAATTGTTTATGAGTTTTTATATTTAATAAATAAATGAATTTTGGTAACGCAATTTTATTTAAAATAAATACCTTTTGAGTTTTAATTATTTTTCCTTACTACTATACTAAAAATCAAAATGTGCCAAGGGGTCCGTGGAAAAACAAATATTTCTAAAAGGGTCCGTGAATTAAGAAGAAGTGGGAACCCCTGTTATAGTGTATGTGTATGGTTTTATTGATAGTTAAACTTACTCATTGAGATTAACTATATTTTACACACAAAAGCTCAGTTTTCTTCATTCTCTTTCCTGGCTTTATTGTCGTGTCTTACTTTAATGGGTCACCTGTAATACTTACATTAACAAATTACAAAGGTTTGAAGTCTTAATATACATACTTACAGAATACACAAATACACTGCCTTTGTAAATAAGAAACAATTTAGAGCGCTATATTCGGCTCCACCGAATCTTTTATACCCTTCACCACCTTATCAACAAATAATAAAATTTATGTCTAAAAGTATGCTTTCATATCTTCACATTTATACCTACAAAAATAATCTAATTTTTTTTTCCAAACTACAAAAATGTATGTACAAAAGCAAACTAGCATAGCAGCCGTTGCTTCCTTAAAAAACCACTTATAGCTTATGATGACTATTAAATTTATTTACATAAGTTTGTATGTAGATGTATGCTTATACAAAAAAACAACAACACTGAGTGATATATGTTTGTGAGCGCATGTTTTTAATAACTTTTTTTTTAGATTTTTGTCTATAACTCGATTGTTTACGGACTGATATGGTTAGTTCAAAAAACTGAAATTTTAGAAAAAGATCTACAACAGAAAAGCAAACTCCGAAACTTATATAGAAGCTTCACAAAGCCCAAGAATGTATTTTGACCGATATCTCAGATAAAAATGAAACGATTTTGTTCATTTCTTCCGCAAAAACATTTCAAAAAATATTCCGAATTTTCTTTGTAAAAACGAAGTCACTAACTTATTAGGGGCTTAGAAAAGTCGACAACAAATACGTTTTTAGAGGCCTTTTCGGGTTTTTGGCGATATCTCGGCCATTAATGGACAGATTTTGTTGATTTTTTTGTCATTCGAAAGAATGTTCCCTACAATTTGATGTATAAAACATATATATCCGATAACTAGGGCTTCCAAAAAAAATCGCTATATCGACTTCCCTATCAATAACTATCCACAAAATATATACTTTTTGAAATCTTAGATAAATATTGTAGACATTACAAACGGAATGAGAAATGAATAATATATGCCCCTTACACCTGTACTATAAACGTTATAAAAAGAAGTAGGACAGCTTAAAATATATGAAATCAGAAAATATGTCACAATAACATTTTAAAGTGCTCATGGAGATTCTTACAAAATAAACAATATCTCAACGAAACCAAATGCTACTTTTATATTTATGACATTTCCCTTAAATTTTAAATCTTCAGGCCACACACGAACTTTAAAACTATATCAAAATATTAATAACATTTTTTAACCATCCTAATAGGTATACAAGAATCCCTGCATGTGTTGGTTTTATATCTGAGTCGATATAAATTACTTGATATAGTCCTTGTTTTGTTTATACTTCTTCTTGTATTAATGATTTCAATATTACTTTTAATATAAAACAATAAGTTCTATGTATAATGTAACATTTTTGGGGCAATATTACGTAAGGGCAAATTCACGAAGAAAAAAAAAGTAGTAGTGACCATAAGCTAAGAGCAACATGGAATGAGTGGAATGAGAACATGGAATGTTCTATAAAGAAAATTATATCGATAATCGAAAAAATTTTCTATAAAGAAAATTATATCGATAATCGAAAAATTTTCTATAAAGAAAATTATATCGATAATCGAAAAAATTTTCTATAAAGAAAATTATATCGATAATCGAAAAAATTTTCTATAAAGAAAATTATATCGATAATCGAAAAAATTTTCTATAAAGAAAATTATATCGATAATCGAAAAAATTTTCTATAAAGAAAATTATATCGATAATCGAAAAAATTTTCTATAGAGAAAATTATATCGATAATCGAAAAAATTTTCTATAAAGAAAATTATATCGATAATCGAAAAGATTTTCTATAAAGAAAATTATAACGATAATCGAAAAAATTTTCTATAAAGAAAATTATATAGATAATCGAAAAAATTTTCTATAAAGAAAATTATATCGATAATCGAAAAAATTTTCTATAAAGAAAATTATATCGATAATCGAAAAAATTTTCTATAAAGAAAATTATATCGATAATCGAAAAGATTTTCTATAAAGAAAATTATAACGATAATCGAAAAAATTTTCTATAAAGAAAATTATATCGATAATCGAAAAAATTTTCTATAAAGAAAATTATATCGATAATCGAAAAAATTTTCTATAAAGAAAATTATATCAATAATCGAAAAAATTTTCTATAAAGAAAATTATAACGATAATCGAAAAAATTTTCTATAAAGAAAATTATATCGATAATCGAAAAAATTTTCTATAAAGAAAATTATATTGATAATCGAAAAAATTTTCTATAAAGAAAATTATATCGATAATCGAAAAAATTTTCTATAAAGAAAATTATATCGATAATCGAAAAAATTTTCTATAAAGAAAATTATATCGATAATCGAAAAAATTTTCTATAAAGAAAATTATATCGATAATCGAAAAAATTTTCTATAAAGAAAATTATATCGATAATCGAAAAAATTTTCTATAAAGAAAATTAGATCGATAATCGAAAAAATTTTCTATAAAGAAAATTATATCGATAATCGAAAAAGTTTTCTATAAGAAAATTATATCGATTTTGAGAAAAAAAAAATTATATAAGAATATATATCGATATTGAAAACAAGTATATAAAACATTTGTTGGTATTAAAAAATTTTCTATATTATTTGTCGATATAATTTTGATGCTTTTTGTTTAAATCAATTCCTTTAATTTGCAGTTTCTTGCAGTAAAATTCATCCTTAGTTCTTCATGTATGTACTTTCATTGATTAAATTTTTATTAGTTTTTATTAAAACATTACACGTGCTTATATTGTATTGTATTGTATTTTTCTTGCTTTTTACTTTCTCTCATTTTTATACTCTTCCTCGGAGATGGAAAAATTAACACAATCGTATTTTTTTTATACTATTTAATATTCAAAAGTACAATGTATGAATATGGTATTCGAAATAAAACTTTTTCAAATAACAATGTACTTTGTAGATAATTTCGATTACTTTAAAAGTATAACTCTGGACTCAGGTCTTCGATTCTGATTTAGTTGCATGTCAATCATTTGAAACTTTGTTGTTAGCAGATTATTAAAGTAATTATAAAATTTGAATGAATAATATATGTTCTTTGAATAAAAAAACACAAATAATAGTAATGATTTGTGTTTTGGTAATTTGATGATGAAAATAGTATTTTCATTTTCCATCATTTTTCCATCCTTGCTCTTTTTTCGCTATATCCATTTGCAAACTGTTGTATTATCAAGAGAAAGAAGAGAGAAAAATTATTGATATGCAGAAATGTATGTTATGAATTTGTTTTTGGCGGTGTGAGTTTGAAGCTGTTGGGAATCTTTAGTAGATGACTAGAGGGAAAGATGTGTTATCTCTGGTTAAATAAAATTTATAAAGTTTTATAGAATTTTTCATTTTTTAATTTTATTGTAATATGTAACAGTATGAGTGAAATGTATTATAAATCCATACTATAATCATAAACAATATGGAGATTCATTATTCATTTTTATTTTTCCCTTTTAATCTATAGAATAAATACAGTGAAGGTAAAAAGTATACTAAAATTTAAAAGATTTCAAAAAACATTATATTGCTTTGAAACAAAATATCTAGATTGTGTTATTTTTTACATATTTTTTTCGTGCACTGTAAGACCTTGTGTATGCATTAATAATATTAATTTCAATTATATTTATTTATTAATTTTATGCCAATTTGGTTTTATTTTTATTAAATTTTTTTGTTAGAAAATTTAATGTCATTCTTTATCTTTGTAAAGTGGTTGTTGTCTATTGTGTCTAAAAAATTCATTTGAAAGCGTTTTACATGTTTGCTATTTTGTAATTGTAAATATTCTTGAAAAAATCTTTTATAATAGAAATAAAATTAGAACAAGGACTTTAGCTTTATACGTTAAACTATAAAAGGTAATATCAAATATTTAAGGTAATTGATTCTTGCAATTTTTATATTTTGGGATTTGGTTAATAAAAAAGATATAGAATTATTGATGATTAAAAAGTATAATATACACTGATAGCTTTAGAAGGCTATCGAGTCATTATAGCGACTAAATGTAATGGTTTACTAAGATTTAGCTTCTGACGCTAAAGTGATTAAATTTTGTTCTCTATAGTAGACCGCTTAAGGTGTCATTTTCTATAGAAGACAGTTTATATGTCGTATAGCAATTAGATATTATATTTTTTAAGCTATAATATAAGTTGCTATAGCGGTTATTAGTAAAGAAATATTTTAAAGAATTTAAATTTAAAAATTTCATTTATGACCCTTTTTTCATTCCTTAAATTTTGTTTTAAGTTGTTAAAAATTCCTAACAGCTACCTAATGTATATATTTAGCACATAATTGAAACACATACACTTTTCCCTAAGGATCTAAAATAGCAATGTTTTAAATTTATTTATTTTTTGCCAAAAATATACTTAATTTAAAGACTAAGCCACATTATGAAACTCAATAAAAATCACTTTGCAGGTTTCAATTCGTGTTACAACAATGATGAATATTTCATATTTTGTTTTTCTTGAAATTATTTACTTTCAGGAAAGATAAATAAATAAATTTACCTTAGGGGAATTTTTTAAAGAAAAAAAAGAGAAGGTGGTTGTTATAAACAATACTAAAGATATAACGAATTATATGAGTAGCCTTCAAATTAAGGCTGGAAAATTGTAAAAGCCCGAAGGAATATTTATATCAAGTAAAAATTCTATGAATGCAACAAACTACTACTTTTTATGAATTCCTATGAAACTGATAAATATTTGCTTAAGTATTTATTAATTTTAAATTTAATAGGCGACTGTCTATATGAATTCCAAGTATTTCCTTTAACCTTCAACTTTTAGATCTAACACCTTTATGGTGTCAAATAAATTTAAAATTCTTAATAGAAGAAAAGAAATAAATTTATGTTGTGTGTTTATATACCTTGTTATTATTGATGTTTTAACATTTATTCAATATCAAGACATTATTATCTTCAATCTTATTCCTTTTCAGTTTCGATTTTCTTTACTTTTTTCTATAAGTTGAAATACGTTTTTTAAATATTAATGTGACCGACCGTTTTAGCAGCATTTTGCTGTACAATTTCTGTTTTATTTTCCAGCAAGGGTTTTCATCATTCAAAGTTTTCTTTATTGTTGTTGCTTTTATTTTAGGGAAAATAAATGTTTAATTGGGGTTTGGGAAGATATTTGATTCCATATTTTTTATTTTGTTGTTATTGTTACAATTTTGTTTTTCAATTCATTGTTGTTGTTGTTGTTGCTGTGTTTCCTTTTTTCTTTCTCCGGTTATAGGTTTATCTTTCAAGTAAACTGTTTTTCAAAGTTAACAAACCCCAGACAAAAAAAAAATTCTTCACATGTGGCAAGCAACAATAATATAAAGAAAACGTTTGCCGAAGAAAAAACTCTGTGATCCTTAGAAGTACGTTTAAATTTGTTGTTTTGAATTGGTAAAAGCAGCAAATAAATTTTTCACATTTAAAACATTAAAATTAAGGGCAGAATTTTAAAGAAAGTATTCATTCAAATTTTAGTTAAAATAAGAAGAACAATAATTTAAATTATTTTAGTTAAATATACGAAATTTTCTAAAGGTTGTCTTAAAATGTTGCTTATAACCCTTTTTATTTCAAACTGATTTTGTCGATTTTAAATACCAAATTGCTTAAGGTCATAATAAACATTATAATTTAGTTTTCATTAATTTGATTTTTTTTATATTGAATATAAGAATGTTTACAGCAGATGGAAGAATGAACAGGAAAAATTTATAGAAAATATTTAGTTTTTATTAAATGCCAGCTGACCATTTTTCTCTTAAATGCTTGAAGTTTTACATCATAATTTTCAGGCGATTTGTTTGGATTACAGTAAAAATCGTTACCCTCGCAAAACGTTTTATAACGCTATGTGACAAATTGAGAATCATGGCGATTTTTGTTTTATGACTTTTTAAACCTTTCTTTTTTTTACACCAAAGTAGTTTTAGATAAATCGAAAAAATAATTTAAATGTAGTTCGAGGCTCAATTATTTTCGCTTAAATAATTAGAGCATTTAATTTGGAATATTTTACTAGAATTTTCAATTCATCTATCTCTTATTATAAGGGGACATTTCTAAGCTAGCCTAAAAACTATTAAATGAATTAATTCCTTTACATCGATTTTTTTTCTTCTTCTTCTTTTATTCAGCTCCACGCTCTACGCATCATATAAAATCTGCCAAAGACGATGATAAGGATATAAAAAGTGTGACTGAAGGATGTGGAGGTGAATATTTAATATGTAAAAAATAAAAAGAATAAAGTCTATACAAATATACATATTGTTAAATATGTTCTCGTACTTATTCCAATTTTGTATATATCTGTAATGCCTTAATGTATATTTTTGTATAAGAAGAAATATACAAAATGAAAAAAAAAAAAATTATGTGCATAAATTCGTGCATATTTTTCATAAATAAGCAAAAATAAACAAACATGCCCTCATACTTACAAAAAGCAATAACAATATTATTATTGTACAGGATTTTATACTCTTTTTCTTGATGCCGAAACCGAAAAAAGTCAAATAAGAAAACTTACAAGTCCCTTTAAACAGTGCCCAAAAAAAAAAACTATTCGATATAAACAATCCTAATTTATTTTTTAATACAATTTTCTCAAAATTTTTAAATAACCAAATGGTTTAAAGTTTATTAGAACTTAAAGATTTCAATTCCCCATAAATTTTCAAGTTAATACGAATAAATTTAATATAAAAAGCCATTTATATAATGACATTAAAATTCAAGGCAAAAAAAGTATTTCACATCATATCTCATACTTTGAAAAATCACAAAAAATCAATTCTTAACAACACATAGTTTTTTAGTTTCACTTTATAATTTATTTTAAGCGGATTTTTTTTATATTCACGATGAATTTTGTTTCCTTTCACTTACAATATCAATTTAATACCATTTTCATTCGTGAAATTCAAACATTTATATTTTTTTAATAAAACTACACAAACCCAGCAAAAACTTTGCTTTCCTGGTCAGCTAGCAGGTATAATTGGTAACAAAAATAAACTACTTATTTTTTGCCGGAATAACTAGTTATTTTGTTCGAGATGTTCACAAATTCATGTAGGGATGCTCAAAAATATGTACCTAAACGAAAATAAAAATAAAAAAGAAAAAACAAAAAAATTTTGCCGTCAGTGAGATTTGAACTTGGACACAAATTATACATTCGTTTTTAATGACTAATGTCTTACTCAGTACACCATCTCGCACTTCATTTTCTAAGTGGCAAAAACTTTTTAGTATAAAATATCTTTTTAGACATTTAAAAAAAAAAAAAAAAAAACGTACAGCAACAGAATGGGATTAAACTAAGAACCTTCTGGCTGCTAATCCAGCGCTTTAGCCAACTGATCCAGGTGATTTCAATATGACTTTTATATTATACTATTGAGTACTTATTTATGGAATATAGAGTTGGCAAATAATAATGATGCCTCATTACCAAGAATCTACTTTAATAAGTAGTTGCCATTACCGAAAACCAAAAAGTTTTTGTTGGGAATGTTCATTTAGATTGATATCTGGTGATTACAATAGGTTTTTCATTATTTTCGTGCAGTTATAGAGAAAATTAGGCTTTATATTTGTGGCAGAATACTTTGGGATATTATACTGGTAAACATAAATCTGTCAGAAATTCCGAATTTCTCAGTACTTTGATGTAAATTTTATTTCAAAATGTCTATATAATACCGATGATTTATTATTTCATCTATAAATACTCAAAAATACCTACACCAGACCTTGTATAAACATAATACTTCAACCACCGTGCTCTCTTCTAGCACGCTATATGGCTTTTGATAGACTATGACATTTATATTGCATACAAAATGATTTAGCTTGATCCGAGTTGCAAAATTTCATACTTCCAAAAATTTGTTCGACTTCTTGGCATATTCTCTTACAAATTCTAATCTCAAGATGTGGTGGCTTCTTTATATCAGATCTATCACTAACATTATTTTTTAATATCTCTAAATTTCTAGTAACAACGCGTATTCCCAAGTATTTTTCACTATCCTTAGCCATGTTGGATGCATTTAGTTTGTAATTTTGTTTCACTTTATGTAAAATTTTACGTTCAATTAACTAGCTTTCGTAAACAAATGGTCTGCTGATTCAGATATATTTTCCAGCAAATTTTCGTTTTTGTTTTTTTTTTAGATATAGTTCAGAAAAACTTTTACGCGTTTTATACAATTTAATTTTTCGATTTTTCTTGCTCGAAATGTTTAATTATGTACTTTTTGGCTTCAACTGAAGTTTCCTTTTTTTTTTTGCGTCCTTATAACGAAATTATAAGAAATGAAATCGTATGTCGAATACTTATTTGGGCCACTATATTAGCAAGATTTTCAAATGTGCGTATGTGTTTTTGTTTATATGGTTATGTTGGGGATTAAAAAGAGTGTTGTGAAGAAGGTTGTGTGTGTGTGTTTTTTTTTTTTTTTTTTTTTCTCAATCGAAAGTATCAAATTGCCCACAATAACACTTAAGTCAACACATACTTGTACTTAAATGTACAGAAGAGAAGTGACAAGTATTGGGTAAAAGAAATAATATGTATTTTTAAAAGGGAGCATATAAAATATTAAGCAATGAAAATGTATCAAAATAAAGGATTGTCTTTCAAGATTTACAAAAAGAATCCAACTATTTTCGCCTTAAGAATCCATAGCAGTATAAGATCACTAAAAGTTTAAAGAGATCTTTAAAGAAGATTTATGGAATTATCTCAAAATTATTATTAAATCTTTAAAATTTTCTTGTTCGAGAGTTTTTAGTTATATTACCAGAAAGGAACTATTTCAAGCTCTAGATCATTACAAAACCAAAGATATTTTAAAAACCTTCATGCTTTAAAGTTCTGAATTGGATAAACGTCATTATAAACAAATAAGTAATTAATTGTTAAACAAAGAAATTACCTCTTTTCCCACCCTTTGCTCTCTTCCATACACATTTGCTTAAATATTCACAATAAAAAAAAAAAAAAAAAAAAAAAAAAACATAAAAACTTTTTTATTTTTTTTAAGAAAAAGCTAAAAAAAACAAATCAAAAACTGATAAAAAGAATTCTTAACAACAAAACAAGTTTTCTTTCCCTTTTTTATCCTAAGGGATGAATGACATTTTTGCTCGCAAACATCTATGACCTCAAATATAATCCTCAAATAACTTTACCTCCCGTTACAAACGTCACCACTATACAGCGCTACGAATTAAGTGATTCATATTTTAAGATCAGAAAATCATTAATATTCTTGTTACGGTTAAACATAAAAACTATTAGTTTTTGTTTGTTTATTAAAATTTTTTGTTTGAAAAGAAAAACAATGGTTCTTCCCCTTCCAATCTTAAATAATTTGTTTTTCTTATTTATTTATTTGCTATATTACAAAATGAAAGGTAAAGAGGAAAAATATGTTATTTTGGCAAATGATTTCGTGACTAAATTTTATTTAGTTTTTTCTAACTTGATTTGTTCTTAAAGTTTTAATGGCAAATTGTGGAAAACAACTGGAAATGTGTTAAAAATATTAAAAATTAAATTTATATTTTTCTTACATAGTAATAGATATAAAAAGCTAAAAAAGAATTGACAAACTTAACAAAAGTTTCAATATAGATTTTTTTAAATATATTATCGAAGTATAATTGCCAGAGACATCTACAACGTGGAAAATTCCATTAGCTTCATAATTTTCAAAATATGCTTTCCAATGTTACAAATACGATTAAAAATTTAACTTTCAGATTGAACTACATCCGAACCAACCTCCAGGAACATATGCTACAAATTTTATTCTAATAAAAAAGGATATGAGTCATTATAAACAATTTTTGATGTTTAATGACATATTTAAATCCATTTGCATAAATATAAAGTGACTCGAATGCATATTGAATCAGTTCGCATTAATCACTGCAGGGGCGCGAAAGTAATAAAATATGCGTAAAAAAATTGCAAGAAAATTAAAAATGTTCTAATTTCTCAAAAAATTAACATAGTCGTAAACTGTTTATTATTCTTCTATTATTCTCTCAAAAGATAATTTAATTTATTATTTCTAAAGATAATTTATTATGTTGTTGATATAAGTCAAATATTTGAATCCATTTTGTGACTTTTGGAGCACTTCTAAAGGACTTCTTTATCATAAGTTTAAAAACTCGATGTTGTAACTTTATGAACTAGTTAATCGGTTATTATATCCTAGCTTACCTTGGAATTTTGTTGATAGAATTCTACAAAATTTCCTTTGTTTAAAGTGGTACCAAAACTTATTAATCGACTTTAATTTAAAATTATTTGAAGGTTTTTAATTTTAACACTTTAATTTTTTTTTTTTTCTTACCCCTCAAAATTATTCTGTCGTTATATTGGATAATATACCTCGATATTTCTTTTTATGAAACTCATCACCTCTGCGTTACACATTGTCATTAAAAAATAAAAATGAAATTAGATTTTAGAATTTTTCCTAAAAAAAAAAAAAAAAAATTTCGCCTCAAATTGACATTGACCCACATACACTTTTTTTCTTCGAAAATCTTTTGGCTGTAATTTCTGCATATGTTCTAAGAGTGGGCTTATATCTAGCGAATCTTCTTTGACTCCCGTTGCCAACTGAGTTAAAATATAAATCATTTTGTGGTTGTATATACACTGCCTGCAACTTGAATAAGGAATCGCAGTTTTTTAACTTTAATTAAGTATATCTCCTAAACTAAAGTTCAGAAAAAAATAATTGTTTGCGCAACCAAATCTCAAAGTGTTGGCTTTATTTTCCTGAAGAAATAAAAAATATACATATTAATGAAACCTATTAGCGACATATTAGCTAATAAGACGCATTTATTTCGAAATTCGAAGAAAGTAGATAAAGAAGTTCAGCGATTTTTAACATAAAGTATAAGTTTACTATTTCTCTTTCCTTTCTATATCACAAGTTTCATTCAAGCCATTGTATCATCTAAACCAGGCTGGAACTCTCTTGGTATATCAACTCTACACTGAAAAAAAAATATTACTTTATATTTTTCAATTAACACACTTGTTTCAGTTTGAATCTAAATTTAATAATTATATTCAAATAAATATAAAATAAAAATAAAATTTAAGTAAAATTTTATTTCTCACTTAAATTTTTAATTCATTCAATTGATGGATTTGATCAATTTTATACTTGGTGAATGGTAACTTTTCTCTGTGTATACTTACACATATCGGCTGCACCAATTTCAAAATCTTAAAATTTCTTAGGGATAACTAAATATAAAAAGGTTAATCTTTTTTTATCTCCTCCTAACCCAAATTATAAAAAGGACCTATAAATTCAATTAAACGTTTTATTTCAGACACATTTGCGGTTCTTTTTACTAAAATATATAATTCAATAATCAAACCTTAATTGAAACGTCTTTGCAAACAAGTTAAAAAAAAAACAAATTTCTAAAATATTTTTTACCCAAAATAGTCTATTAATCGGCATAATTTATTCGAATAAATTTATACTCAAAATTATAGATTTTAATTTAATCGAATAGTTATTTAATTTTAATTTGTCGACTAATCGAACAAATATTATTCGATTGAATATCCCAGTAAACAATCACAAAGGTGTTTGCCATGTGAGATTTTGTGTTTTAAACGTACGACATTTTCACGGTTAGGGCTCGATATAATTTTTAGATTTTACTTTTCAGTATTTTTTCTTTATGACGTTATAGTTAAGTTTGAAAGAAACATTCTCGGTATTAAAACTATAAAACCAGAATAATGGAAACCAAAATAAAATATTTATCGCCCTAACTGTTTCGCCCTAAACTGTTTGTTATTGAAACTTGACTATAAAATAGGGATGTCAATGTCAAAAATGCACTCAAAAAAAGTTGGATTTAATATATGAAAAACGTTATTTGTACAATATAAAACATATTTTTTAATGCATTTTTGTTTTCCTTACACTTAATTTTACTAATATCGCCATAAAAATATAATTCACATTCTTCCAACATTAATATTAAAGAAATTGATGGTTATTAATTAGCAAACAATTTATTTCCAAAAATTTTTTACAGTGCATATTGTGCTCTTTGTACTTTTAGCAAAGACTAAATAAGAGAGCGTAAGTATAAGTTTGAACTTAGCCACCACAGTTGTGCTATGAAATTATAAAACTATCTACAATTGAAATTTAATTTACATTATAAAAATGTTTACGTATAATATTAATAATAATATTAACCTAAATTTGGACTATAAAAAAGTACCAATAAAAGATTAATTTGGAATACTAAAAGGCTTAGGGTCGAATCTGAATTTGGAATTTAAAAAGGACGTCGATTGTATCTTTTAGAAGAAATACATTTGAAAGTAAATTTTGACTATTTTAATTGAAACAAAAATTGGTGCCTAAGAGAGTGAAAATTATAAGATTATTACTTTTATAAAAGCTACTACTGAACCTATATTTTTACTAATTAAGGACCTTCGATTGAAGTTAAGTTTTAACAGATTAAACACCTACAACAATCCTACAATCTCGACCATTATTAAGTTATATTCTATTGAAACTAAATTTAAATTTTTAAAGTTCTAAATTTAAGAGGAAATTGTGAAAAATTTGAACAGTAAAAGAGTGACAATTAAAGATTTATTTGGAATACCAAACCGTGTTGCCAATTTAGCCTTTTTAAGGTTAAATATAGCCTCTTTATTTCGCTTTTAGTCTCACTATTTTCGTTTTAGCTTCTAGCTTTTTTTAGTCTTTTTTGATTCTTAAAATTGCCTTAAAAGTACTTTAACAAAGAAGAAAATAATTTCTTATTTGTTTTTACTATTTGATTTCTACAGAATCATCCATTTAATCATTTCTGTGTATTAATTCGCACAAAAAAATTTAAATTATATTTAACTAAAATTTTAGCCTGCGGCGCTTCAATCTCCAAATCAAATGTAACTTAACTAATTGTATTCATTAATAACAGAAAATATTTGTGAATATAATTTAAAAAAAGTTCTTATAAAATCGAAAAATTATCAAAAAAAAAATTGGAAATGTTTAATCAAAAGAGAATTATAATTCAAAAATTACGAAAAATCACGCCACGTTTAGTAAGAACTATGTATAACTCAAATTTGTACTGAAATTTTGTAGATGATTTTTTTAATGGATCGTTTTGCTGTCAGCCCTCGTTCTATGTTTGTCTGAGTTCACACACGGCAATTTTTCTTTCTGAAATTTTTCCTTTTGAAATTCTTCTATTTTTATATCCTACACCACCATAGGTATTATGCGTTTGTGCTGATGTTTGTAACGCACAGAACAAAATCATCCAACACCCACCTTAAAGTATACCAATCGACTCAGAATCACTTTTTGAGTCGATCTAACGATGTCGATCCGACCGTCTGGCTGAACGGCTGGACGGTTGGCTGGCTGTCCATGTAAATCTTGTGCAGAAACTACAGGTTGCAATTTTGAAGATAATTTAATGAAATTTGGCACGTAGGACTTTCATGACACAAGGATGAAGCCTATTGAAACTGGTCCATTATTTCACCTAGCCCCCATATAAATGTCCTTCCGAAGTAGGAGTTTAACGATATTTTATTTAACGACATTTTAATGAAATTAGTTGTAAATTCTTGTATAAGTATCAATCTTTGTGCAAAATTTCATGAAGATCGATCCATAATTGATCACAGCTTCCATATAAAACCCTCTTCCGAAAATCACATACACATGTTATTATTTATTGCAGGAACCACAGTGATAAATATAAGCCCACTTTCGGGAATCATTCTAAAGTGCATAAATCTATGTAAATGTTACTTTGTTGTTTACTGGTTTTCTTTTAAATTTGCATTTACGTTCACACACAAAATTTTATTGCAGCAATTCTTGCTTGATTTGTTTTTGTTTTCAAATACGAAAAACAAGACGAATTTCGAAGTACAGGCAAGTTTGTTAACTTTCATATTCCCTCTCATATTAGACCTCGCGCTCTCTCACACGAAATCGGAATCTTAGCAAGAAAAATTGTCTTGTGTGAAATTAGACTTTGATTTAAAAATTTATTACAATATATAATGAAAAAAGAATAAATAGAAAAAAAATAAGTTAAAAAAAAAAAAAAATATTAACATTTTTCCAGCCCCACTTTTTGGGGAATTTAGCCTTTTCTGAACTTTTTTAAAGCTCAATTTAGCCCTTTTTCCCATTGATTGAAGTTAAAATTTGAATTACTTACATAACAATTGATGTTAAATCTGGTCTATTAACTGATATTCAATTAAAGTGAAATTTTGACTTTTAAAAGACCTAAATTTGATATTAAATTTAGACTATAATTTTGATTTGAAGCGAAATTTAGACTTTTGAAAGCCCTAAATTTTAGAAAGAAGTTTGTGATTGAAGCAAAATTTTAACTCTAAAAGCTTGACAATTGAAAATTTATTAGGAATATAAAAAGACATATCATACGTAATTTTTCACTTTTATAAGACCTACGGACTGAAGTTAAATTTGAACATTTTAGAGGCTACAATTCAAGCTAAATTTTGTGTTATTGGGGATCTATGATTGAAGCTATATTTTGACCGTTGACAGCATTTGATTAAAACAACATTTAATCACTAAAAGAACGAAAATTTTAGAGGAAATTTTGGCTCGATTAATACAAAATGATCTGCAATAAATAATAAATTCGAATCATAAAAATTCCCATGAATTAAGCAAAACATTCGCTAAGACATAACTCGCGTTTAAAGTAAAATGCGTACTATTAAATATATCTCATGATTAAAGCTAAATTTGTCAAATCCCTTGATCGAAACTTGGCTGTGAATAAACTTTGACTACAACAATAACCAAATTTAGGTCTTAGAAACCTACGATTAAAACAAAACTTTCACTAAAAGAAAACCTAGACTTATTATTAAAAAATTAGACTATGAAAAGGCCATCAATTGGATTTTAATTTGGATTAAAAGTAAGATTAAAACTTTCCTTGGATCAAAAAAAAAAAAAAAAAACAAATAAGATAAAATCAAAATTTTGGTGTCGTCTTTTTGACACCATTCGTTCACTACTTTTGAAGACACGGAATCGAACAAATAATATTATTTAACAATTCGGCAATGTTGTGTTGATAATCTGACACCAATGCGGTATCAACTCCTTGTTGCTAATTTGAAGAAACAGTGTACATTTAAATCACATGCGGGATTGATTCACTATTAACACTAAATGGTGTCATTTTCAGCGCAGTTGTGAATGATATTTCACTAGGTGTACAGTTTTATTTTTGCTTTCAAATGTTACATGTTTTGAGAAATATGGGCCATTGTTAATATGACTGAAACTGATGTTAAGCCTTAATAAGTTTGGTGGTAATATTGTTTGAAACGAACGGGTTGGATCCACAACACTTGAGACTAATAGAGTGCACAATTTTAGCGCCTATTAGATTTTAATATACCCGTAATACGGATGAAAATATCTGAACATTAACAGATTCAGGTAGTACTCTTAGGCCTATTTATTTAACTATCAAAAAACTAAGTTAATATAAATTGATTTATAGAAATACAAAAGAAAAATAGATTCATATTTTAATCACATAATTTTTTTGAAAGACTATTTTTTTATAAAAAAAAATTTATGTTTATTTGATGTTTTATTTTTAATAAGATACTGAAACACAGAATGCTTGTTTCTACTTTTAATAAACGTAAAAAAATGAGAAAAATTTAAAGGTATAGTTTACTTGAAAAACTCGAGTAATTTAAAAGCTTTAATCGATTATTCTATTAATTTTAAAACAGCATTTTCGAGTTATTCGATTAATCTAACAATCGAAAAGTCGATTAAAATGAATACCGTACTGTTAACACATTGTTATATAAGTCTATGAAAAATTTCACTTAAGATAAAATTGCTTTCGATATAAGTCCTAAACGCTACTTGGTGTGTCGACGAGATTTTTACAGATGATGTAAATGATTCTGAATTATATATTTTCATCAAAAAACTAATTTTGAAAATGTTATTGGTTACGACATTTTGGCGGTCAGGGCTCTATATGTTTCATTATAAAATTTTCAATATATATTTCAAAATCTACTGGAAAGCCCTAACAGGTTTTATATAAAATTAAATACCTTTAATAATATACACTTTTTTAGATTTTCCTAAATATTTTTATATTTTTTTTTGTATAATTTCTAATTAATTTGAATTTTACTATAAAAAGTCGTCAATCTTAATTAGTATCATAGAAAATTGCATTTTAAATTTATTTTCCTATTAATTTAATAATGAAAAAAACAACACTCATGAATTCCTTTTTATTACAATTTTTAAATATTTATCTGCTTGTCTAGATTATAAAGATTATAAATTTTATTACTTTATTTTATTTTTTCCTCTATCCTTAATGTTTATTTGTTTAACTTAACAACATTTATATTCATTTTCTCAATTTTGTTTGCGTGTAAATCGAAAATTATGACAGTTAAATTTAGCTTTCGCATACATACTGAAATTAAAATTTATCCAGAGAACAGAAAAAGAACAATAATAAAAATGATAATAATAAAAACAAACAAAATTTAATGGCTTAATAAACTGAATTATAATTGAAGTTAAATTGCCAATTTATTTAAATTTATGCTAAATTCCTAATGCAGAATAACATTTATTAGACATTCTAAATAATGTGGAACCGTCATAAATATGAGAAGAAATTGAAAAATAGAAATATAAAATTATTCTCAAAATACATTTTTGCCATTAAAACAAAGTTTAATTTAAAAAAAAAAAATTAAAAGATAGAATTATGAATAAATATAAATAAAATCAAATTAAATTTTAAAAATCTAAGAAGAAATTTTTTAAGGAACCTATTAAAGCTAAACTGATAAAATCTAAAGTTAATACTGAAAACACATTAGTGTCAGAAGTTTATCGGTATACTTAAGATGTTCTTCAGTTTTACTTAATATATTTTCTAAAACTTTAGCTTTTTATACCCTTCACCACATGTGTAAGGAGTAGATATAAGTTTGTCATTCTGTATGTATGTATTATGTATTTCTACAATGTTTAACTAGGAGCCCAAAATGTATATATTCTGGATCCTTATTGATATAGAAGTCGATATAACGATGTCCAACTGTCCGTCTGTCTGTTGAAGTCTTTAGAAAGTTTTAGAAAGCCACAGATAACGGATATATATGTTTTATACATCAATTTACAGAGAATTTCCCTTGGATGAAAGCCAATAAAAATGAGTATAATCGGTCCATAAATAGCCGCGATATCGCCAAAAAACAAATATGCCTCAAAAAACCCTTCGTTCTTTCACAGAAAATTCGGAATTATTTTTCGGAATTTTTGTGCTAAAAGAATGAATTTAATTGATCCATTAGTTAGTATCCGAGATATTGGCCAAAACACATTTTTGGATTTTTTGAAGCTCCTATATAAGCTTGGCTTTTACAGAGAACGGCAAGAATTATTTTTCTAAAATTTTGGTTCTTTTAATCAATTTAATCGGTTCATAAATTTTCAAAATAACCTTTTAGTACCCTTCATCACAGATGCAAGGGGTATATATTAGTTTGTCATTTCTGCAATATTCATCTAAGACCCCAAAAATTATATGTTTTCTGTATCCTTATTTATAAGAAAGTCTATATAACGATATTCGTGTGCCTATTGGAATAAATTTTTACAAAGCCCCAGTTATCGGATATGTATGTTTTATACATGAAATTATAGGAAATATTCCTTAGAATGACACCAGAAGAAAATCAACAAAATCGCCAAAAAACCGTAAAGGGCTCAAAAAACATATTTGTTTTCAACTTTTATAAGCCCCTAAAAAAGCAAGTGAATTCGTTTTTTTTTTCTGCTAAAGAAATGAATAAAATCGGTTCATTAGTAATTGAGATATTGGAAAAAACGCATTTTTTGACTTTGTGAAGCTTCTATATAAGCTTCGTTTTAGTACTAATCTGTGTTGAAAATATTTGAAATTTCGGTTTTTTTGAATTATTAGATTGGTCCATAAACAACAATCCGAAAAAATTATTGAAAATATACACACGCAAACATATATAAAAAGCATTGCAGTAACTTTCAGTGTTGTTGTTTTTTGTATAAGCAAGCAGTAGATGTTGATTGTATATACATATACATATACATAATTATTTTTTATGTACATATATTTGGACGTTTTTTAGTTGGAAACAGAAGCATTGTGCAATGACTTAATGTTGTTTTTGTTTTTTGTATAAGCATATATCTACATACAAACATATGTATATAAATTTAGTAGTTATCAGAAGCTATCAGTATTATGATAGCTTTTTTTTTAAATTTTTGTGTTTAAATTTTTGTAGTTTGGAAAAATGTAGATTATTTTTATGAAGTATCAATGTGAAAATATTAAATCATACATTATTATTTGTCGGTAAGGTGGTGAAGGCTATAAAAGATTCAGTCGAATATAGCGCTCTAACTTGTTTTCTTTTATAATTATTTTAAATTTTTTCATCTGCTTTAAATTATAATTAAAAACATTTTTTCTTTTCATTTTAAGCTAGCTCAAGGATTTTTAGTTGAATTAAGTTTTTTACTTCTTCAAGTTTTCTAACTTACGAGTGGATTACCCTTCAGCTGTAAGACTTAACGAAACAATTGCTTAGAAAATATATTGTGTTTAATGAAAAAAAAAAAAAAAATCTGAATTTGAAAATTTGCCAAAAAAAAAAAAGACTGGCACTTGACTCCCTCTCAGAAAAAGTAAAACACAATACAACACATCGCCCAGACTTATACAATTACTTTACAATGGATTTTTAATGTTGCATCATAAATTTGTTTCTAACAGGCACGTTTTTTTATTTTTTCTTAAACAATAAATGGTCGGTCTGGTCCGTTCATTTATAACATGCAACAACTGTCAATACAAGCCAAAGGTACTCTTATCGATATTATTTTTGCTGCGAGTATCAACATCCACCAATGTCACTACTCCACCCTTCACATAAGAAACTAATCAATTATTATAATCAAAAATGTAAAAATCGTTAGCTGCAAAAAAACCCTTAAAAACTTAACTATTGTTTTTTCTTGGTTTTATTGTGTAGCATTAAAATGAGCAGATTTCCTGATTTCATTTTTGCTATTAGTTGTTTAGAAAAACAAATATCGTTGGAAAACCAACCCCGTTTTGTAAACTATACTATACTTGGCATCTACACACTTCAAACCAAAATGTATGATTAAGCAATGAAAATTATATTAAAACATTGATGAACAAGATGTAACTTTACAATAGTTACGGAGTTTTGATGCTGTTGGAAAAATAAGAACAAAATAAAACAAAAAATATTTGGTGAAGTAAAAAGGACAGCTGCCATAAATGAATGTTAGTTGCATAAGATTTAGAAAAGTGTGTGAGAGAGAGAGTGTATAAATAATAAAGTTTAAAACGAATATTATTTACCCTAATACTTTTTAGAACTAAATACCCTCAAAAGATATGATATGTTTCTCCCATTGTGCAGTATTCGGAGGCTTAAAACTCAAATTATTTGATCGTGGACAAAACTAATATCTCAAATGGTGAATTGCATAAAAATCAATTTTTTCTTTATATTCACAGAATGGCTCTTGCATATTGTGATTTTCAATTGCTGATAGGGAACTGCTGGTAAATTTTAAATATTTTTTTATACCTCTACAGGACATCAATACGCAGATAGATCATCAAAAAAGGTGTTTTTTTTTGGGTCATTCTTATGTACGATGAAATAATTGAATAATTGGACCAAAAACAGAATTTTTCTACAGGATCTTGTAGATTTTTCTAGTCTTCACGTTTTTTTTTTTTTTTTTTTTTTTTTAACAAAACACCAATATCTTTTCACAAAAATGTGCTTTTTCCGACGAACAGTGGTTTCAAAAACTTTTTTTTTTTGAAATAGTTCTGTAACTTGTGAACCGTTGGAGATGTCTCAATAAAATTTAGCATAGCCACCCACTACTCCCCTGACCCGCTAGTACTCTGTAATCCTCCAAATCATCTCAAAAGCACCTCATCTCAGACCATGTGAAATTTTATTGACATATCTCCAACAGTGCAAAAGTTACAGAATTATTTATAAAAAAACGTTTTGGAACCACTGTGTGACAGCAACGAAGCTTAATTTTACGCTTTTCATTACTTTAAAGAAATCTATCCAAATGAAGAGCTTCAAGTTTAAATTATTACTTATAACTAGAAGTGTGACAAAATTACCAAGTATTGCCAACTTGAGCGCTAGGGACTTGGTGAGGCATTAGCGTATATTTCAGTTATGTAAAAGTTACCCTTCCAATAGGCTTACTGTTCTAATGATGCCATGTGAGCTGCAACATAAGACAATCAATTCCCTTATACTAGACAGGTACCTATGGTAGACCAATATGACATAAAAATATAGATCAAGTTTAATTCGCAGACGATTGCGCTGTGGGAAATGCTGGAACATGAGCTGATCATAAATATTTTTGGAAAATGTTTGAAATTTTATAAAATTTTTAATTTACTGCAAAGCTAACATATCATGAACTATTGTGTGAAAATATAGCAAAATTCCAATCTATATAACTATTCTAAACTATTCGTTAAATTTAGTGCATTTGAATTAACAAATTTTTTTTAACAAGAATCTAGCACATTTTAAAAGGTATTATTTTCGCATCTCAAATTTCGTGGAATATAATTTGTACCATTTTAGATGGAGAGTTTTACATAGATTTTATTTTTAATCAAAAATTTCAAAAACAATAGAATATTAGTTAAAATTCTTGTACAGATTATATTCAAATATTTTGGGTGAAAAATAATTTTTTATTGAATGCGTATTTGCTGCTCTCTTTACCTCCGCTTTTAAATTAATACAAAACGAAAGACTGTGTGTTAGATTTTTAGGGGAAAACTAAACATTGTATCTTCCTCAAACATATGGACGCACGAGATTATACCACCAAAATGGTTTATAATAACATGGCAAATATACATGTGATTCACTATTATAATTCTAATGACTTTGTAAATTTTCATCCTAGTTACTCAATAGTTTCATGAGTTATTAATAAAAATGACTTGGTATCTGCGCATGTTTTCTACTAAATATTTTATTTCTTTATTAAAATGGAATAACTTCAAATAATGTTAAAGTATTACTTATCACAAAATTTTTCTTAATATCTCAAAACTCAATTCCTTATAATGAAAATTTGTGTGGAGCTAGAGGAGATAATACTAAACAATACATTATAGATCATTTTAAAATGATATGGTGATCATATTATGTTCGTCACTTTGCATTTCCGAATAATTAACCTTCAACCCCAAACAGTGTTCTATTATCACGATTTAAACCAATTAAAGTGTTTGCTTTAATGTTCCCACCCTCAGTCCTCTAAATATCATAAATTTTTAATATAATTTAACTCATATAATCTAATAAAAATAAATTTTAAATTCAAAGAGAGTTTGCAAATAATTAGCAAATGAATTTAGCTTATACTAGCTAATATTATGAAAAATATTCTCAATATTATTTGTTCATTTATTATAAAAGATTAAAAAATTACAGACTCATAATCAGAAAATGACAAAAATTTCCCACTACGGATTGACAGCGGTGCTGGTGTGTTTGGCCAAAAATTTCTAAAGGCATTACCAGTAGGTAAACACTCATCAATTTTTTAGGCTGTAGTTATGTTCATTTGCGCTAGCGTGCTTGAAAAATGGTTAAGGGGTTTGAAAATTTTGGCCATGTCTGATAATTAAGCCGCATTAAAGGCGTGTGATTGTAGCCTATAGCACAGCTCCTAATTAATTTGATTCCTAATTAATTTTTATGTAGTAAATGAACATGCAGATTGTTTGGCTAACAGTGGGGAGTGGTACCTATTCATCGAGCCTGAGAACTTTTTTGGCATCCTTGTGGTCTACGTCAGGGAAATAATTAGATCGTAGGTAGTATCGCAATTCACATTTCATCAATAGGATTCTGTATCCGGACACAAGCAGGCGAAACGGTTCTTTATGATAAATAAGAGTAAATCCCTACAGTTACTAACACTCAATGAAAATGATCTAAGAGTACCTACTAATGGGTTTATTCACCAGGCATGGAATATAGAATATGGCGTAATAAAAACAATATAAGTTTTGTGAAATTTACGATGAGACATCAGAGCATATTTTCTGCGATTGCGCCGCCTTGGGGTCACGAAAAAAAAACAAGTTTTTTTGTGAAGTGCAGTCTCTTACCTGCTAGGACAGTTAGCTGCATTCGAGGTATAGGTTTGGAATTGTTAACCTATTGGGCTATAGAAAAGATCCGCTTGGCCGCGGTGAGTGGGGCCTCCTTATATAATAAAAGTATGTAGGCGGATCTAACAAACTTTTGAGGAGGATCTCAAATCAAAGAAAAATAAGTAAATATATACTTTTTTAAAATGGGATTTATATTGCGAGCATAAAATAAGACACAAAATTTGCTTTTATTAATATTATGATTAAGGTTTTACAAGGTCTTAGTGATGAACTTAAGAAAATTGAAAGAATTTTGAAATCATATCAGAAGCAAATAATTTACAAATGTTTATATTTTAAGACCCATAGCTCCTCTTCTTAGGGGTATATAGAGTTTCACCTTGAAAACTCAAACTCAAATACCCTTCTGCTATGCTACATGAAGTTTTATATAAATCTACCAGGCCATGCTACTCTTAAAAAAACCTATATATCATAGGTATTTTACCAAACTTATCTACTTACTTTATTGTAAGCCTATCAAATGAATCACAAATTTATTCCATTGCTACATATTACTTACCAAGTTTGCCATACTTAGCATTTCACTGTAGTATTATTGACAAAATTTGGTAAAATAAAAAATAACCCCCAAAAATCTCATAAATACATAACAAAAAAAAAAAAAAAAAACTTCTCAAGTACTTTTAACTGAGAAGTGAACAAAAATCTCATAAATATTCCAATAAATAGCGTATTGCAAAAACCAACAACCAGACGCCCTTAAAACAAAAGTTTCATGAGAAACTAACGTCACCAGTATTTTGAAGGATACTTAACACAAGCGAAGGTCTTATTTAGATTTCCTTATTTTCTTTTTTCAACAAAAACTTTCAAAGCCAAACAATCTGAAACAATCTCTAAAATATCTTATAACATTTAAATGAACATTTACAAAAAGTTTTAATAATTTTAAGTTAGGTAGGTTTTTTGTTGCTCTTGAGACTCTTTAAAATCATGATAGCCCACTTATAGACACATTTATTGAACAGTTTATTTTGAATGTATATTATGGTTTTTCATATATAAAATTCTACTGCCTTTATCCCATTCTTCTTTTAATGCTACTCTTAGGTCAGAAAATCATTTTTAACCCAGAAAATCATAAAATCATCATATATTATTTAAAAAGTGTTCAATATATATAAGAGGATATAAAAAAAGGTTCAATCGTTCGCTGGCATATTCAGTTTCTCCTGCTCTCAATTTCAGAAAGAAAAAAAATATAATATATAATAATAACAATATTTAATATCCTTATCACAATTTTCAAATATTTCCTCTAGTGATAATAAATGGCATGTGAAAATAAACAATTTTGTATATTTTTCCCCAAAAAAGAAGAAAAAAATTGGTTGAGTTTTCATTAAAACATAAACAGCATAACAACACAAACTGAGTCAGAGAATTTTGTTTCATTCTTTGGTCAGTTTTTGACAGGTCACATTCACAACAGCTACAGTTGATATAGCAGCAGGAATAGCTGTTATAGAAATATTGGCAAATATCTACCCTGGTATTGGCTAGTGGCAAGCAGTTAGTTGGGACCATCAGAGACACACAGAACACATCATAACATATTAACCCATTTCTTTGGGAAGCAAATGTGTTTTTGATAGCTTTAATGAATGTGCCATGACACGGCACAATACTTTATATCAGAAATACATACTTTCAATGTATGTTTGTCCCCCTCCTCCCCCTTAATGAGAAAAAGACTAAAAATATCATAAACGTATCATGTGATATACATGAAATCGATAAGTTGATTTTTGTTTACTTTATCTATTGTATGAATAAAGGAAACATAACAATTTGTGTCTTAAAATATTATAGTTTTAAAAAGGTAAAATGTGAGAAAGTTAAATGATGTTTTTCTAGTTAAAAACAAAATAAATTGGTGAAAAGAATTCACCAAATCACTTATTTAAACTGCATACGCAAACATTTTGGTTACGATGGTAAAAATTTGTATTTTTAAAAATAAAGTCAAATTGTGAGTTTATATTAAGGATATTTCTGTGGCGAAAAGTAAAAACTACATAACCGATTTGTATTACTTTTCAGGAGATTTATTTCTTAGGTTTTAAATTTAATTATCTACCGTACAAATATATTCGCAATTCGTACGAAAATTATTTGACATATTTTTGTATGCCAAATAATTATGTATATTAAATATCGAGAAATATAAACTAGAAGTAATGGTGCTGTTTTTCCCTTTACACTGAAAAAAAAGTTTGTGCATAAATATAAAAATTTACTTTCATTGATTTTAGTTCATAATATTTAAAAATAATGTCTTAAATATTAACAATTTTTTACATTTTTTGAAATGAATCAAAAGTCAAGAAGCCTTTATATTTTCAATTTGTAAATGTATGTTTGCAATTTTATTTACATAATTTTTGTTTTTTAATGATTTTTAGGCACTTGTTGGGAACAGAAGAACATAACTATAACATAACTGCTATAGAATGGCAGCAAATTTTTAATCCTTACTTTTTAACAGCTTTTTATTGGAAAATTTGCCATTTAAAGGTATTTATTGTTAATATTTTCATACATAAGTATTTTTATTTAGCATTTGAATCAAGTCTAATAAAACTAAATTAAAATTTTGGTAGCATTTTTTTTTTTTAAATTCATAAAATTTTCATTAAGTACAATTTAATAATATCTACTAACAAAATTTTATTTTTTATGAAAAAGTTTGGGAAAAACAAAATCATGTTCGATTCATAATATTTATGAAAAAACATTTCAAATATATGAAGTTTTTTTCTCTGTGTATCATGTTATACATTTTTTCCAAAATGTAGTTTTAAGATATATCTTGAATATGTTGAATTATGTACTTATTCTATTTCCAAAATACTATGAAAATAAAATTTAGGTCTTAGAAAAATACATATTTCAAATAAATTCATTAAATCCAGTCATGAATTTTAAAATAGGAAATATTGAAAAAGGCGTACGTTAATTTATAAAATTGTTACATTTCGAAAAAGTAAAATCAAACGAATTATGTTATTATGCAGATCGTCATCTCCTAAAGTAATAGACCGATTTGTTAAAAATTTATACAATATGTAATGAACTACAACATTTTTTAGAAATTAGGAATATTAGACATAATTTTGCTCACATTTTGCAGCTCATAATTTTGAGATAAAGCGGTTTTGTTCTGTTACCAAAACGTAGCTAATAATAATTAAAAGCTTCAACATTTTCCAAAGAAATGTAAATTTTTTTTACAAATTGAAAATATAAATGAAAATTTAAACAAATTTTTTTCAGAAGAACACACTGAATTAGACGGTGCCCAAATCCACGATTGTCCATAGTAGTGCAGAGTGGAAAATTTATGGAAATAAATATGTAACTTCTAATCTGCTGGTTGGATTTACATAAAATTTCACATAGGCATAGCAGAGGAGTGTACCATTTTAAGTTTGGAAGGGGGGCCATACATACCCCTCAGGAGCGTTTCAAAATATCTGACATAGAAAATTTGTAACCGCTTGTCAAATTTTTGTTTCTTATCTTATTTCAAATATCTTTACATCTTCCTAAAGCTCTCGATAAGGCCTATGTGCTTACATGTGCTATAGTTTTCAAGTTATTTGCATTTGAAATTTCAACTATCTCAATTTTGCCAAATCTTGGTCCAGTTTTTTCAGTATATAGCTCAATATTTTTATCCGATTTTCTAAAAATTTTTTAAGTAAAGAACAAAATTACCTATCGAAAAATCATTATTTTTGTGATTTTGGAATTGAAAATTTAAAAAATAATATACTTTTTGTCGAAAAAGTGTCTACAGCATTATTTTTACCATTAATTTTTAGATAAAATTACAACTCTCGCATTTGATGCCGAAATAAAATACGAAGCTAGATCAATTCGTATTCATCTCTAAGAGAGTTACCTTCAAAGTTCAACATTAGTCCATGGGTTGCGAAACTCCTTCATCAGATAATGATAAATATACAGGTGTTATAATGGACTGAACTCTCACCATACAATCAAAAAAGATACTTTAGCCTACGAAACATCACGTGTGATATTCGAGTAAAACGAGCACTTAGTGCTAATATAGTTAAGTGGATGTGCGGACCTATTGTGTGTCCAATAGGGTTATAATTTTTTTTTTTTTTTTTGATGTTAAAGTAGCCAATATTTTCCTGATAATAAAAACCAAACTTTTTAATCGATTTGGATAAAAAAAATTATTCTTACTCCCTATACGGACTTTGAAAGAGTGACGGCTCTAATATGAACTGTGGATCGGTTATCTTCTCCAATCAACTCGAAATAAGTATCATATCGGCATTTTGGAATGAAATATTTGATAAGCAGTTTGTTGTGTAAGCTTGCAAGTAACTATATGACAGAACTATTTAAGGGAATTTTAGTACTCTTTCAGACAGTCAGACGGCATTTCTGTCACTCTACTGTTTCACTAGTACGTCTCTCTTAATCTGCAAATGTAACAAATAGCTGTCAAGGAGAGATTGACTATCTGACAATACTTTCGTTGGAACTTTACGCATGGAGACTATTATGGTAGAGAAAGGTTACAAATTTTCAGTTAAAAGACCATATCTTGACAGCACTGAAAATTAGGTAGAGTAGTTTAGAGGCACACAGAATTGTCATTTTACTATAGAACTTATAAACCATAATCGGAATGATATTTTTAGATTGCTGGCAGTATTAACGAGTCGATTGAAGTTAACTCGAACTTCTATTATCACAGAATTAGTAAAACAAAGTAATAGTCTTCAATTTTCTCTCAATTTTTGGGGAAATGCATATATATATAGAATCGGACTGAATGATATATTATATCTCATAGGTATAAGCTAGATCTAGTACATTCCTTACTAGTATTTAGAAATGATTTAAAAAAAAAAAACTTACATCTGACAAGTAGTGTTTGCGAGCAGTGAATTACCATGATAAACAACAAGGACCTAGGGATTTTAAACTGATTTTAGAAAATCATATTGTAAATAAAAATACGATTCTTTTTTTTTATAAAAAACTAGCACACCCTAGTTTAAGTAATGGAAAACTAATATCAAATCGTAGATAAAAGAAAGGCATCTATTTTAAGTATTTAAATCTTAAAAAATTGCAGCTCAAAATGGTTTTAATTACTAAGAAATATATTAATCCCGTGTGCTTTTTAATTTATTAAAGCTGTTGCTATTAACCCAGCTGTATTGTATACAAATATAAACCTACATAAATGTATATGTCAATAAAAAGTCAATTTCCCGTTTATTTTTCTTTTTTCAGTTCTACTTTTTCTATTTTTAGTCCATAAACTATTATCAAATTACGTTTTAATTACTTTTTAATAATAAAAACATACAGCAGCACAGGCACATAGTGAAAAAAAAGGAATAGAGAGGCAGAAAAAAATAAAAATGTTCCCAGTGACCTGTTTTATTTCAAAAAAAATAAAACAGAAATGGAAAAACTTTTATATGTATGTTTATTTTATTTTTATAGGATTTTCGCTTTTTTTTTTCGTTAAAAGCTGGCATAGAAATCATCAGCATCAGATGGCTATATGAGCCACTGCACATATACAGACACATGTGAACACCTACACATACTTATGTAGATGCAATATGAACATTCATTTTATCATATGTTATAATTAAATTAATAAAGTGGCTCAATCAGTGAGTGAATGGTGGGTATTTGGAAGTTGAGAGGAGTTATAGAATTTGAATGCATCTTTATGAGGATGTGATGCTGCTAATGGTTGCTTCAAACAGTGCACAGTGGTCAAATTTCTTGAGACAATGACCTTAAAAACTTAAAATTAAAATTTTAAGTATATTTTTCAGAAATAATGTTAATATTTGGACCTAAATAAAATTTAAACGAGTATTCAAATGAAATTTGGACACAATATAGATAGACTTAAAGTCATAGAAATTAAAACACACCCATTGCTTTGTAACAAAATACCCAAAATTCCATCCAGGAAAAAACGCGTTTCAAAAATTCACTTTTTCATTTAAATGGTCGCACTGTCGTTATAAGAGGCGTCCGTCAGAGAATAAGTTTTGTGTGTTTACCCAATATAGGGAGGTATTTAATTAACATAATTTATGTTTCATCCCATCCTTGCAATTTGAGAATTTTAAAAGATGTAGAAAATTGTGGGGAGATCGTTGCCTCAAGCGCCTCCTAGTTTACATTACAACATTAAGATTCCTTTTGAAAGCATTTAAAAAATTATATAGGCCAGAGCAAAAAACAAATTTTATAAGTACAAAAATATTTTTTAAATCTCGAAAAATATGAAATTTGTATGAAGTTCCAACTTCATATTAATATAACTTTTTTTCCAATCTATATATTTATCCTATTCTTGCAGCAATATTATTTGAAAATTTTGTAATAAATCCGATGAATATTAAAAAAAAAAAAAATTGGGGCCAATATAGAGCCCGCGAAGTTAAAAAAACCGAGCCTAAAAATTTGAAAAAAAAAAATTAAATTAAAAGAAATGACCTTTTTTTTGGAGAGTTTTATGTAAAATTTTTTCTGTCAAATCATAAATTAATTTTTGGCGATTTAAAAAAATCCATACTAGAAATGACCAACTTTGTAGGTCTACCCACACTCTCCCTTGACCCGCTAGGAAACTGTGCTCCTTCAAATCAACTCAAAAACATCTTTTCTCTGGCCATGTGTAATTTTATTGAGATATTTTCAAAGGTTCACAAGTTGCAGTTTTATAAAAGAAAAATAAAAAAGCGTTTTGGAACCACTGTGCAGTGGCAATAACCACAACCAAAAATTCAATTAAAAATAACCAACTAAACTTTATTATAGCAGTTGTAGTGTATGTAGAAATTGTGAAATAAAAACAACAAATTGGTTATGGAAAAAATTTTTTTAAGCCCTAACAGACAAAGTTTGTGTTTAGCAGATTCAAATTTTAGAGGAATTTATTTTTCCAACTTGGAATATGATTTACAAATTCCAAGGTAGAAACATTTTATTAACATAGTAATCATCATATGTCATTAAAATTAAATTTTATATTTAGGAAAGTGTTTCCCTTTAAATCTATTCATAATTAAATTCTTAATTAAAGCCACCACAAATCAACTGTTAGCTGTCAAATTAGCTATATTCAAAAATGAAATCCCAGAACAAAAAAAAAAACAAACTTTAGATTTTAAACTCATTTTAACTATAATTTTCAACCCAAATAAAACAAAACACTCCTTCCTATGATCACTGAGTAGCCAGCCAACATTACATTAATTCTTGTCCCAAAATCCCCAAGTCCCCGATACTTAACAACAACGACAAAAAACTAGCCAGTTATAACATTTATGTTTTTGCCAACAAAATGGACAAAATGTTTGCGACATATATAAGTAAGAATGGGTGTATAAAGTAAAGCGATGATGCATATGGATTTTTTCTAATTTCAAATTCCCACTGGTTGCCTCACTGGATGTACACATGCACATACAAAATTTAACATTCTGCATTCATGTACAGCACATACTCGAGCAAGTAGATAGTGTTAAAAAGAAAAAATCATAACTTTGCATATGTTGGTAGGACAGGTAACACAGAAGCAGGTAAAAGCTATTATTCATGCATACATATTAACGTGAGATGACATGTCTCCCCCCCTCCCCACCCATCTTTGCTGTAACAAGGTTTTCCTGCAACTAGATAACTCCTTGGTGTTCTATATGCAACTACTTTTGTCATTTTAATAAAAAAAAGTTTACTTGTCTTTATGGAAAAAATCTAAGCTGACATTCCTCATGTGAAAAAGAAAAACTTGCATAGATCCTTAGCGACAGGTGTTAGATTGCATATATACATATATTGGGGAGGATATCACATCCTTGCCATCTCTCTAACACCTTAAGAACTCTTTCATATCCAGATGATACATATTTGCATACAGCTAAAGATTTCTGTTTTCAGCATTTTCACTTATTCACATGCATGCAAAAATTTTATTAAAATTGGGCAGCTATGAAATAGTGTAAGGGGCCAGCCACCTTAAACTTTGTTACATATTTTTCATTCCTATTTTTTTTTTTTTTTCTTTTTTCACATTTAAATCCCCTTAAATGTAGAATGAGTTTGCATTAGAGTAAAGTTGAGCCAACGAGGTTGGCTGGATGACTGGTTGAATAGTTGGTTAAATAAGTTTCATAATCATGTACTCAGTCAAATCTCAAGAATCACTTACATATACATATGTATGTAGGTCTGGTCTAACTAGGTAACTAACTGATTGCTGACTCAGTAACTAAAAGTCAAGCATTAAGAGAAACTTTTTAAGGAGAAAAAAAGTTAGTTATGTTTTCAACACATTAGTACCAACAACTCATGGGAATTTCATAAGAATTGTAAGGAAATCATAAAAATGTGTGATATTTTAAAATTTTAAAAATGTTATAAAAACTTTGCTTTTTGATAGATTTTAAATATTATACAAGTTAATAGTAAGAAAATCTATGAATTATTTAGGAAGGAAATTAAAAATTAAATAAAGCAAAAATTAAGTTAATAATTAAATATTGTATTAAAATTTGTATCATTTTTACGAAACATAACTAGGAAATATTTTTGACAATAATTCTAGACCTTCTTTGTTCACAAATTATTTCCACTTTGTGTTTTTTTTTATTAAAAAGAGATAACAAAGCGAACATTAATCTAAAAAAAAATGTTGCACTTTTGCCCTTCATTTTAGCGAGTGAGTAACAGTATTGCCTTCCTAACGTATTACTTCATTGAAGAATTAATTTTTAAATTATTTATAAGGTTTGCTACCGTTGGCCCTAAAATAACCTTACTGAATTAATTGGAAATACCGTTGCCACTAAAATACCGATACCGAAATAACCCAAAATACTATAAATGCTAAAATACCGTTACCAAAAAAAAAATTATCGTTACCGCTAATATACTATTACCGTTATTACATAGTTTGAGAAAAAAATTCTATTTGAATAAAATTAAAATAAAACTTGGAATAATGTTATGGTTATCCCAGCACGAACTTTTAATACCTGACTGCACTTTATATTTCATAGTTGTGAGCCGATATCTGTGAAATTTTCTGAAACAACCATTTCCGTTAAAATAATATTATCAAAATAACTATGAATACCGTTACCGGAACAGCTTGTAGTACCAACAACGCGAAAATATGTTTACTGAAATAAATAAAATATTGTTACCACTAAAATACTCTTATTTAAATAATCCAGAATATCACTACAGCCGTTACCTTTTCACCTTTCTGAGTCGATTGCCAACCATGATTATTTAACTTGCAGTTTAAAATATAAAAATAAACGACTTTTGGACATACATACCTGGAAGTAGAAAAGAAATTATAAAATATATTAGCATTATTATTTAAAAAAATCTTATGCTTTATTAAGAAATTATCTCAGCGCACAATGATCTGTCTAGTGGAAAAAAGCCCAAAAATTTATTTTAAAATTTAATAACAAAATTTAGCTAAGACTATCAGCATTCAAGATATGTTTCGGTTTTTACTGTACAATTAGTCTGCATTAAAGAGGACGACTCTAAAGTCGGGGAACTTTTCAAGTATTTTTATAATTTTAGGTAACAAAAAACTGGTTTGGAAAAAAAATTCGCAAAAAATTAGGTTTTGGATATGTAGCTGTTTTTATTAATTAGATGTATTAAAAACCTCACAAGGAACAATATTACAAAAAAAAAGTATAAAATATTTACTTCTACACTGTGCCAAAATATTATAAAATTTTCTAAAATATTGTCAACTTTTATGGACCAGCAAAAAAAAGGCACAGTATAAAACAACCACAGTCAGAATGGTGTTCAATATTTCGAAATGTTTTCTATACCAACTTTTGAACTAGGTTAATTTTAAAAATTGTCCATATTACGAATTTTGTATAAAATATTTCAAGTTTTTCGATTTGTCTATTGAAAATATTAACGGGTAATAAGGGGTATTACAGGTGAGTAATTGTAAGGAATACATTCCTAAGATATTTAGGATGTCTTTTCAAAACAACCAAGAACAATAGTGATTTTATTAGAAAAAAATAGCAAACAAAATACAAATGAAAATCAAATAATCAAACTTTTAATTCCGCCCTATCCTACACTAACAGTTCGTCTAAACATGACAAATCAAAACAACACTATTAATAACTATTACGTAACCAATAGTTTCGCATTAAAAGATATTGTTTTTTAATAGTTCAATCATTCAGAAAACTAATTTTTTTTAATAATGGGTGATTCAAGTAGAGATACTTTTTTCAGTAGCCTTTTTTGACAGATCACGTGTGAATCGTGTCATGCTGTCATGTTATTTTTGTCTAGTGTTGTTTGGCATTTCATAATGAAAAGACTTACGCCTGAACAACGTTTACATCGCTTCGCTCTATAGGCTCTTGAAAAGTTCCAAGAACTTCCGACGTTTTCGAGGCAAATTTTATTCAGCGATGAGGCCCATTTCTGGCTCAATGGGTATGTAAACAAATAAAATTGCCGCATTTGTAACGAAGCGCAACCTGAAGAGATTAAAGAACTGCCACTTCATCCAGAAAAAACGACGGTTTGGTGTGGTTTGTGGGCCGGTGGAATCATCGGTCTATATTTCTTTAAAAATGATGCCGGCGCGAACGTAACCGTCAATGGCGACCGTTATCGTGCCTGAAATTGAAGCTCTTGATCTCGGCGACATTTGGTTTCAGCAAGACGGCGCCGCTTCCCACACACTGAATCAATCAACGGATTTATTGAGAGAACACCTCGGTGAGCACATAATTTCACGTTTTGGGCCGGTCGATTGGCCACCAAGATCGTGTGACATCACACCGTTATACTTTTTCCTGTGGGGATATGTAAAGTCTAAAGTTTATGCGGACAAACCCGCTTCGATTCAGACCTTGGAGGAAAACATCACGCGTGTCAATCGCCAGTTACCAGTCGAAATGCTCGAACGAGTCATCGAAAATTGGACTCAACGGATTGACCATCTGCGACGTAGCAACGGCCAACATTTGATAGACATAATCTTCAAAAAATAAATGCCGAAGAATGTTATTTCAAATGATAATTAACATTCCCCATTAAATTTGAATTTTCTGTGTTTTTTTCTTTAAAAAAGAAGGGAACCTCGAAATGGATCACGCTTTAAATATCTACATTGATTTTTGCAGAAATAAATGACATAAATTTAATAATAAGTCGACTTTAAGTAAAATAAATTGCATACAATTAAAATTAGGCAAAAAAATCAATGTAAATTTAAAAATTTTTATTATATTTAAAAACCACTGTGGCAACACTGGTTAACAAAAAATATTAAAAATAAAAAATAAAATAAATCGTTCGTATTAAAAAAATATCATAATTAATATTTCCTTGTGAGTTGCAATAGATATATATATATGTCTTTTTATAAATCTTAATATTTAAAATAGGGTATTTTGGGTAATTTACTGATACAATACAGGCAAAATATTAAGATTTTTTAATTTTAAAAACTTTTTATAAACAGACGATCAATGTCTACACGTACACAAAATGTCATCGTTGTGAATAGTATCCTTCTATTTTTTTCCAATTTTAATATGATCTCGGTTCTCTGTGCAGGGAGACAATATCTCTTCCTTAATATACTATATAGAAAACGCAAGTGCTCCCTCCATCCCTTGTGTTATTGAGGTGACAGTTAGTTGCCTACTCAGAGATGCGAGTGGTAAATACTTGAGGCTCTCTTGTGTGAAACGCTGTTATACTTATTTTATTTATAAAAGTATAAGCGCTACCCTACACCTGAAACAAGGCTACGTGATTTTGAGCTCTTTAAGTCTTCGGTTTAGAAATAATTCTGAACAAGGAGTTAGTAAGTAAATGATGATACTCCTCAGTCGCCAAAACAAGGGAGCAAAAATTTGTAATGTATCTTTCAGAAAAACAGCCTAGGATTTCTTGAAAGCATTTATAAAAGGAATGTGGGTATGTTAAAAAAAGGCGTGAATAGTGAAGTAAGTACCCTCATATTTTTCCACTGGGTATAGTGGTACTGGGCCTAATTAAATCAAAGGGTGATAGGAATTATAAATGTTGAAATGGATTTTAACCGGCTTTGCGATAATAACATTTTTATTAAAAATTTACGTCTGATTCTTTAACCGTTAAAAAAGAGTTTATTTTCCCCTCCTAAATACTTCTTCAAACTAGAAACAAAGTTTAGGATCAAGACGTGAAAAGTTGAGAACAAACAAAATCAAAGCAAATTTCCATCTACATTTTGTCACTAATTGCCACTTCGTCTCATAAAGAGATCGAAAATAATTTCTCAATATATCTTCACAAAAAATTCTTAATTTGTTTTAATTCTTCAAAACAAAAATACTGAATATTATAAATTCGTTAGTTTAAATTAATTTAGTTATTAACAAAATAAATTTATTTTTAAATTAAAAATGTGTTTAGTTTTGCACTTTTTTAGGTATAATTCTGAAGATATTTTTTAATGACAGGTACTGTTTCCCTTTTCACTAATTAAATCTTTAACATGAAGTGTCATACTCTACATAAAATTTTCTTAATGACTAATAAAAATTTCATCGCATAGTTTATATTTTTTCTAATTTTATTTTTTATGTGATTCCCAAATGTTCAATTTGGTTTAAGTCTGGGCTTTTCGCTGATTCACCCGTAACTTGAAATTCGCCTCAATAATATCTTCAAGACGCACATTCGTCTTGAATAAAGAATTGAATTAAAAAAAAGCTCCAAGTTGTTAGAAAGCTTCGAGCAAACTTAGAGTTGTGTAGCAGAGGAGATAAATATCCCAAAACCAATAGGAAACCATACGTTTGTTTTGCTCCGATGTCAAATTTGTCCGTATTAAAAAATAAACATTTTATTCATAACACGAACGTCACAAACAAGTTAAAGTGAATGATTTTAACTCTCAAAGCAACAACAGAACATCGTATTTATTTTCGAATGGATGGGTTTGCTATTGCTACTTCAATTGCTGCACTATTGCTACGAGTACGTCTTCTGTTATACAATTGCTTACAGATAGTGAAAGTAGCATTAAAAATTACAAATAACACTCAAGTAGGGTAGCAATAAAACATAAATTACAAAAACAGTAGAGGTAAGCAATTAATTTTTTTAAACACCTGTTCCATTTGTAATTTATGCTTTATTGCTATTTTTTCGTTAGAATTTTTAATTTGTTTAAGTGTAGCTAAAGCCCTTATGACTTTCATTAGTATTTTTCTTGGATTGATGGAACGTTACAAATATACAAAGTAGAAAGTGTACAACTATGCACAACCAGAGCTAACAAATTATTTATCAAAGTTATCGATAAATTATCGCATATTGTCAAAAAAAAAAAAACAAGTAAGGAAGATACAGTCGTAAAAGCCCGACCATATGATACTCCACACCATTGTGTATGTCCATCAAAATTCGTAGGCATGCTAGACATGTGGACAATTGTGGACCTATACTTTTACTAAGTGTAAAATAAAATATACGAATACGGAATATTACGTTAATACTAACATTTACACTGCCTGCCACTTGAATAAGGAATCACATTTTTTTAAATTTAATTAAGTATATCTCGTAAACTAAAGTTCAGAAAAAAATAATTTTATGCGCAAACAAAATTCAAAGTGTTGGCTTTAGTTTCCTGAAGAAATAAAAAAATACATATTTTTTTATACTAAAATTATGCATTTATTTAAAGACATGTATTTCTGTGGTACTATTTCGTGTGTCACTTGAATAAGGAATTCTTTTAATATTAATCAGGAAGGCTATGATTTGAATTTCTTTCAAATTTTTAATTTGATAGTTTTTATTCAAAATGGAATGTGGTAAGGCTCTTAATAACTCTGAAAAAGAAAAAATTCTGATTTTGAAATCTCAGGGTCAGAATCCGGTCCAAATAGCCAAAAACATTAATAGAGGACAGACAGTTGTGTACAATTATTTAAATAACGTGGAAAGATATGGAAAAAACATGAAAGGGCGGAAGGAAATGGCAACAACTCCAAAAGAAAGACGAAAAATGCTTAGAATTGCATCAAATTCTGCCATGTTGGTATCAAAAATACGTGAAAAAAGTGGAGTCAGTAACAGTCTAAGAACAGTGAACCGTATTTTAAAGTCGTGCCCATAAATAGTCCGACGAAAACTGCAAAAAAACACCACTTAATGAAAAACGCAAATCACAACGTCTAAAGTTTGCCAAATACAATGACACGGTCCGACAAATTGTTTAAAGTTGTATTTTCCGATGAAAAAAAGTTTAATATTGATGGTCCCGACGGGTATAACTATTACTTCCATAACCTAAATAAGGAGGAATTCTTTTTGAGCCGCAGACACAGCCGAGAGGGCGGAATAATGGTATGTGGTGCCATTTCGTATTATGGTACCATAGAATTGGTTTTTGTATCCAACAAAATTACTGCAACGATTTACAAAAACATTCTACAGGAAGCATTTCCAAAATTTAATGATTTCTTTGGACCCATACCTTGGACGTACCAACACGACAACGCTCCGATTCATACCGCCAGAGCAGTAAAACAATATATTAATCAACAAGCTTTTCAACTTTTGGATTGATCCCCATATTCACCAGACCTGAATCCAATGGAAAATGTCTGGGTTTGGCTTGCAAGAGAAGTTTATGAAGGAGGAAAATAATTTGAGACGATAGAATCCTTAAAGGATGCAATAACGGAAGCATGGGGTTCAATTTCGCTAAATTACTTAGTCATTATACAAGTCGATGCCAAATCGCATTTTTGAGGATATTTCTAAAAATGGTGGCAGTACTCATTACTAATTGAATGCTAGAAGATAATAGCTTTAATTTTTATAACCTAAAATTCAAAAATAAATTACAGTTTGTTTAGTTTTAAAATAGTCCTTATTCAAGTGACACACGAAAAAGTACCACAGAAATACATGTCCTAAAATAAATACATAATTTTAGTATAACAAAATATGTATATTTTTTATTTCTTCAGGAAACTAAAGCCAACACTTTGAAATTTGGTTGCATAAAAAAATTATTTTTTTCTGAACTTCAGTTTAGGAGATATATTTAATTAAAGTTAAAAAAATGTGATTCCTTATTCAAGTGGCAGGCAGTGTATATAAATTTATGCACTTTAGCTAGGCTCCCGAAAGTGGGAGCTATGGTAAATTATGGAGCGATGCTCACAAAACTTGTCACTGTGATTTCTACTTATATAAAGCTTATTTTTGTCGAATATAAACATGATACCAACATGTGTATGTGATTTATACACTTTAAAGTGATTTTGAAAAGAGGGTTTTATGTGGGATCTATGTTAAATCATAAAATTTGTCATTTTGATTTCTACTTGTATAAAACTTATTTGTGTCGAATATAAACTTTATACTAACATTCGTATGGGATTTATACACGTTAAAGTGATTTCGGAAAGAGGGTTTTATATGAGAGCTATGGACAATTATGGAACGATCTTCATGAAATTTGGCACAAAGATTGATACATATAGAAAACTTGTTTACACCGAATTTCATTAAAATGTTGCCATATTTAAGGCATTTATGTTCGTTAAACCCCTATTCCGGGAGAACATTTGTATGAGGGATAGGTAAAATAATGGACCGATCACAACCAATTTCAATAGGCTTCGTCCTCGTATTATGAAAGTCCTACCTACCTAATTTTATTGAATTATCTTCAAAATTGCGACCTGTATTTTGTGCACAAAGTTTACATGAGCAGCCAGCCAGCCAGATGGACGGACGGACATCATTAGATCGACTCAAAAAGTGATTCTGAGTCGATAGGTATACTTTAAGGTGTTGGACGATTTTTTCTGTGTGTTACAAACATCATCACAAACGCATAATACCCTAACCACTTATGGTGGTGTGGGGTTTAATAAAATAAATAAATTTTTATTTACTTCGAGTTTAATTCTTAAAAGTATTGGCCACTTAAGCATTAAGCATTTTTTATTTTGGTTTCAGTGCTTTGTTTTATGTAAATGAAGTGGCCATCATTGTGTATTTGTCTATTATATTTTTTTCTATTTGTTCATTTCTATCATTCGCTCGCTGTCTGATTCTATCAATTCAATATCAATAAAATACAAAAAAAAAAGGCTAGTGCTATAAGGGCTTAAAGGTAATGCGTTTGGAAATTGGTTTAAAATAGCGAAAATGCCACTATACTCTTTTTAATCGGACTTTCTTCTCCATAAGCAGGGCAACAAAAATATGAAATATCATATTTTTTTCTGAACTTCCGATTAACCAAACTGTTAGTTATTTATCCGTTTGACACAATTCTAAGAATTTTGGCATCGATTTGTTACTGCTTATTTTTGCATATTATGATCTTAACATCTTAACTAAGCAGCATATTTTGTCATATTTTCATAGAATATCCTTAATTTATAGCATATTTTAGCAATTAAATGGCATATTTTTACATATTTTATTCTTAAAATCATAACATTGCATATATTAGACTAAATATCTACGAGGAATTTTGTATATTTTACATCCAATAAAATTTTTTAAATAATTTGCTATTAGTGAAATATAGTTTTAACTGTCAGATATGTTTTTTAAATCCAATTCTTTAGACATTTTCATCTTATAAAATGTATTAGCTTCGCATGTTTTTCAGTGCAAAAAAAAATAGCAATTGCTAACAAAAATCAAGTTATTTTAAGCATGAATGGTAATAACATAAAATTTAGACAGCAAGAATATTTTAAGAGCATATTTTTAATTTTAAGGGCATATCTATCGTTTTGAAGAGCATCTATTATGCGCATAAAACATTTTTTTAGAGCATATTTTTGGTTGCCCTGTTCATAAGCATATTTGAAAATAACTAATATGTATCAGGCATAACTGCATGGATTAATAGTAAAATCACTAATTTATTGACAATCACAAGAACTACTCCATATTTATATATTGCTTACCAATTAAATTATTCTAAATCATATATGGTGTGCTAATTTCTAAATTACTAAAAAAAAAAGATCCTTGACATTTTATTATAAATATTTAAAATATTCCTTTATACATCTATGTATATTCCGGGAATTTCAAATGACTACAACTTTTATTTGTAAGTTTTCTCATATGAATTTTGTAAATCTTAACTAAACTATATATACGAGTAACTCGCTGTATGATGTGTCATGTTTAAATTGAATAAATTCTTAATTGTGTACATGTAGAACTTGTGCAGAATTATTTATTCATTTAAATTTTAGTCTTTGTATTCCTAGTTGAGAAATAGTGTTGATTATGGGTGGTGTGTAGAAATGAAAGATGATAATGGTGTTATAAACAGCAGGATTTAATTAATAAGTGTCAAATATTCATAATATTTAAGGAATTTCTTAATATATACATATGATGATTGTATGTATTTATTGTTAGAGACAAGCAGTTTTTATTGTATATTCAAGACTTGTCAGATTTTAATGTACAAAACAGTGAGAGTTTATGAAAAAGATTAAATTAATTTAACACTACTAGCACAAGTTACATATATGAATGTGAAAATAAAAGGCTGTTATTATTTATTTAAACTGACATAACAATAATAAGATAATTCTAAAAGAACTACAATTTCAAGCAAGTAAAAGTAGAGAGGGGTTAAGAAACTAAGAAAATCTTTTTGGTTTAAATTTAAAGGGATATTATAGAAATATTTTAGTGAGGAAAATAAATTAAATACCTAAATTTTGATGAAGAACAAATACAAATCATGAGAAACCAGTGAGAGCATTAAATGTAGAAATTTTAAATTAAATGTTGGTATAATAATGTTTACAATATTTTTATATATGAATTTGGGCTTTTAATTTATCCTTATTATCACAAGTACACTAGGTACTTTATGGAAAGATTACATTTCGAAAAGTTGCTCTTCCACATACTTCTTCATGTAAATCTCATCTTACAGCTATTTTTTCAAGTTTGAGAACAAATTTTCTAATATAAATTACACCATTTTTTATTTATTTCTTTAGGATGTTTTAAACTTTTCGTCACACCTTTGAAACTAAAAAAACATCAAGTACGAATGTTTACATAATTTACCTACGTTTTTAATACAATTATATACATTATTTATCTTTAATTATAAATTAAATTAAAATTCTATTCACTACAATGAAAATCAGAAAAAAAAGTAAAAAAAAAAGAAAAAGAGGAGAAGAAAAAAAACAAAAAAATATTACACGATGATAAAAATTATGAAATAAAACAGAACAAAACTTGAAAATAACACACTCTTAAAATAATAAACTAAAGTGGAAGAAAAAACATACAAAAAAGAACAAGATTTTTTACTAGAGATAATTTTTGTTAATCCTTCAAATATTATGCCACCGCACACTACTTCGCTTTTTTTCTACCATTCATATACAGATTGGTATCTATGAGGAGTGTTTTCTGTGTGTGTGTGTTTATAAAAATTTTAACTGACTCATCATTTGTTTAAGGCTCTAAAGAGAGCAAAATACAGCTGAACACGTTTTTCCTTTATGTTTAAATACACAAAAATAATACAAGCGTAACCAAAGGAGTAGTTGCAACAACAACAGCCAACCAATTCACCCAACCAACCAGTCATCCTAGCCAGCCAGTCATTCATAAAGTCTGCCCGGTATTCAGGCAGTTGTTACTGGTTGCATGAAAACTTTCAAGTCAGTTTGATTTCTTTTATTTTGGATTTTTTGTTCTTTCTTCTTATTTCAAACAAACGCTCATTAAAATTTTCAATTGTTTGAGTTTTATAAACGTGCTCTGCAATACGCCAAACATGTCTAGTACAGACTTTTAAATAAGTACAGAAGGAGCAACAGCAGCAGCAAAAGGGACTAGATAGATAAGGCAGGCTGGCAATGATAGTGTGAGTTAGTCCTTGGTTAAAGAATATATAAGGTGTGAAAGATGTAAAATAAGTTTTAAAACGTAGCCATTATTTTTACGATTAGTGTAACCAAAAATATGCAAAATCATATTTTTTTTTGAACTTCAAATGAATCAAATTGTTAGATATTTATATGTTTCAGATAATTTCAAGAATTTTAGCATCGATTTGTTACAGCATATTTTTGCATATTTTGATCCTAATAGCATATTTTTGCATATTTGGGGCTTAACAGTATAATTTGTCATAAATCGTTACATTAGAGCATAGTTTAGCAATTTAAATGGAACATTTTATATTTAAGAGCATAATTTTGCATATTTTACACTCAACCCATTTTTGACCACTGTTGCGTTTTCGTATCAGTAACCTTATCTATACCGTAACTAATTTAGTATAAGGTTAATGATAATGTTTTATACATATGTATATATTTCGCTTGGAATGTTGATTAAATAATTTGGGAATTTGTCGAATTTTTGCCCCTCGTTGAACGGCCACAAAAAAGTCTATTTTAAATTTTTACAATTTTCAAAATAATTTTAAAAATTTTACAAAAAATTAAAAATAACTTTTCAAACGATAGCCAAGATATCAAAAAATAGGAAAATATTCACAATATCACAAATAATTTATAAGGATAGGATCATTAAACTCATAAATATTGGTGTTGCGAAGACTCAATATTTAGGCTAAGTGTGTTTTAACTATATTTACGCAAGATGGCGCACCGCAAATATGAAAATTGTTAAAGTGTAATATTTATTTATGCAAAATAAAATTGAAAATATTTAAGAAAAGTTTTGTTTATAAGTGAACATGGAACTTTTGGAATTAGGGTTACATGTGTAGTCTTGGCATCCTGAAGGCCGCAGAAATAATCAGGCAAAACATTACGAGAGGTACCGAGGTCACTCTCTATGTGGACAGTCAGGCGGCTCTGAAGGCCTTGGGGATACATTTGGTGAAATCCAGGCTAGTAGTTGCCTGTAAGAAGACACTGAGAGAGCTGATGGAGGACTGCATGGTGAGACTCTGCTGGGTGCCTGGCCACTGCAATATTTCAGGCAATGAATTGGCTGATGAACTGGCAAGGCAAGGCGCAGCAAAGAATGTGTCGGAGAGGGAAACCTATGTGAAACTGTTGAGTGACGAGGGCGATATGGCCGGTACTGGACAATGCAGGCACTAGCACTCTCCTGGGCATGAATAGGAAGAGCTTGAGGATAATGATAGGGGCCATAACGGGTCAGGGAAGATGAGGTCTAGATGGGACGCTAGCAGTTCCGATTTTTGTAGAATGTGTGGAGACGTCGACGAGACCGAGTCTATTGAGCACATTGTGTGCCACTGTCCACGATTGCAGCATCGTGGGATGAAATGGCTGGGTAGCCAGTTCCTCGGCGGGCTGAGTGACGTTCGGAACGCAGATCTTGTAGACGTCATAGGCTTCGTCATGGGAATCGGCTGCTTAAGGGAGAATCAGGGGTATAACCCTAGGGGGATTGGTAACATTGCTAATCCCCCTTTATGATTCGTTCACATTTCTACCCCTTTTATCTTCTACTCTACTATTTTCTGTACTTTCTGTATTTTCTATTTTCTGTATTATATACTCTATATTTCACAGCTATTCTATTGAAGGGACACACAATGGACCGGGATCGGTCTCTGGGTGGAGCTGAGGTACTATCTGGTATCACATCAACCTTCTCTATCTATCTATCTACATGTGTAGTCTATATGTCTAGATATTTTATAATTTTTGCTGTAAGATTACAAATTGCTTATTTTTTACAATCATTGATAACAAATGTAAGAATGGATTTCCAAAGGATCGACACTAACTGAAAAATAAATATACTTTGTAAAGGAATAATAACATATTCCATTTGATCACTAATATTCAAGGAGTTACCTGAAATGTGTTAAAAATTGATGAATGTGTATTTTTCGGTAAAAATTTGAAAACTATCTCTATAAAGAATAATAAAAAGGTCATAATATTTGCTTAAGAAAAACATAAAATTTTGTAATTTTTGTAATGAAATTAAGTGGATAACAAGTGATAAAATGTGTTAAAATTATGCAACATATTAAGAGTCAATAGTTGTTGTTATGACAAGAAGACAATATCCCGAATCACAGAAAACTAATTTTTATTCATTGTTCGGGTAATGTACTAATTTTGAAATCATATTCGAATTGGAATACATCAGATTACTACTGCTTTTGGTGTTTTACTAGGATTTACGATTGTGCAATATTTGGGATGAAAATTCATCTTACTCAGCCAAGAGCAACAGAATCGATTTATTTAAAACATTGGTGGTGGGTCTTACAGAATAATATCATCAATTTCACAACAATCATGAGAAATAGACAGATTGGAGATAAAAATAAATAGCCTTTGAGCCAGCTGGAATCCAAAAAATAATTATCTATTTGTACGAAGGACCAAAAATGTAAATTTTGCGTTCCTGACCATCATATCTAAATGCTTATCGAGATGATGCACAAACAGTTAATCAAATGCAGTTTATCTTAAAATTATATACATTATAAGAAATTATTTGGTCTTACACCGTCAAATTCTTTAAAGCTTTTACTTCATTATTCAAAGATCTTAAATGTCTATTGGAATGGTCCACCTCTAATTTTTCTTTTTCACATTAGATATATTTTATATATAAATTGCAAAAAACAATCCCATATTCCATTAAAATTTGTTAAAAAGTTTGCTTCTCAAATGAGTGCAAAAACATACCCCTAACTGACCATTAAAGCGTTTCCGAAACACCCGATATCTTGGAAACTAAAATAGATATGTATACAAATCTTTTGTTTTTATGATCACAGTTACTAAGATCTCATACCAAATTTTGTTAATTTATCTTAACGGGATCGGGTAATGTAAATGAGTTGAGAGAAAAATTTTGCATATTTTGCCATTTTACGTTTTCAAAATCTGAATCCCTAATAATGTTCATTCCATAAATTAATATAAATTTTGTTATTTTCTTGATACAATGTATTACCTTTGTTTCTAAGTGCAAAGAGAAAATATTTTTTTTTTAGCTACCAAAAATAAAGCTACTTTTAGGATGAATATTATTCCGATCTTGGAAGCACTTTTTATGCATATAAAACACGTTGCCATTTTCATGATATGTAATCTAATTTATGTAATATCACAAAAGCTAATGTTGAAGGGTTTTGTAAAAGAATGGTATTAGTTTAACGCTGACTTTATATTTATCTTTCAAAATAAAGCCGAGAAAAGCAAAATTTTTATCACCTAATTTTTTCCATAAATTTTTTTCTTCTAGTAGATGTCGTGTTTCAGATTCGCAACTCGGGAAGAGAGGAAGAGATTTTGTTAATAAAATTTTTCTGCGTTGGAGCGTTGAAGTTATATGTTATAATTTAAAGAGGTGTGGAGACATGATAATTTTTTTAGTACAGTTATGCTTATGTTAGCAAACTGAATCGGTAGTGCCTTGTATTTATCGGTACTACACTGATAATAATACTTTAGCATAGTTTATGGAGATGCTAGCAAACCTAATCCGGACTGTATTATATTTAACTTCGGGTAGAAGGAAAACAAAAACGTTGATCAGAACGTGACTGTACCCTACTTGTATTTAACTTGGTGTAGGAATTAGAACAAATCGTTAATCAGAACCTAATAGTACTCACGTTGAAGTCCTTAAAATGATCAAATCATATCTTCTATTTTTCTTCATTTAGCAATCTGCTGACATCACATTTCAGCTCGATGTTATCATGCTGAAACTACTGCTTCGGCAGGGACGTAGGAGTTTAATACGGATATTCTATTATTTTCTTTCAAGAGACTTACCAACTCTTGTACGTAGGTTGCAGTCGTTGAACTGATACAACCAATTCTTTCATATTTTTTCATTTTACATCCCATTGAAATTACGATTCAGCGATCATTGAAACTTTAGGGATGGAACATTGCATATTATTGGGCAATTCCAGTTACGAACACGCTACTAATGTTCTACCAGCTGAATTCAAGCGAGTGACTCATAAGACGAAAGTGTAATGGAACTTCATATTGGCATCGCGACGTAAAGACGCACCAGAACTTCGTGCATGTCGGAGAGTATTGCCAAATGATTGAAGCGAATGTTTGTAAAATATCTATTGGCTGTTTTTTTTGATTGATGTAAGTGCGGAAAATTATATTTTGAAAATAATGTTTTGGTGGTCCGATCGCAGAGAAACAACCAGCGCTCGCCAGGTTGTGAAGCTGATCAGGGTATCGTTTCTGGTTCCACGAATTTTTTCCTGTGATTTTAATTTTCATTTCAAAGAAATTTTTCATTTCAGTTTTTCATTTTGATTTCAAATTATGAAAAATAAAAATCTTATGAAAATATTGTGTAAATTTTGTTTCATTCCAATTATTTCTTCCAAAAATAAGACCTATTTGTAAATAAATATAATTAATATCTTTTTACATTTAACTTTAAACACGGGAAAAAAATAGTGAACCTTTTAGAAATATATTTTGAATTTCGAAGCCATTACAATTTCTGTGTTATGTATTTATGTGAATATTCAATGGTGCAAAGGAAATAGATTATATTAAAAAAGTAGCGTTCTTCTTTTCATTTTTACAAAAAAATATATCTTAATTATAAAAAATGCAACGATGTTATAATAAACCCTAATGGTAAAACCATAATATTGTTAATAATAATTAACTTAATTTTTTTCATAGACTTTTATTTGTCGAGAAACATTTTTCGAAGAACATTGAAACAACAATTTGATTTTCTGGAAACTAATGCAAATTTTCTTTCATTTCATACTTTCCTGAAAGGGTTTGTTGAGAGGGTTCGATTTTGACAAATATTCAATATATAATTCTTATAGTTTGGGTAATAAAATTTTGAAATTATTTTACCAAATTGAAAACTGTAAAATCACTTGACCTAATTCTGTTTTCATTTTTAATTACACTCTGCTACAATATAAAACATTTTATTTTCATTAGAAAAACTAGAAAAACAAATGTGAGTTGTAGATCTTGTGGGAAAAAAAATTTAAAAGCTCCTTTAATGATCTAGTAGCCCCCTAAATTTTAAGACAATATTAAAATCTTGTTTTTTTATTCCAATTAATACAAGATGAAAAACAATAAATTGACATAATAATAGTTATATTTTATTATAACTTTAAATTTGATACTTTACATAAATAGTTTGTTTTTCTACCTCCATTTATTTATATTGCTACCTCTGCTGCAGGTTTTATTGTTACATTTGCTGCTACTTCTTCTGCTACTCCTTTTACTACATCTACTGCTAAACAAATTATTTTATTTCATTTTTTGCCTACAACTAAAACTTAAATATTTAGATGGCAGTAGTAATAAAATAGTAATAACTCTGCTATACTAAATTTTCATTTGTTATTATTTCTTTCCGCTACTATAATATAAGGTAGCAGTACTTTTTTCACTACAGCTACTGGTAGTCTAATTTTTCAAACGCTAATTATTGCTAAAATATTCTCGACTTTTTATTATCTTGTTTTTCTTACAATTTTCATTTCCCAAAATTTTACATATAAATTCCTCCGTTTGCAACCTTTACTTTCATATTTGACGTTTCCCATGTAAGTGTGATTCAATAAAAACTACTCACATCTCAAAACTATGAAATTACTTTAAAAAGGGTGAGTTACAAGTTTTTTTGTATGGAATGAACATAATCACCCGTCCATTTAGTCGAAAAATAAAGGACTCTGTAGTTTATATTTAATACTCTCTAACAACTGACAAGATAAAACTGTGGTTCCGTTTATTTTTTTATGTCTTAATAAATTCAACTCCTTCCCCTTTCGATTCTATAGAAATTCCCTTGAGTTTAGTGAAAAACTTTGTAGTCAATGTTGAGTTTGAAATAATTTTATCGTGTCCTTTTTTAAATTTTTGTTTCCCCCTTTTTCTCTAACTACGTAGATTTATTTATTTTGAGAAGGATGACTTGGCACTGACTGGTATAAGTACATATATTTATTTGGCCAAGAGTATTTCGTCTGATTGTGTATTTTTATGCAGTGTTTATATTTGTTTTTGTTTTAGTTGAAACTTCACATTTCTTATAGAAAGTGTGATTGATGTTAGTGTTGCTGTAGCTGTGTTTGGAAAGTTTAGCGCGTGTTAAGCATATTTTAGTTCATTTATATTAAATTAGATTTTAGCATTTATTTTATATGCTGTTTTTTGCTTATTTTTTTATTATTTTTATAAAAAATAGAAAGACCATATAAAATTTGTAATACTTAAGATATTTTGATAAGATACAAAAAATTAAAAAAAATTTTAAGCAAATAGATAGTGGTATAGGAAAAATGTATAAGGCATACAAATTTAACAAAATTAAAAAAAAAAAAAACTACCAAAAAAAATTAAGGCTATGAGGATGTTTTTTATTCCCTTAAAATCTGTTTTCCTTAAAAAATTTCAATAAGTTAAAGTAATGAAAATAGGCACATATTGCAAAAATTGTTTTATTGCCATCTCATTCCAACAGATTTAAGAAAACATTAAATATTCATTACCTAAAAAAAAAAATTACAAAGAAAATTAACTTAATACAATTCACCATTAATTTCAAATTTTAAAACGCTTAGATAATGTAGCATTTTGTTGTCATAGAACATTCAAATAAAATTGAAACAAAATACACAATGTACATGTGTTTAAACGAAAATACATAAAATGATTTTGGCTTAAAGGAATATTTATAATCATAACAAACGAAAAAAAAATCCGATAAAAATTTACATACAAGTAATTCTCTGAAAAAAAAAAATAATAATATTAATAAAATAATATTATATAAATGAATTTAATATTTAACATATGTATGTATAACGATCATTTTGGTTTTTAAGTACATATGTTTTCATATTTGTAGATAATATTGCCATCCTTTTAAAATTATGCAATAAAATAATTTAAATTCAATTTTCATTTTGAAATATTTAAGTAATACACACACGCACATGTATGTACTTAAGTTTGCCAATACAAATACATAGACACAGAAACATTTGAAAATTGAATTATTTAAAAATGCAACAACAGCAATTTGTAATAACAACAACAATAAATGGGAGAGTTTAACAAACACATCCATATGTAAAAATATAACTGAACATGTTTGCAATATGTTCATAAAATGTATTGAGGTATACTTAGTGGCAAAAATAGGCAGACACTTAGGGAAATTTAACAAACATAGATGAAATTTTTAATTAAAAAAAAAAAAAAAAAAATAGTAGTATTGAGTTTGTTAAGACAAAATATTAATGTACAAGTTAATTTTCAAATTCAATTGATCGCCGCAGTTGACAGATTTTATGCCAACGTAAGGTGCCAAAAACGATTGGTCTCAAACTTCATATTGTGAACTCGAATGTTGTCTGTAGGTCCTTTACTGGCGAGGAAAGGTGTAACTTGAATATTTGAAGATTTATGATTATGATTATTATGACCCCCTTATTAGTCAGTTACAATAGTATTACTCGAGAATGGCTTCCCCAATTTAGATAAATAAAACTCCAATAGATAACGACCAAAATTATTTTTTTATCCGCTCAGTAGTTTCGGAGTTATTCGGAAATTAGTGGCGAAAAAATAGTTTTTTCATTCAAAGTTGGAAAAATTTTACCGTCTATAAGTTATTCAAATGTTAAATACTAGGATTCAAATTAGCCATATATCATGAACACTGATGAACAAATAATTCACAATTACCTGAAGGCAATTAAAAATGTTAATGTTATCTAATCGTTCTCGAGTTATTGTGAAATATACTCGGTTAAACAACTTATTAATGGGTAAATATTAGATATGTTTGTTTGTTTGATATGTTGTTTAGCAATCCAAAAGCCATCTAGTCTACCTATTTTTGTTTAAAAGTGGATTTTTTTTTTTTGTTGAATTTAAATAGCAAAATTCTTGAAAGAATTTCCGATGGTTTTACATATGTATATAATTCATATGGCAGTTATCACTGGGTTTCATTTCAACCGACAAACGGACGGAGTGACATCGTCCTATCGACATCCTTTCTTACAAGGATACAGAAAATATAAACTATTTTGCTATTTGTCAAATTTGTATATATCCACTATACCTGTGATGATTAGGGGGGTAGTTAAATTTGTTGTATTCGAATTTCCAAAAAGTAATTCTTTTTTTATAAACAGAAATGTTATAAAAAGGTTATGTTTCCATGTAGGTAATTTTAGAGTATGTAACATTAAGAATTTTACTAATTGTAACTCCCCAAATATAGGAGTTTTTATACAAATCCCTTTTTACTAGATCTCTTAAGTAAAAAACCCCAAATTTCATGCCAAAATATTAATTCTTCAAAAACTTATTTTAACAAATGAGTACACTGAGGCCCTGGTCTGCGTTGTTAATGGGGACCGTAGAATTGCGACGCAAACTGAAACCACGCAAATCGAATCACTACACGCAGAGAAAAAACATGGTTACGGCATTGTCACTACAATAATATCATGTTCTCATTGTTAATATTCATTAATTATAATGATACTTTGTTCATGATAACAACGTTTTTGTTTCAGTGTTGTCATTCAATGTTTACACTCAATCAAAATTTTAATATAGCTGACTACAAAAATTTTATGTTTTTGAATATTTTTACCAGAAACAAGATTTCATTAATATAAAAAATATTATTATTTATGCAACCATTAAATATTATCAACTTTTTTTTTTTTTTTTTTGATATTAAACCATATTTCGTTTTCAAATCATATTAATATAATTAATCGCACAACAATAAGATATTACAAATAAATATATGCTATCTACAAATTCCTAACTTGTTTGTTTTCGAATATATATGTTTTCTAACGTCGGTTTTTTACCTTCATTATAATTCTATGATTAACATTATAATAAAATGGTATAATAATATGAAAAACTTGAATCATAACTAACCACACAATATGATAAAATGGAATCATAACAATTGCTGTGATCATATATTTCAATCATTATATGTTTTTCTTAGATTATTTTCACAACTATATTTTTTCTATGCGTGTATTTTCTATGTACTTACACTGTTTTCTTAATAATTAATTCCAGAATAAAAATATTTTAACGGAAAAAAAGTTAAAAAGGAGTATTTTTTGTAAAAATGGGTGAAATTTTAAATACTTATATATATTATATACTATCTTAATACATAGAATTTAACCCATTTTTTCCATTATAATTTTCTTCAATACCTATGCACCTGTTGTTAACAATTATGATACTTCTTATATAGAAACGCAAATCGAAATCATATTGACGTAAATCGAAATCATAACGACTCAAACCGAAATACTGAAATTTCAAACAGCGACGCAAAGAGAAAAGAAGTATAACGGAAACCATAAACGAAAATATTTATTTAAAATTTTAACTAGAACATACAAATGTATTGCAAAAACAATACAAACACACAACCTTAATAAAAACATACATACATACATACATACACTATCATTTTTATTTGTAGTTTATGGAAAATGTATACCCAAGAAAAAATTTTTTTCTTTCACAACAAAAAAGTTGAAACATAATATAGCAAAAAAAAAAAAAAAGTAAAGAAGCAGCCGCAAAGTATGTGTGAGCACCGACACATCCTTATAGAAAATTGATAATTTTTTCTTTTATACTTTTATTCATCGAAAACGATTTATCATGAAAATGTTACAATTTTCGTTACAGACACAGGCACATGCATTTAAATACAAGTTTTTATGATTTTTTTTTTTTTTTACTTTTTATTTTGCCAATATTCTCTTTTTATACACTTTCGTAACTTTGGGTATGATAAAATTTTCAAGAAAAAAATTTTGAATACATTCATGCATACCCAATATTAGTAGATGATGTATGTATACAAAATATGTATTAGTATAATAGAAACTATCGATACTATTGAGAATTCATTTAATTCAGTTTAGATGTTTCAAATGAAGGCATATAAAGGGCGTAGTCAAAAGGTGCGTGATAACAAGGAGGTATTAAGAAATAAAGCTGATTGAACTTGATATGGAACAGTACTTAACATTTTTCAAATGTCTTCAAGACAATCCATTTTCCATACAATCGATAATTTAGTGATTTTATTATACAGCCATGATAGCTTAGACAAATACTATTTAAATTATTTATTATTAGGGGGCGGAATTTCATGCATTTGTAGATTTAAAACAAGCCCTTTAAATATGCTTTTAAAAAATTACACTTACATAAGTGCATATTATAAATTTTTGAAAACATATTTTAGGGGTTTGTTTTAAAACTATAAATGTGTGGAAATCCATCCTCCGCAAATAATTTTCCGATTAAAAAGAAAGTGTTTATAGCCTTGTTTTTTAAAAAATTATTATTATAGCATTACAATTTTTAATAATATGAACTTCAGTAAGCGTCAACTTTTAAAAGCATATTTATTATTTTTTTAACCATTCGCCCTATATTTATTATTTAATCCTAATTATCATTCTTTTACCTACTGCTCCTTTTCGCCAGTACTTCACTGGCTTATTCTCTTCATTTTCTCTTTTGTAGTTTAATTTTTCTTTACACAAAATTTATCATTTCATAAAATATTGTATATGAAGTCTAAAACACAATCTAAACTTTTTTAACCAGAGCCATTGATCCATAACTTTTGTTGGCATTCAATATATTGTAAATCAAAGACACATGTACACATACACATACACTCTCCCTCTCATACACACACAAATGCATGCATAATACTTATTCATTTATTTTATAATGCATAGTTTTAGGGGACATTGATTTTCAATTGTTAGATTTTATACAATAAACTAAACTGAATTAGAGCTGTAAAAAAAGTATAGAGCAGAGCAAAATAAAAGTTTAGACTCAAAACTTTACTATGCTACTAACTAATACTGCTGATGTGAATAAATGTTATTGTAAGTTCAGTTCAGAATTCAGTTATTGTTGTTGTTTTTGATATTTTATAGGAAACAAATGTTACCAGTTTTCCATATCTCTTACATTTTACACATACATGGCTAGTTGCCAATTTTATGTCTAAAACTAATGTTGTTGTGCAAAACAATACTGCAAAAATAACAACAACAACAAAAAACTTCAACTTTTAAATATAAACTTAGATTGTTGTTGCTACTAAGCTTTGTTGTAAAAATATCTGTAATAACAACAAAAATATTTGTAATAAAATTTTTGCTTTTTCTATTCATGTTGCTTCTTCCTTCTGTGTATGTGTTGCTTTTTTCGTATATATTACAAAAAAAAAAAACAAAACAAAAAAAGCATGAATGAAACAGTATAAAAAAGACATAAAGTGAAAGGGGCAAAAAGTATTTAGATAAAGTGGGTGTGTGTGTGTGCGTTTAAGTATGTGTTCTTTTCATACATAAAAAATTATATACTTAATTAGCATAAATTTGTAGTTTTGTTACAAATTTTACAGAATAAAACTTTTTCATTATTGATGATGTTATTATTACTATTACTATGCAAGAAATACATACACACGTGAACTCATATACACTTACAATTACAATACTACCTTTACTGCTTCTTTTTTCTCCGTTTGTATTGACATTCGTAATCATGATACTTTCCTGATATATAAAAGGAACGAATTTGGGGAAATTTAAAGGGCCCTTAATATGTTGAAGTTCTTAAAAAAAAATAATAAATTTACATTCCTATCAAGATAAAGAGGATCATTGGAGACTCGAACAGCGCGCCAACCCACACTGGTCAAGAATTAATTTTTTTATAGCATAAATTCAAAAGTATCGAAGTCAGTTTATCTAAAATTAGCAATAATATTTATTAAAACCAATTTAAATCTCTATACTGCATAATTTGACTACAGTATATATATATTTTTTAAATTCGATATTTACTTTTTTGCTTTTGGTTTTATTTTAATTATTTTGTAAGTTTTTAAATTCTTATTGTAACGAAGTTTTCGTTACATAAAGAATTTACAATTTGAATTTAATATTACAATTGAATTTATATAATTTAAGTTATTAAAATGTAATGAATTTAGTTTAGTTAAATTGTATTGAAGTAAGTCTTTATTTAGAAATCTATTAATTATACAAGATCACGTTTAGTTTTACATTTAAAGAGATACTAGTATAAGAGAACTTTACAGCAATTAACTAACTCACACACACACATTTTCAATAATGTTTTTGTAATATGTATTTTATGGTTATCACTACTACGCAGCTGGAGTTCACTTTGTGGTCGCAGTGTTTATCACTACCAGTTCAGTTGAGCTTTGGCGGTGCTCGTGTACGGATAGCTAGTATAAGTTTGTAATAGCTTTACTAACAGTCACATGCGAGCACGATCAAGCGTAACTCAAGTAGTAGTGTATAGGGTTACTACTGGTATTATACAGCCATAGTTCCCAGACACATTAGTTGTAGTGCACAGGGATTCTAATGGCCATAGGTGTCAGGCGTAGTGGTGGCTAACACACTAACAACTCTTAAATTTTTCAATAAAAGCCTACCACTTCTTACTGGTCTAGGAGTCCCCTACCAAGTCCTTCATCAATTCATATTGCAACCTGGTCAAAAATCCATTTTTTTTTTTTGCAGAAATTTCAAAATAATAATTTAGGAAATTGTGGAAAGTGAATGTGTTTTATAAATGTTAGCAGACTAAGTAATCAAGACATATGTTAAAAAGAATAATGTGGCAATGTTGACAGTCTGACAAGGCATTTAAGTTGGTAGTTTAATATTATTTTTAACATTTTTATATAACAATGTTGTATAACGTAAATTGAAGCCTAAGAGATCTATTTTAAGGCCTTTATTTTAAATTTTATATAAGTCGTGCATTTCTCTTTATTTTTGAGCTTTATGGTCATCGAGATAACCTATAACTTTGAAAGACGAAAAGTTATGTTTGGGCATGAATTTGCTCGAATGTACAGACGTGAAAGTGTTTGCAAAGTGTCTATTTTATGTAACAATTTAGATGGTGTCAGCATTTTTCGGCAAACTCTTGTAATCGTCAATTTTCTTTCAGTCAAATGATGGAAAACCTGAGTGGAAATTTCTTGGTTTTCACAAATAAGTAGGAGATAATATTATATTATAACCTATTGGATAGTTTTACTATTCAATAATATAACAATCTTTGCCAGGATATGCCCATTCGGTTCCAGGATGAAATAAAGGATTAATATATATTTCTTTTTCAATTCACAAAACTTTATTTAATATTTCTTTTTTTTTAATTATAATTCCAAAATATTTAAGAATAAATAGCCATTAATTAATTTAGACAAGCCTGTTAAAATGAAGGACTTGGTAGGGGACTGTGCAAAAATATTGGGCAATCCTCGTCAAATGATAGGATAAAGTGAATACCTATTACTGGAGGATTAACTATAAATTAACTACAAGTAATATATAAATATAAATCCGTCCTTTGCACATAAATAGGTTTTCTCTTCTGTTTGAAAAAAAGCGTTTACAAGCGCTATTTAATGTACAGTTAGGGAAACATAATTATTTGCATATAATTTTAAAAATTTATAATTTTATATTATAAAAATTTATAATATGCACTAAAAATTTATTTACTTAAGTGTAAATTTTTAAAACATATTTTAGGGGCCCTGTAGCTATAAGTGCCATATTTATATTTGCTGCAAACAATTGAGATTAACAATTTGAAGATAGACTACAGTACAAACATAATGGTGCAACATTACACTGAGGGAAAAATTACGCATAATGATTTGTTTCAATATAACGAATCGACAAAAATATGTAAAACTTGGCACAGTAGTGTTTTATGGCAAAATTAATAAAAATTTAAATTTTCAAATTTAAATTTTCAATAAGACTTCTCACATGAACTGAATTTTAAAATATGTTTTTCCTACTATTATAATCATATTGCAACTAAGATTGCTACATTGTCATATATTTTGATTATCTACATATGTACCGAATTTTAGTCAAATCGGTTCAAAAACTCGCCAACCACCCATACACACAGAACTTTCAAAGTGCAATTATAATCAGATTGCATTCAAAATTTATACCATGTAAACTATATGCACAAACCCCTGTACTTTTTTTAAAATTATTTTGATAAAAATTTAAAGCAAATGATTATATGATTATTTCGACACAAGAACCAAGTCTATTGAAATTATTTATGATCGGTCAATTATTTCACCTAGCCCCCATAAAAATGTCCTTCCGGGATAAAGTTATACGCTTATAAATGTCTTAAATATATTAAAACTTTTATGAAATTCGATATATAAAAGTTTTCTATAAAAAATCAGTGTGGCAAATTTTAGGAAGATCGGTTCATAATTGGCAATGGCTCCCATATATACTTCCGAAAACAATTTTATTCTGCATAAATCCCATATAAATGTAAGTATTAGAATAAAATTTTGTCACAAATAAGACTTATAAATGTAGAAAGAATTGCATCAAGCTTTATACAAAACTCACTTCCAAAAACCACTTTAAAGTGAAAGTAACTCATTAAATATTATTATCGAAATAATAATAATAATAATAATAATAATAATAATAATAATAATTGTTAAGGTTTCAACGAAACCAAAATGGATAAGACGCCACGAATGCTGATGAAGTGTGTAGCAGCACAGAAAATACGTATTACATTCTGCTGGTGTCTAATTATAGTTCACAAACTCTTCTTTGGTGCTGCAAACAGAGACAACAAGGCAATTTGCTTGTCTATGGTCCTTCGAACCGGATGTGATTACTGTAATCACATTTATAACAGCGTTTACGACGCTAACTTCAATCTACGAGTATCTTTTACTTGCCCCAAATGCCTGGTGCTGCTAATTGAGCCAACTAGAATATCAATTAAGCTTACAAAATCATGAAGAATACTAAAGCCATATCACAATTCAGATCACATTGCAAGGTTATCATATATAGTTTGCTTTATAATACCAATCCGTAGCAAGTAGTTGTTTAACTGGATGTGTATGAATATCAAATGTTACTGTCGTCCGCCAAAGTACTGTTTCGAGTCATTTGACACTGTCAAAAAATTAGCTTTATATTCCACAATTCAAATTAAAAATTTTTGAATGAAAATACATTTTGGAAATTTACAATTTTCGAATAGAAACTTATGTTTTTCTTAACGCATTTGATTTAGATTTACAATTGATGTGCAGAAGTAATAATGAAAATGTAATTAACACTATCTCTAAACAAATGCTGGTGATTTGAGTTCCAAAAAAAATACACACGTTTAATTTATAAAATTGTAACCTCTAAAATATATGTACAATCATTACTTACTAGTTCATCAGAAGCTCTGAACACTATATTGCACCTAACACGTACAAACCTACACGTTATTGAATCAGCAGTCAATAGTGCGATAAGATTATCTGCAACGGAAAGCTGAACGTATGGGCACGCGAGGATATTAAGTTTAATACTCCCGCAATTCAATCAATTTACTGACTATATGATTCCCCAGATGGACTTCGGAAACACTATAAAAGTCCTATTCCCCACCAGGAGTGAATGGAGAAGGGGAAATCTTCTTGAACAATATGGAACGAGGATATACACTGACGGCTCAAAGATGAACTGCGGTGTCGGCTCTAGTGTCTTCTCTAACAATCTTGGAATTAGACACTCATATAGACTTCCTGACGAGGCAAACGTATTCCAAGCGGAAATACTAGCGGTTAGGGAAGCGTGTAAACTAATTCGCGATAGAAATATTCAAGGGAATATTGATTTATTTGTCGACAGTCAAGCGACAATACTATCGCTCAAATCACCTAAAAATGTCTCTATTCTAGTCAGACAGTGTAAAGAGGAACTGCTAGGACTAAGTCGACTGTATGACATTACTATAGTCTGGGTTCCTGCGCACAGGGATTACTATGGTAATGAACGGGCAGACGAATTAGCCCGGGCAGGCTCTGCTATGAATGCCTACTTATCGATTTCTGTCGCAATCCCGTTAGGGACAGTCAAAAGTAGAATCCAAAAACACTTTCTAGAAAAGGCGAAAAATAGATGGCGAAATCTGGAAAAATGTAGAGTCGCGAAAGAAACATGGCCTACCTACAATGAAAAACGCTCAATGCAACTCATTGGCTATAAACGTAAAGACATTTCGAGACTAATAGCATTGTTTACAGGTCACTGGACGATCGGGAAACATGCAAGCAGACTTGGTCTCCCTTACAATGAATATTGTCGTAGTTGTGACAATCGCGGGAAGGAGGAGACAGTATATCATCTTCTATGTGAATGCCCAACCTTGAACACGATCAGACATAAATTTCTGGGAAGGTACCAATTAGACAACCTCTGTGAGATATCTGACTATAGAGTCAGTGACATTATTAAATATCTCAATGCTACAGGCTGAATCTAATTAATTTATGTTCTCATTGTTCTTCCCTACACTTCTATCTCATTTCAGACTCAGTACAACTCATTCACCTGGCGAGTAGTGTAGTCCCATCAAAACGGATTCTAACGAGTCTAATTGATTGCCCGTAAGATTACGGGCTACCACGTAAACCAACCAACCAACCAACCAATATGTACAATAATTACTAAAAACTACAAGTTTCCATGCTATGTTTTAGTAAAACTAAAACTGAAGTGCTCGATTTTAATGAACTGATCTTGGGCGACTTTTTGTCCGTAAGTTTATTTCAATAACAGGGCCACATATTATTAAGATCTTCATATTTTACTATAATATTTAACCTAAATAAAATCATTTAGTGATCTGGTATCGTATTTAATCCTTCATTTTAGATATATAAATTACATTCTTTGAGCTTTGTCCTAAATAAAAAATAAATAACTGTCGAAAATTTTAATTTTAGTACTCTGAGGATGAAAAAAACACTATTTGAAATTTATTTTGATACTAAATCATATTTTCATTTTCCATCCCTGAGTGATCTCTTAGGATATAAGTATAGTGTAATCTCTTAGGATGCTCGATATCAGAAATAAATCATAACACACTCAAACGAAATCTTTCGAAATATCAAGATCCAACACTTTACTTTCACCAAAACGTTGCATGAACGATATAATTTCGCCAATAGAAAATCTAGACTTTTTAGACCTGTATAATGACCTCTACGAAATCCATACTACTAGTCGCTAAATAAAATGCCAAACTCTCCATTACTTTGGAAAGCTGAGAGAAAGCAGATATTGGATGATTTTCCTGTCTAACTACTAATCTTTGTGCTAAAATGGTTGACTAATGAACATGCTAACGTCGAAGACTTTTACTTCAAGCCTAGTGCTGATACATCTTTAAGATTGCATAGTGGTTGATTGATTTCCGAAAATGAGAAAACAACTCAACCAAGTGGTTAGCTTTATCAGTTGGATCAATGAATATAATCACTATATTTAATCACCCTTTAAAAGAGTTGGATTACTATTTCGGGGCTCATTAGGAACTCTAGCATGAAGACGCTGTTCATAGAAAGTTTTTTTACTACTTTTTACAACTTAGCACTTTGGCGTACGATAGAAGAGAGGAAAATGAATCATAATAAGGAAATTATTCTCAATAGATCCTATTTCCAAATAAAGTCACTCAATTACTTGTAGACTTTCCTTTCGCCAGATATGTAAATTTTAATTTGTGCAACAATTGCAATTACATTTATGTACAATCCAGACTCTTAGCGGTAAATTGCCTTCAGAAATATGCACTGAGTTGGCGAGATTAATGTTCGAGGATTAAATAGAAGCAAATGAGGACAGAGATCATAAATGTCGTTCGCTACTAATTAAAAACTCAAGTTTAATTCTGTTTCAATTTTCTTAACACTTAGCAGATAATTTCTACAACACTAATCTCATTTCCGAAATACATATGTTATTAATAATATTAAACTTTACAAAAATTGAATGAAACTCATTTCGTTTCGTAGTTAAGTCGTTAGGATTAAAATCTCATTTATTACAAATCTGTTCGCCCACAAATTAAGGCCTTCAGTAAAGGTCCCTTTTTCACCTTAACCTTTAGCATTGGTTTGTCATAACAATGATCATTATTGTTATTATAATGCAGTAATGATAAAGAGAAATTTTGATTACATTTTAACAATATTTCATTTTCCTTCATTGTTATTAATACAATATAAATTTCTGCTTTGTATTATACAACCAAACATGCACATTTAATCAAAATATTTTAAGCAAATATATTAGGGAACATGTAAATTATTATATTGTCCTTTACTTACAATATCCTACAGTTTTAATGATGTGACATGTTTTTAAATAGCTGATTGGTTCTAATTAATATATATTTTTAGGGTCCTTTGTAACACAAGATAAAGTCAATTATCTACTTTTTTAAACCTAAGTAATCTATAATGTGGTCACTTTAAAGTTTCGAACAAATCACTAAAGTGCCTCTATATTATTTATATGACAAATATTTCTACTTGAAGGAAACAATTTCAGAATTGCTGGGTAAGATGTCTTTTATAATACCATAATAGTATTCGTATAACTAACTAACCATTTGTAGTGAGAGAAATATTAAATTATAATAATTTATAAACTTCCATTGAAGTTCATTTTCTGTAATAATTTAAACAATTGTTTAAAATTATTAGTGCATATTTCTGTATACATAATTATTTATGCGTCAATGTGCTTTCCTATTTACTACATTTAGAGAATTGTTTTAATAGTATAATATCAATCATTTATAACAGAATTATTGCAATAAGTAATATGACTTATTTTCATGATATTATAATACATGCTGCAAGAAGTTTTTTTAGACAAATAAATAATTTAAATATTGTTGAATTAAATATAAGTCGCTACAAAAATTCAATTAAATATTATGATTAAATTATTAAGCTATAACTCAATATAGTTTAATGTTTTAAATGGTTTAACATAAATATAACTTCCCGGAAGTTGTTGGGTAAATGCTAAACACTGAGATAAATATGACGTTGCAAAATTGACAAGATTTGTGGTCATATTGAGAAATCACTGTATTATTCTTTTGATACCGTTCGTTAATAACTTTTAAATACACGTAGAAAAATAAATGATGTTATTTAATAATCCAACACTGATATGGTGTAAAAATGATACCACTGCGGAAACAACTCTTCCTTGTGCTTTTGACTACTCAGAGTATTTGAACACATACGACTTTTAAACACATTTGAATGGTGTCATTTGGTACAGAAATTTATTCAATAATAATTTGGGTGTTTCAATATGGGAATGGGAATAACTAAATCGGTTAGCTGATTACAGCTTAAATTTTTTAACCTATATGCTTACGTTTCTTTCAATCTTATTCGAATATCCCATTTTTCTTACCCTTCCAGTGAAATATCAAAATAAATTTTCACAACTTACCTGAAAAGATAAAAAAAAAATAAATTACAATTAAAACAAATGATTATGCCATGATTTACAAATATTTCTTAAAATAAAAATAAAAATAAAAATAAAAACTTATTCTAACACAAAAATAAATCAATTTCTGTGGTTTCTCTTAATAATTTTTTTAAGAAATTAATTTTTAAGGCAAAAACACTTTGACTGCATAAATTTAATCAAATTCTTATGAAAACGTTGCCAAAAATATAAATTATATTTTAAAAAATCCCATTTATTTATTTCTTTTTGTTGTTGGTTTTTATATAAAAAAAAAATTAACAACAATAGCAAAACATAAAAATGTTTATAAAATGAAAAAAATATATATAAAAACAATACAAAAAGTCCTTTTAGGACAATTTTCTTAAGAAGAAAAATATAGAAACAGGAATGAATGAAAATAAAACTTTATGATATTTTAACCCTGGGGGGTTCAAACAAGAAGAAAAGACAGCAGGCAAGAAACAGGCATTTGTTATAAAAAACACAAGACATTTTTTTTCTGATTTAAAAGAAGAAAAAAAGGAGTTTATAATCATAAAGAAAGAAATGATGGAGAAGAAAAAAGTAATTTAATGTACAAACACAAACATTTTTAATTGTTATGGGTTACACAGGGGGTGGCGCTGAATTTTAGAAAGCAAATTGTTTCATCAATTAATTAAGAAATGTGACAATCGTGTTCATTCGACTCTACTCACAGTGGGATAAAATAGCCAAAAATGGCGCTTAATTCAGGGAATTTTTTGTAATTTTGTTGCAATAATTAGCTCAATAGTACATCGAAAAAAAATTTCTGAAATTATATACATATATATATATATATATATACTATATACTATATACTATATACTATATACTATATACTATATACTATATACTATATACTATATACTATATACTATATACTATATACTATATACTATATACTATATACTATATACTATCCGGCCGGAAGTCCATGCATAAAAAACTATAATGAAGGTAAATTTATGAAATTTGAACCAATAATCTCAATAAAATAAAATAATTTTTTCTCTCAACTCCCATATTAAAATTTTCCCGGATATAGGTCAAATGTTCATAAATATGTTAAATATATCCGTATTTAAACAAAATTCATCACAGATGATTTTTATCTAAGCAGAACTGAGGATCGATCCATAATTGACGTTACTTCCCATACTCCCTTCCGGAATTACTTTTTCGTACATAATTTGATAAAAATTCTATATATTTTCTATATTCTATATGTTCTGATCTTCTTAAATAATGCAAATAATTAAGTAAATGAAATGTTTGTTTCAAATTTTTATTACTTTAATATTATTTTGCTTTTATTAAGAAAACAAGCATATTTACTTTGAAATTTTTCTAAAAAAAAAAAAAATTTTTTTTTTTCTTCCAACTCTCAAAATATCCGAAAAATGTAGAAAATGCCAATTTTTACATCGACTTAAAAATAATATTAATAATATTTGTACAACATTAACTTTAACAAAAAAAAAATGCGTAAATATGTTTCTAGATGCACAAGCTTAACGACTCCTTTGTAAAAAAAAACTACTTTTTATAAAATAAAGCACAAAAATATAAATTGAAAATTTTCTATTTTAATTTTTTACCACTCTGATCAAAAATACCAAAAAATCTATGACTTTGACAACGCACTACACGGAGGGTGAAAAAAATTATAGAACTTTTTTGACAGATAATGATGCTTCATTGTATCTTTTTTTTTACCTAAAATCAATTTTTCATTTTTCTCAATTTCATCCCTCAGTACAACAATGGGGACCTATAAATTGTATTTTTTTGTCTTAAAAAAAGCTTATCTTGCCTATAGACCAACAACATATGCTGCCTGCCAACTTTGAAGGGCATACAATATGTGTTAATTAAAAACCTTTTCATTTTACACATGCGTTTATAAATAAATATAAATAATTACAAATATGAGATAATAAAATGTTACTTAAAATTTTCCTCGAAATATATCTTATAGAAACCCTCAAAAACACACAATAGAAAAATTACTCCATATACCGCCTAAATATATACTTTAAAAAACCGTCATAAAATAAAATAAAACACACTCGAAAAACTTTATTAAATCAAACCCTAAAAGACGTTTCTATACAAAAGTTACAGCCTTCAAATTCTGTAATCAAAATATAAAAAGAACAAAAACCCCAAAAGTGGAGTGGAGAGAAGTCGAATGAATGGATATGATACTCGAGAGTATTATTTTTAATGAGTTAGTTAAGGACAACGATATATATATTAAAAAAAACCCTAAAACAGAAAAAAAGACGCCTGAAAAAGTACATGAAGACTGAAAAACATGTTAACCTTTCTAACAATAAAGCTTTACTTCAATAAAAATATAACATTTAAACAGCTTTTTTACATTTCTTCATATTGCTCTTTTTGGCAACATTTTCTAGAATTATGTTTTAAAGTTTTATTTTTCATTTGTTTAGATAAAAAAAATATACAACATGTTGTAAAATGTCGTTACAAAATTTTAGTTATAAACGTTTTCATTTTTTTTCTTTTTCATTGTTATTTTTATTTAGGAAATCATTGTATGAGTTAGCGTTTTTTTTTGTGCATGTTAACATCTTTATATCCTTTAAATTGTAAAAAAGAAAAACTCTAGTTGAGGTATGTACTAAATTTTAACTTATTTCCTGTTTCCTGTCGAGTCATGTAGAAACATGATATACCATCACCATGTCAAATTTCTTCCCCTTCATTGCCGCACTTAATCCCCTAAAGATTGACAATCATCATAGCATATCTATAGTGTAGTATACATTCAGGCATATGATCCCAAAAGTATGCAAGCCAATTTATTGATATGAATAATAAAAAGATATTTAGGTATATTGCCAGAAAACATTCAATTTTATCTTTAACATTAACTTTATTTTGGATAATAAAAAAATTTAAGTTTAAATTTTAGCATGTGAAATCCATAGTGTTTAGGTAATTGACTGTTGAGAATCAGTTGTTGTCATGTAAATTATGCTAGTAAGAATTATAATATATTATAGAAAATATAAATCTTTACACCGTGCAATTTTTTCTAAATCTCTAAACCATTTCATTTATACATTTATAAAATTTTCTAAAAAAAATCTATAATTTGCTTTATATTTAAAAGAATATTTTTTGTCTTTGGACTTTACATTTTGTTCAAAATTTGTTTTCCAATATTCTATATAAATTTGATATGTCCCAGTTTCAAAATCATCTTTGAAATTTTATGATGATGGTCGGCGGACTAGTCCGTCCTCCGCCGAGTGCCTGAAGATGAACATTTAACGACGAACTACGTCCTGCAATTATTATTATATAGGTGGAATAATATCACCAGTGAACAGAATGACATACAGTAGTATAGAAGAGGCCGTGTACTGAGGGAAAAATGACGTTGCATAATTAACAACGATTGTGGTCATTGAAATTTACTTTATCGCTTTTTGACACCGTTCGTTTACAATTTTTGAACATACGAAATCGAATATATAACGTTATTTAATAATTCGTATAACACGGATGTATTCAATATTTCTTTGGGTGTATGCTCCAGTGAGCATGTTTTACATTTGTATCGAACTTACTTGTGTATAAGACGCTAGACACAAGAAGTATTAGAGACGAAATTAAATGTCAAAAACCTAGCTCTTGCAACAGAAAAATACATGTAATCAAACATATTTTTTTTGTTGCTAAAAAAAAAAATAAAAATAAATTTTTTTCAAAAAAGAAACAATTTTTTTTTTTCAATTGTCAATCTACAGTTTCGCTTCTATGTGTATTCTCTCTGACTGGACATTTGCTTTCATATATTGTCGAGATCTTGTAATAATCAGATGAAAATATGTCAATTAAAAAAAATGTAGCAACGAATCGCGAAAGTGAAAATAGAGACCACATGTATATCAATATATATTTCGGTACACAGGCTGCCTATAAAAACCTAAATGCTATTTGCTGATGGAAAAGTACGTATTCTTGAGAGAAGAAATCATACTTCTATGAAAAGGAATTTATAAAAAGGACATAATGAAAGAAAAATGAAATACGAGAGATTAAGGAAAATAATACGTGGAGGATAATGGAAAAAGTGATAAACTTACAGGAATGAACAATGACAAGACAATAATATGTAAAGTAGGAATTAAAACAATTTCATTTAGGGGTAACGAAGAGCGTGGGAAAACATAACAAGAATAAAAAAATAAAAAAATAATATAAAACTTAACAGAAAGGTGCAAAAAAGGAATAAATCAGTTTAAAGTTAATCGACTAGAGAGAGAGAATATAAATAGAGCGAGTTTAAATCAAAAATAATAAAGAGCGTCACATCAAAAAAAAAAAAAAAATTAACTTTTAAATGTACCTACATATGGATACATGAAAATACGACGACACGAAAAGCAGTGAAATTGAGAAAGGTAAAAGAGAAAAAAAAGGGAAATATTTTCCTCTAACTGTGATCTTAGAAATAAAACCAAAGATATCAAAAAAGTATAATGGAGAGGAGAAATAAATAATTAAGGTGAGATTAATAAAAAAGAAGTAAGGATAGAAAGTGATAGACCGGAAAGAAAAAAGGAGGATATTTGTTTGATAAAGGCGAAAGTTAAAATGTACAAAAGGCAAAAAAAATATATATATATATAAAGCAAAAAAGTCTGAAGAGAACAAGATAATTAAATAAGTAAACAAAAATATTTATCTATTAAAATTATTGAATAAATTTTACCAATTTGTATACCATAAATAAAAAAATAGGATTTGTCCCCTTTTGGTTAACAATTTGTGGAGGCAAGAATAGCAATTTTCAAAGGGAATAACGCATAAGAAAAAATATTATTAGTTTTCGTAACTCCAACACAGAATCAATTTCAGAGTTGATTTAACGATGTCCATTGAGGGGAGGCATCAGCGTAAAGCACAGGTCGCAATTTTGAAAATAATTCGATTAAATTTGACAATTATGATACCAGAAGCAAGCCTTACTTTGATTATTAGTAATTTCCTAGGAAAAAGAAATCTAACCACCATGGCGAGCTTGTCGAGTGTATGCTATCGAACTTGTAACATCTAGGGGCAAATAAGCATAAAAATCCACTTCCTGTACACGCATTTAGACCACAAAATCTGGGTGATTCTAGTGAGGAGGAGGGTGAAAGCTTTCATCGGACAATGGAAGAGCGTTATCAGGGAAGGTGGCACTCACATATGATGGTAGACTACTGTTGGAGTTTGCAAAGAGATCTACCTAAAGTCGTTCATTTAAGGAAGTCTTATAAAGTATTATTTGATAGTGTTCAATGGAAATTTTGGAAATTTTTAACATATGTATTTATTTTTTGTCAAAATAATAAAAAAGTAAAGCCGTTAGCAATCATAACATAGAAATACCCAATAACAGAAAAAAAGGAAACACAAATAGCGTTGAACATCTCCTCTATAAAAGAAAGTTTTTTTTTTCAAGTTTAGCAAAAAACTGGCAACTGTTCTTCTTTGGTTATCATTAATTGGATCCCAGTAATATATATATATATATATATAACGTAAATGACTCAGAAGTGCCTTTTTCGCTAGGCACACTCACACTCTGATTTCAATGAAGGTAAAGTAGTATCGCGTGATCAAAAAAGATTTCCAAATTAAATTTTAAAATCGAGCAATAAAAAGCTTATAACACTTTAAAATCGATATAAGATTTTTTTTTCTTTTTATTTTTTATATTCGAATTTTTTACATTTTATATGAAATTATATTAATAATAAGTACATCTATTCTGTTTTAGTTTAGCAAAAAAATTGCATAAAAAGTATTCATGACCTGAGGCACACCCAAGGCGCTATTTGAAATCGGTGAAAATCTATACCAATCTGTAGCTGTTATTATAGCTTATACCGTAATAAAGTGACAATCAAAAATAATTACTCGTTTGAATTTAATGCAACTTTGAACATTTTTGGGTTTGTATTTTTGTCATTAAAAAAATTTATTTTATAGTTATATAATTATTATATGCAATATTTTATTCATTAAAATTATTTAAAAATTTTTTTTGTGGTTAGATGTAAAAAATTTATCAGCCAATTAAATGCAATTAAAAAAAAAATGTCATGTTTTATAAACGATATTCTAAAGGCAAATTAAATTATAGTCCCGATTGTGTTAGCTTTAAAAAAAAAAAAATAGATTGACAGATATTGAGTATATAAAAACGAAAAAATCTATGCGTACTTTTTTGAATGATATGTTAAAAAATCACTTTGATCACTATTATTCCTGTTGCATATATATTGTTGAAAATACAATTTTGTTAATATAATATAAAATTAAGGAGTTAAATTTATCCAAAAAATATGTTATATTTTTGTAAGCATATTTTTAAATTTTAAGGTCACATTTTCTGCTTTTAAGGGCATTTTAATGCGGATAAAAAAGTCTTTTGTTTTGATATTACAATAAAAAGTTTAAAAAAAAAAATGATTCTAATAGTGAAAAAAAATAAATAAATTAAAAAGTTTAGAAACTAATTAAAATACACTATATCCTAGAAATAATAAAAAGAATAAATTTTCACTAATTATAAGTAAAAATGTATTCTACAATAATTGCTAAATGTCAAATATTCAATTAAAATTTGTTGTCCTTGAATTCAATTACTGTTTCTTTATTCATTATATTTTTTAAATATTCGTGGCACTTTACCAACCAACCTTCTTTAAATATTGATTATGTTTGAGTTTCTAGCATCTGATACAAGTTCTTTTTCATTTCCACAAAATTTGACAAAATTTCCGCATTAAAATTCAAATAATATTTTACAATACATATTTTAGACAACCAATAATAATTTCCTAGAACTGAATCAACATTATTTCATGCAAAAAAAAAAAAAATAACTTTTTAATCCGCCAAAGAAAACCGGAAAGAAACAAAATGAAAGTTTACTTTTGTTAAAAGTAAAAAAGTTTAATATGACCTTGTATTTGCATTAATTAAGGAGCTGAGGTATGAACAATATATTTTTCGGAACACACAAACATACTTACTAGAAACATAAAGTCTTAACATAAAGTCCATAAATGTTTGTTTTGTTTTAAATTTCTTAAAACGAAAATTGAAATAAAGTATAATTGTGATACGTAGCAACGTATAGAAGGAAAATTTTCCTTGAGCAGACCAAATATTTGTTAAAAGTTAATTTTTATTTTTATGATAATTTTATATTATTATGGCTGTAAAAGAATTTTATACGACATAATATATAATGAATTAATAATAGCAAAAATAGCAAAAACAATAAAGATGTTAAAGTAGAATGTTTAAAATTAAAGCAGTAATATTATTAGGGATATTCACTTAAATATAACAATAAAGTAATCTACAAACTAGAGTTACATGTATTTTGTTACATTAACTTTAAATATTAGCTAATGGAATACCCTTATATGAAGTAAGTGTTCTCATTTCTCGAGGCCATTTGACACACCAACTACATACTACTACAACTTGTACTAACGAGATTGTATTTTGCATTTTTGCCCTCAATCTGTACCTTATGTAAGATTATGTTGTATATTTCACAACATCACTTTTAGCGTTTTATTAAAAAGTCAAGTATGTGTTTAATGGGTTTTTATCGTTTCGTTTTTTTTTCTGTTTCTCTTTTTATCAACCAACCAAAAAAGGATCTTTAGCAAGGGATTTTACACTTTTATCTTTTTTAACATTAAATAATCTGGCCAAAAATTATAAATTCATTATATGTAAAAGTGTTTGTATATGTGGGCGAATGTTAAGGCAAATGTGGTGTTAATTAAATTGAATATACAAAATAGACTCTAAGGATATTCGTTGCCGAAGTACACGAAGAAGAAGAAGAAAAATATCTATAAATCTCTATGTAGAGCTGCAGTAAAATTAAGGTAGAAAATTTTAATGACAGCAGTAGTAAGAAGCAAATTGAAATGGTTAAATAGGAGAGGCTGAATGAAAAGATTTTAAGACATTAAAGGAAAACTGGTAGAAAATTTAAATTTGTATATGATAAATCGATTTAAAAATATATATAACATACAAAATTTAATAGGGGCTAACGAATTTTGTAAATACATACTTTGAGTTTTTGGTAGACAAAACAACTTTTACTTAAAATAAGCAGAGATTTGAAAGCAAATTCTAACACAATACTTTAGCAATTTTTTAAAAAAGTTTTGCGAAATCCTTGAAGTTGTACTTCAAAAAAATAGTAAGCACTTTTTTTTTAATTTTTTTTTATAGAACTTTAAACTGACAGCACTATCAGCTTCCTATGTCACATGTTTTGTGTTAAATTTGGTTTGACATTTTATCATAAATAAAATTCAATTAACGATTTATGATTTGTTTACCGACGAAGCTCCTTTTAGGTTCCATGGCGTCAAAAATAAATCTAAGGCATTTGAGACAAAGAAAATCAGATTCAGTTACTTTAAAAGAAGCGACTGTTTAATGTAATGTAATAGCAGGAGGAATGATTTGCTTTTATTCCTTTAAAAACAATTTCTATGGCCTCACACTACTACTACTACCCATACAAAAATAGAACGCCTTATCCTAGATTTTTTTGAAATTTGCTACACTGTTGTATATAACACAAAAGTAAGTTTACAAAAAAAAAAAAAAAAAAAAAAAAAATAGGACCTCCCATATATTCTTAAATTAAAGAAAATGCGAAATTTGTTATAAATATGAGTTAAAAAATCCGAAAGTTGTTTAATGTTCCTAATTGGTAATCGGATCAAGAACACTTGTACCTGTCATATATCCATTTTCTGAAAAATGTTATTAATCCGCCAAAAATTAACTTTATAATAAAAATATTTTATCTATTATTGCCTTTGACATGAATATTCGTAATCACGTTGATATGGAAAATTTGTAAATTAATTTTTTTCATCCAGAACTAGTATAGTTCTATAGAGGTGTATGCTTACTGTAATAGAGTAATATTAGTCAAACGCTCGCATGGCTGAATTTAATGAAAGTAAAAAAAAAAAACATTAATTTTTTACATCATTCTGGAAGTATACTTGTTAGGGCGGGTCAATTATTTTTTACAAAAGACGTATAGCAAAAACGTAATCTTCGTAGAATTCTACAAAAAAAAAAAAACTTTCCCAAGAAACTATTAGTCTGAAATCAAAACCTAGCGACATAAATTTTCACAAAAATACGCCAAATTGTCATCTGGAGGATCAAACTCCCATGGTGAAAAATTTTTAAATATTTTTTCATAGCAAACTCAAAATTGTGAATTTTGTGAGACCCATTGCGGGAAAAAATTCTAAACTTGTTCTTTACTTACTTACTTAAAAGGTAAAAAATAAAGAAAAATATTTGCCTACTAGCAAATAAGTATAAATCTGTTTATCAAATTTCATGAATAATTGACCTTAGCCCCCATATAAACCCCTCTTCCGAACATCACTTTTACGTGCGTAAATACCACAGAAATGTTAGTATTATGTTAATATTTAATACAAATATGTTTTATATAGGTAAAAACAACAGTGCCAAATTTTGTGTGGATCGGTCGGTAATTTACCATAGCTCCCTGTACGCTAAGGAGCTTTTTCCTTACCGGCAGCAATATAAAGCAAATTAGTTTCTTTGATTTGTTATTTATATTGCCACTGAAATGTTCTTTGGGCAGAGTAATTATTTTAGAAATTTGCAACGGTAAAACGCGAGAATAAATGACAAGACAAGATGCTTGTTTGACTTCAACTATAACAATAAATTCTTTATTTTTAAAATTCTTATCCTTACATAGTGTCTACATTAGAGATCTTTTTTATCAAGACAAACGTCAAACTTAACGCGAATTTGTGGAAGGTGGCAACAGTTGCACAAAAACAACAATATGGCGTATTCATTATTGTTTTTTATATATGCAGTTTGACAACTGTAACAACCAAAATAATAATCAACTGTTTAACTAAGGTTACCTTGTATATATTCGCACTGATTTTGACGTTTGTTTTGATATAAATTTGCCTAATGTAGACACTAGGTTAAGCGATCATAAACAAGTAAATAAATAAGGGTCACTGTGTTGTTGTTGTTATTCTATGTTGAGAGAAAAATAAAAGAAATTCACCACTAGTAATGTACATATATGCAAAAAACAAAACAATAAATAAAATATGTACCGATATTGAATTTTTGTTTACAACAACAGATTATGAGATGGTAATACAAAACAAAATAAGAAATAAAATATAACCTAACGGTTAATAACAAATAAGTTATAGTGGACCATAGAAGCAAAATTTACATCAAATAACAGTGGGATGAGTGGCTCAAAAATATGAATAATTTAAATACAATAAAAAATGCAAAATAGAGTAGAAATGTCTATAAAATAAAACAATAAATTTAGCCTACTTCCTGGAATTACCCTCCAGTTCATAAATCCCATATAGATGTTAGTATGAACATAGAATTATGTATAAGTATGTATATATTATAGAAACAAACATTATACTTCATACAAGTAACGGTGCACAATTAATCATATGTCCCATATAAGACCTCTTTCTAAATTTCGATGCATTACAATGGTGTAGGATATCATATTGTTGGACTGGACTGACTGTATTTTCTTACTTGCTTTGCCTAAAACTTAGGCTGTTTTGGAAAACTTTGGAAATGCCTTTGCTAAAGATGGTTTATCTGTATTTGTCTTAATAATTTTGACAGGTTTTGTTTTTTTGTTTTATAAAATAGTGAAGTACTAGAACAATTTTTTCAAAGCCAAATTTTAACTATCACTGCATTTATACGCCAACTTTTTGCAAATAAAAAAAAAATGATTTACAAATAATCAACTTACTGTTTATATGGCAGATTTACTTATTAATCGTGACAGATGGTAAAATACAATTATTACATGCTGCAACAATAATTTTCATAAATGATAAATCAATATATGCATGTAACTAGAGACCATACATAGTATTTACATATTTATAATTTCCTCTCATATTAACTTCAAAGTTTCGAAAGATACACAATTTTTTAAATTTTTTATAGCACATTATATCATAACAATATGACTGTCGAATTAAAGCTAAGAATCCCTGCCATATAAAGAAATTGTTTATTTAAATGTTGCAGCACAAAAAGCTAGAATCTGACATTTAGTTTCTAATGCATATGGTATAATATTTAGAATGAGACAGAAAGATCTGTCTGTTTTAAAACCTATTTTAAAATTCCTTATTCCAAAATTCACTTTCTCATAACTACTACTATTATAGCACTACCCCTCATCTATTAATAGCACATATTTTCATATTACTATTAAATCTTACACTAAAACCCTTTTCTAAATTATTTAAAATTTCCCACTCAATTTCTTTAATTTTTCAATTTCTTTTAACAAATTTAATGCATTAAAAATTTTATTATTGCAATTTTTGTTGCCAATTTTACAGAAACCCCAAAAAAAAAAAAAAATTAAAAAAAAGGAAAGTACTACATGTCAAATTTTCCAATTAAAAACTGTTTAATCAGCTTTTTCTTTATTATAATTTTTTTATTGTATATATGTATGTATCTTTTTAAATATAAGAATATGTATATGCATATATATTTAAGTATACACCAATATATTAACTTATTTTATATAGTATATGTATGTGTATAACAAACTTATTAAAGAACATTTTAAATGATCCTGAGTAAAACTACACTCAATGCAATTTTTATTTATTTATTTATTTATTATTATTATTTTTTTTTCATTTCCCGCCTAGCCTGAGTTTCGACATTAGTGAATGTTCGCTAAAAACGAAGAATTTTCGAAACAAATATGTTTGAGAAAATATCGAGAATTATATTAATTATTATCTCTCAATAGTAAATGTCAAAAATATCGATATCGCAATATTAAACGTTTCTAAATAAAATATAGACATTTTTCGAGGAATTATTATGTAAATAAGAAAGCAACGTATCTTCTTTTCATGTAAAAGACTAAAACAAAGAGAATTTACTGGCATTTTTGAGTCATAGTTCATGGCTATCGGTTGTAAAATATAGCGCTTTAAAACTGAAGATGTTAGTTAAATTTTCATCAGTTAAAAAAAAAAAAAAAATAATATATAAAATTTTAGAAATAACTGGTAAATACTTATCTAAATAGATTCGTAAAATAGCACATTTATCTAAGTATCTAATATTTTTTCTTGCACATTAATTCAAAAGATTTTTCACTAAAAGATATGAGCGAGAAAAAAAAATGAATAATGTTGAGAGAAAAAACATTGATGACTCCTCTGGGCGAAGTTGAAATTTAGACATAATGTTTTAAATATTACCACTCTTATATAAATGACTTTATTAATTTTATTGAATTATTATTTTTGATATGTAATTTATTATGTTAAGTTTGATATAAAACATAACTTTACAAATTAAATCAGCTTTTACTTTTAGATTGGGAACAAAATGGAAAGGAAACAAAATAAAAAACTATAATTTTTGAACTATTACCAATAATAATAATCACAAGTCGTTAGTATTATCAATATCGAATAATTTGCATAATTTTTTCATATCGAAAACAAATTACTAATTAATATTTATACGTTTCGCTATTGATATCGCTAAAGTTTCACTATTCGATACCGAAGGTTCCTTTATTGTCGCTGCCACAAAGTTAGCGACTGTTGAGCTCAAGCACCTCATATTCGGATTGGAAAACGATAATCGTTCTCAAATGTTTTATCAAAGAAATGTTCGCGAAATGTTCGAACGGGATATCATTTTCGAAGTTTGTGGTCAGCTGGTTTTGACTTGTTTACCATATGTACACATATGTACACAAGAAAGTAAGTTAATGCCACAGTATATGCTGAAATTAAGGCAACACTTACATGGTAAACAACTTACAAAATATTGTGACAGCTAGTTAAACACAAATCGTATTAAGTAGATTATAATGCTGGCTTTAATTTCAAACATTACTGTAACTTTTTATAGATATCGAATGTTTATTGACTTTATTATTATTGTTGTAAAAGTGCCTTTTTACTTTTACATTAATATTTGTTGTGTATGTGCGAATATACGGTTTAATAACGGAATTCTTAAAGTTACAGTTGTATATACGTACATATTTTGGTATAATTATAAAGTGAAATTTTAATATTAGCGTGGTATGAGGTATTCGAATAAAATGTTTATTTTATATTTATGTATTAATGAATTAAAAGATCTAACTGTGTTTTAACTGATCTAAATAATTTCAATTGCGACCTCCATAAGAATTCTGTCCTTTACATATCTTCATGTATTAATATTAGAGATCACAATTTCCCGGACTTTTTTATCTCCCGGGACAGCGGGAAAATTTTTCGACCTCCCGGGATTCCCGGGATCCCCGATTAAAAACTATAATTACCACTACTCCTATAATTTGAACAACGCTAGCAGTTTTATCACAGGATTTCAAATGTACTGAAAAAATGAAATTTGATCAACTGCTTAATCTATTGATTACAAGATATAACAAGATATGTACCAGAAAATTATATGATTTTTTTAAACTTAAGTGCGTTTAAAATTGCCGAGAATCACAGGAAATATATATATGTATATATATATATATATATATATATATATATATATATATATATATATATATATATATAGATTCATATATATAATATAATTTATATATATAAATATATAATATATATATATATATATATATATATATATATATATATATATATATATAGATTCATATATATAATATAATTTATATATATAAATATATAATATATATATATATATATATATATATATAGATTCATATATATAATATAATTTATATATATAAATATATAATATATATATATATATATATATATATATATATATATATATATATATATATATATATAGATTCATATATATAATATAATTTATATATATAAATATATAATATATATATATATATATATATATATATATATATATATATAGATTCATATATATAATATAATTTATATATATAAATATATAATATATATATATATATATATATATATATATATTATTTTATGTGACATCTTTCAACTCATTATAGTCGCAATGTTTATCAGCGTCTGCAAGTCCAGCATCGACAACAACAATAGCAATCAATATCCATAGTAAAGAACTGGTTAAGTGAAGCATATAAAAGCAACATACAAAAAAAAAACACAAAAAATATTAACATAAATTAATTACGAAATATTAAGTATTGGCAACACACACAACAACAGCTATAATGAAGAAAAAAAAAACAACGTTACCAACAATTGTAAATACTTATACAATTGTATAGTCCTTAAATATGAATGTCCTTGTACATAATACACATGTGTATGGGATTGTGCATTTGTCAAGTGGTAAATGAAGGCAACCAATACAACAGCAAAAATAACCAAAACAACGAATAAATGAGAGAAAAATAAACATAATTTTCTCTCTGTTATAAAATTTTTATAGCAATTATAAATAATATTTGCATTTTGTATTCAACATACAAATTTGTGGTGGCAATTGTATGAACGTGTACGTAAATGTGGCATAATGCACAAACACACACACACATATATTCTTATATATAATTATGCTGGTGGAACTATTTATTAAATGCATATTGTTAAAATTTACAATAAGGACCACAAATCAATACAACACTTTAGTTGCATGTGGAGTAGTTAAACTAAAATGACAAGTTAACATTTTTTTGTTAATCACACACGGCTGTATACACTTTTACCACGTTTATACTTAGATGAATTTTTTCAATGCAGATGCAATTATGCAACCACATATATACAACAATTAAAGGAGTTCCTGCCAATATATTTACGGAAAAAAAAAATAGGGTCAAGTATATTTATTTAAAATTTTTTAAGATTTCGTAAAAATTTAACGCAAATCGTCAAATCATTGCGAATACATTGAATTATAAACCTATATAATATATGATATTCAGTGCGTACAAAAAAAAAAAAAAAAAAAAAAAAAAAAATAGGGTCAACAGTAAATTCGTCAAAATTCGATATTTTTTTTAATTTTTTTTTTTACCAAAATTGTATCGACACCTTACTTTTTTTAAATCTCAATAACGATATTAACAGTATAGAACTGCAAAAAATATAGGAATCATTGATGATCTTTAATTCCGAGAACTATTTCTATCAAAAATAATCTATAAAACAGGAACTTTAAAAATATGGGAAATATCTAAGGTCTAAGCAAATACTAAGTACAGCAATCGATCGTTATAGCTAGATAATTTTTATTTTTTATTAACGGACAGCATTCAGAAGCAGTTTGTAAACATACAGTGTAAAAAAATCACTTCGGTGGAAAAAAAAATCAATCAAAAGTATTATCAAGCCTGGGACCTTTAATGCCATTAAGTCGATTCAGAATCTAATAGGAATATAAATTTTGGGGTCAATTGGGGGAAACATAATTTTATCGAAAAACCATTCCGGAAAGTCCCAGTCTTACAATAAAGACCATCAGAAACCTTAAATTAAATCTTAATGGACCCATAAGTATAAAAGCTATATAATATCAAGTAAAAAAGAACTATTAACTTTATAGATTAGTTATAAAAGTTAAATTTAGTTGCATAACCTTCGTGAGGTTCGAAATAATTTAGAATTAGAAAGATTTCATAACTTCTGTACAATTAAGCATATCGGTTTAGGTAATATAATGGTGTGGGGGTACTACCATGGTAAATTTTTAGGGCGATATTTGAGCATTAGGGAATTATAGAATGATGTTCTAAAGAAATTATATTTCTTCCAATTGACTTCTAATATTCTCAGGAAAGACCAATTTAATGGAATTAATAATTTCATATTTTTGTTCGTGATTTTATACCCCTAAAATACTTTTTTGATGCTAAATCTTTTCCAATTACTTCTAAAAATAGAATTATCTAACTATAACGAGCGATTTTTTAACTTAGTATTTGTTGGGACTTCGATTCTTCCCATATTTTTAAAGTCTTTATTTTGTAGATCCTTTGTGGTACAAATAGTTCTGGGAATTAAAGATTATCAATGATTCTTATTTTTTGTTTTTTTTTTCTTAATAGCTAATATCGTAATTGAGATTTAAAAAATGAAGTGTTGACCCTACTTTTTTGTCCGCACTGGATGAGGACTTTTTTGAGTTTGATACGATGTACGGTTATTGGCATAATGTTAACGGATAATATTTTTAAATATGTTTATAACTCAATGTATTCGCAATAATTTGTCAATAAGAATTTAAATATTTTGCGTAAAATTCTGTCCAAATCTCAAAAAATATAAAACAAATATTTAATCCTATTTTTATGTTCGTAACTGTACAATGTGTATATCCTTGATTTTTCTGAGGTATTTAGAATTGGTGTTATAGTATACAGTTTGGAAAATAATTAAAGGGGATATACATACTTCTAAACTAATAAGAAACATCAATATTGCCGAAACTAGTTTCCAATAAATTCATGTAAAAATCGGGCAATTATAATAAAAATTAAACTAATGTTATAACTATTTGATAAATGAAATGAAACCAGTGCTGCCAGATTTTGATGTTTTAAGCCCAAATTTGGGGAATTTTTGTTACAGAAAAGGATGAAAATTTTGATTTGGTTATTGGAAAATTTGTTGAGAACATTCAAAATATTTGGCGTATTTTTTCGAGGAAATTATGTAACCATTAGTTTTGTTAATAAAATTATAATTTTGCTCATAAGCTGTCCTTAATATGAGTTTAACAAAACCCAAACTTGAAAATAGTAAGCAGTGTGAACTTTTGGAGGAATTATTAAGAATATATGACCTTCCTTACTCATTAATATCCTTTGTACCTGATTGAGTATACCTGAATTATCTGATATTATTTTGAGATTTAAAAGTAAAGTTGTTTTTTTTTTTCTCTTATTTAAACAAATGCGAAATAGCGATTTAAAATAATAGAAAATTTTGGGGGCATTATTAATGACAAATATCATAAAGCTGATTGTGAATTTGCCGTATGCATTTCAGGAAAAGTATGTAAAAACATGTCATTTGACAATTTCTTAATGTTTCGTTTTGAATCTGACCTTTTTGGTAACATGATGTTTTGTTTGTAAAATATTTGATGTATAGATGTTTCCTAAACATATTTTTGTAAAAAAAAATTGTTCTCGAAATACTCATATTACGATCCTGTCCGAATTAAACACACCTCTCTCAAAGAGAAACTAATATACATTTTCAAAATTTTTTATATTGTAGCTCTTATTTGATGTATAAACGAAAAAGAAAGACTATGTGATATCCTACACCATTGTGTACGAGCATAAAAATTCGGGAAAGGGACTTATATTACACCTGTGGCCAATTTTATTAAATGTAGAATAATGCGCTGATACTAACATCTGATGATTTTATACTCTTTAGGGCGATTCCTGGAAGTGGGTTTATATGGGAGCTATGGTAAATTTCGGACCTATTGTCATGAAATTTTAAAATGTTGTTTCTGCTCACATAAAACTTATTTGTGTCCAATATTAACTTGATACTAACATTCGTATGGGATTTATGCACGTTAAAGTTATTTTCGGAAGAGGGGTTTATATGGGAGCAGTGGTCAATTGTGGACCGATCTTCATAAAATTTGGTACAATGATTGATACTTATGCAAGACTTCACCGAATTTCATAAAAGTATTCTTATTTTTAAGGCATTTTTGAGTGTTTAAACTCTATTCCGGGTGGACATTTTAGTAGGCTTCGTCCTTGTATCATAAAATTCCTACGTGCCAAATTCCATTGAATTATATTTAAAATTGCGACCCGCAATTTGTGCACAAGTTTACATGGACAACCAGCCACGCAGACGGACGGACATCGTTAGATCGATTTAAAAAGTGGTTCTTAGTCAATTGGTATACTTTAAGATGGGTGGTGTTGGATAACTTTTTCTATGCGTTACAAACATCAGCACAAAAGTATATACAAGGGATATGACAATATGCCTAAGGTAGTAAGTTGTTGTCGCAGAGAGTTATATGTTTTTAACGAATTAATATTTCCTTAAAGTTAGATTTGTATTCCATTAATAAACACTGACAATAACGAGGATACCTTTAATTGCACCACAACGTTACAGATTTAAATGTTTTGATGCTTATTTCATTTACAATCTAGTGGAATTAATCCATCAAAGGTGTTGAAGTATATAAAGCTTTTTGTATTAAGAAATAATGAATATAGAACAATAAGACTGTAGAAGCTCTGGGAGACTTTTAGCTCGCTGATAAAAATGGCGTGAGGATTTATTCTCAATCAAATAATATAGTCCTGTCAATACACACGGTTTTCTATGTGATCTTTTTCTCTAACCTGACATAGAAATATTTTGTAATTTTTTCTACTTTATTTTATTATATTCTTTAACTAAAGATTTATCACAAATTCATTATTTTTCAGCACCCTAAGAAGAACATTACAAACTTTTATGTACTAACTCTTTGGAAAACTTGTCATTAAATATGCAAAAACAACAACCCAACCCTAATATTATAAAAAAAAGATCCTTTACAGGCTGTTAAATAAATTTAAATTATCATAATATTTTGTCACTTGCATACATGACAAAAACACGTACTTTATGTCCATAAAAACGTAAAGAATGTATATAAAAACATTCCATATTTATACATATAAACAAAATTATATGCCAAACACATATTTTCAACCACTGCCATTTCGACTTTCATAACATACCCATATATCATTATTAACACTATTAAAGTCATTATTATCAGGATAATAACGATGATCATTATCAGTAACATATATATTATTTTTCGGTAGTAATCATTTTGACTCATTTTGCTATCATTTATATACATTATTGAATATTCTCATTTTAATGATATAAAAATACTTTATATAAATATATGTATAATATACATTATGCAAAATTTTATTATTATTAAGATACTTAACAATTTTAACATTAAATCTCTTAAACCGACAGCAACAAAAAAATAACACTCTTTCATTTGCATTTGCGTTCATATGACACTTACATATTTATTCATTAATTTACATTGAAAAATATTATTAATTTCAATGTATGTTTGTCCATCTGTAAGTATGTCCTTTCACAGTTTAGTGCAAGGTTTCCCAAAAGGGGTCCGTAGAAAAATTCCAGGGGGTCCTAAAATATGATATATATTTTTTTTATTTTTCGGCATATATAATTATGTCAAAGTTGAATTCTATAGTTGCTTGTCATTTGGATGGGGAAAATTTATGGAAGCTTCGTACAGTATATAAATGCTAATACCAAAACAAAGATACCATACACTAAATTTTAGATAAGCCCGCAAAAGAAAAAACCATAAGAATCCCTGTGTCAGATAACTCTGAAAAAAAATAATAATAATAATTGATGACTGCAGTGTAATGATGGACAAATGGAGCCGCATCAATGATATGATCGCGATCAGGTTTTTTGAATCACTGGAATCTGACTGAATAATCCACCGACAAGTACTTGCTGCGAAAACCTTACCAATATATTTAAAAGTAGTCTTCAAACCACTATAGACGTAGTAAATTTAAAAAAAATATTTCTTAAGGCACTAGCCTTAACAAATAGATATAGAAAATAAATTACTACTTTCTACCAATGTTCGTTAGATTTCGAAGAGAAATATGTTGAAGAGATCATACGAATTAAAGACAGAAGTAGACATTTTTCCTTTTATACAAAAATTAAGATATTTATAAAAAAATTATAGAAATCTACTTTTATATATTACTTTGCTTATATCTCTAAATTTTTCGAGATGTTAAACAATCTTAACATTAAACTCCAAGGTAGGCAAGTAAATATATTTAGGTTTCAACGAAACCCAAATGGATAAGACACCACGAATACTGATGAAATGTGTAGTGGCACAGAAAATACGTATTCCATTTTGCTGGTGTCGAATTATAGTACTGCCACACAGAGACAATAAGGCAATTTACCACTGCAAACTTGTTTATGGTCCTTCGAGCCGGATGTCAGCTTACGACACTACTGCAAACACATGTGTAACAGCGTTTACGACACTAGGTTTAATCTCTCTTTTACTTGCCCTAAACGCGTAGCGCTGCTAATTGAGTCCCTCAAAATTGCACCCATTGCAAGACGTGCGCCATGTTTAGATTTCAACGAAACCTAAATGGATAAGACTATACGAATACTGATGAAATGTATAGCAGCATAGAAAATACGTATTCCATTTTGCTGGTATCTAATTATAGTCCACAAACTCTGCTTTGGTACTGCCAAACAGAGACAATAAGGCAATTTACTATTGCAAACTTGTTTATGGTCCTTCGAGCTGGATGTCAGCTTACGACACTACTGCAAACACATGTGTAACAGCGTTTACGACACTAGGTTTAATCTCTCTTTTGCTTGCCTTAAACGCCTAGCGCTGCTAATTGAGCCCCTCAAAATTGCACCCATTACAAGGCGTGCGCCATGTTTAGGTTTCAACGAAAACTAAATGGACACAGAGACAACAAGACAATTTACCATTGCAAACTTGTTTAAAATATATTAAATAAATTTGATTCAATAAGTATTTTTATATGCAAAATTTCTTTAAGAGAAAGAAGTCTTCAATCCCTTCTACCATAAATATTCCTAATTTCCACAGCTGAATGATATCTTGGATTCATCTGATTCAATAAGAACATTTGAAGGTTTTACGTGAGTACCTGTCCATGTAGACCCAACCTCACGGTGCTCTTCGCACAGGGTGAATACAATGCGTCCACTAACGTCCCCAAATCTGACAGAAGCCATCCTTGAGTACCAATTTAAAGTCATGTCTTTGGACATGACTTCCCCCTTGGTTAGGAGCGGAGCCTATCTAAACTCCTTCCGTTCTTTGGGTCACGGCACCCGGTTGCAATACAACTCCACACTGAGGTCACGCTCTACCCGCGATTTGGGTCTAAACCACAACCGCCACGAAGCTCCCCAAGGGGCCGCACCGTTGCCAGGCTGGAACCGAAGTTCCAGGGGCTCCTGACACCCGTGGTACCAGTATTAAGTCACCGGTCGGACTTCGTAGCCAAAGATGACTACTACCAGTTGAACTCCAAACAGTTCGGGACTGGTGACCCGCCACCACAATTTGAAATGTACAATAATATAATGTTTAAAACCAATTCCGGTCAAACCAGTTTACTTCGCCATCCATTCATCACACACATTGCTATTGATGACATACACAATAATTTTTTTAAAAATAAGCAATATAATTTAATAATAATTCATGTGCTTAAGCTGACTTTGAATATATGTAGGTTGAATATTTTTGGTTAAAATATTACAAAGTTTACAGGTTGGTTGGGAATGAAGCAATGAAACTTTTGCTAACGTTTGTATCTACGGCTTTCTGCACAGAGAAAACAGGCAAACTAATTTTTTTTTTCCAATCAAACTCGTTCGGCTCTAAGTACTATTATACAGTTCAATTACGCCTACCGTATGAATATGATATACTCAACTTTATTCTTTAAGCAAATTCAAACTAATATTGTACATTGAAATAAAAAAATTTTATACTTTTGACAGTTACGCTTATTTAATGCTCTTAAATACGCACATACGTTACTAAATATACAGATTATAAAAATGTTCTGTCTGTTAGACTTCTGAAATAAAATGCCTTGATTTCTTTGATAACAGTTTGGTGGACATGTATCCTCACTAATGGAATAGTTTAATTTTTCAATTTGCATTAATTCGGTTTTCAAAAACAAGCTTTCAGCTTTCTCTAACTGCTGTTCGAAAGACTATGCAACATCAGCCTTATTACAGACTGTAAATTTATAAACGATTATTTTTTGTTATATAAAAATTTATTATGAAACGTCAATATAAGAATCTTTCTTATTATGTTTGCTGTAATGGAATTTTTATGACAAATTAATTTCTATATCAACTATTACTGTTATATTATATATGGCAAGTTTTGGGGAAAGCATGTTATTTTCGAATTGTTTTGAGATACATTTTTCATAAACCATATCACTTCGTTTTACTGGTTTTGTTTCAAAGCATGTCGAAAATATTATTTTTCGAATTGGCTCTGTCTTAGCAACATTGCGATGTGTCTAGAATAAAACATAAAACTGCGTGTTATTCATTTAAATACTTCTTTATTTAATTATATCAAAAAACTAAAATTTTTAAGAAAAACATAAGAAAAATAAATAAAAATGTGAATTGAATAAAGTGTAAAGAAAAATGTTTCAATAGTTGGTCAAATATTGATTAGTAAGAATTTATTTGTAAAAGTAAATGTCAGAATTCGACTGTACGAAAACGAGTCAGGTCAGTGGAAACACTTTCAAAACATCTTGTTTTCAACTCAGTGGAAACATAATATTAGTTCCATTTCTTATACTTATTTAAATTTGTTTTGTTTGCGTAAACTGCTTCAAATAAATTTTGGAAAATTGTTAATTGATTTAAAAAGCAAAATTAAATATGATAGGAATTATATTTCTATCGCAATTATATATTTTCGATCTATTTCCCGTATGTGTAAAATTAATTTTTCTGTCTTACAGTTCTTAAAATCGATATTTAGATCAAGTTTGCATGTGGAAAATAAAGTAAGATGTTTTTTGTCAGAAATTTCTCCCAATGTCAAAAAGTTAGTAAAAACAAAGACAATTTATTAAATTTAATATTTTTTAATTATTTATAAGCTTTAAAAGTTTAAATAAATTAATTTTGGTAGCGCAATTTTATTTATAACAAATACCTTTTGAGTTGAGTTGTAAGGGGTTCGCGAAAAAACAAAAATTTTTAAAATGTTCCGTGAAGCATGAAGAGATGGGAACCCCTGGTTTAATATATTTAAGTCATGTTTATAATTTATGTTAATAATACTTGTTGTTATTGTTATTAATATATTTCATTATTATTGTTTTATGATACTATTAATGTTGATTTTTTGTCTGCTATAAATACTTTAAAGTTGAAATTGAAATGAACAGATATGTTTGTTTAAAGAAATTTAATAACATGAGAGTTAAGTTTGTAGAAAATTGATTTAAAAAAGAAAAACCTTAGTAGAAAATTTGATTGCAATTAAATAACATAGAAAATTAGCAATATTTTTATGGTTCTTCGAACTGGATAACTTTAGAATTTAGTTGCCAAATATAAAATTTTTCTAAAAACTACATTTATAGATTATTTTTTCCAATACAAATTTTCTTAATAAAACAAACCTCTGAGTTGAAAAAGCCTTATCTCTTTTAAAACAAAATATTTCTAAATAAAAAAATAAATTTTCTTTCTTAATTACATTAATAGTCTTGGAAAAATTTTTTTCCTTACGTTTACAATAATTTTTGTTTTAATAATTCATGAATATGAATTAATTTTAACTTCGTATGATGACTACCAACAATATTAATTATTCAAATTATAATCTTGTAGCATAGATGTAACAAGACAGAAGAAAAAAATGTGAACAATCAGCAAAAAATGGAAATTTTAGTAACAAAAAAGGAAAAAGCAATCAGAGTTGTAAAATAAAAGAATAATATTACAGAGACTTCAAATTTAAAAGAAGAAAGAATATATTATGTTATGCATAAATATTTTACTTACAGCTTTAAATAATAAATTTATACTAAACAAACGTACCTGCAAATAGAAAAAAAAGAAATATATTAAATATTTAAGTTTAAAGTAAAAAAAAAAAAATTAAAATAGTTATAATAAAAGCCCAAATATACAAATTTAAATTTATATTTGAGCAAAAAATTAAGAAAAAAAAAAATAAATCACACTTATTATCATGAAAAATATGAAGTGAAAAACTTTAGTTTTTCTCTTCATATAAATTTAACTTAAAATATATAGCAGTTTTAAAATGATATATTTATAGTAGTATTTCTCTTAGTTTAGCAGTCTTTATATAAAAAAAAAAACAATACTATAAATAAATATTTTGTATATCTTCTTGTTCCAAAATCATAAATCTGCTAATGTTTGTTTTGCTCCATGCCTTCTAGCAGGAGTAGGGGGCAGGATATGTATATAAGACGAGGGACGGGGATTTTTGTATTTATTATTTGTATAAATTGCAAATAAAAAAAAATAAAGAAAAAAACTTTATGCATTTTAAATCCTCAACTTTTGTCTTTTTTGTTGTTCAGGCTGCTAAAAGCTATGAAATCAAAAGGAGCAAGAGAAAAAAAAGGAAACAAACAATGAGTGGCGAGTGTACAGAAATAGAAATCCGTGGCTGTGCATTTAAAGTAAGTTTTATTTTGAGGTTTATTTTTTGCTATTTAATTCTGGGAAAAAATGATGACAAAAAGGATTCTAACAAAACAAAAAAAAAAAAAACATAATACACAATATAGTAGTTGTGCTGAAAAAAGAAATCATTTTTAGTTTTATTAAGTAAATCTAATAGTGTGTCAGCTAGGAGGATTTCTTTATATAACAAAGTTTTTGAAACAAATATATAAAAGTTATATAAGTATGGTAGAACAATATTTATGAGACACCAATCAAATCTCATGTGTTTTTCTATTTCTTAACACGATTTCTATTAAATTAAAACAATTTTCTTTTTTCTGTGATATTTTTGCAACCAAACTAAAAACGAACATTTCAGTCTGGATGAACCAATATTGTCTGGTGAAAACACACGGTTTCCTTGTGATCCCATACTCTAACCTCACTCTAAAGACGATTATAATAGAGTGGTATTTTCGGCCATATCAAAACTTATATAAATTTGACAAAAAAAAAAAAAAGAATAAATAAATAAATAAACGGCCGTTTATAACTCTGTTTTTTTGAAACTTTTGAAATTTTTTATTTGAATTTATGTCTTCCAAACATAAAGACTTGTAAAATAACGTCAATGATATTTCGTTAATTAATGTAATACATTGTGATTTCACAATGATCTCTCAAACTTACCGAAATGGTTACTTTGTCTTGGGGTTGCTCAGCTATGGTCGTAATCTTTTCGGTATATTTCACACTTGTGCTACTCTATTCGGGTTTATAATCGGTTGTAAGGGGTTCGTAAAATATTCTGGTGTTCAAAAGATGTTTTTATTTCAAAAATATTATTCTATTACAACTAAGAAATCATCCCTATACATCAGCTTTTTCGAAAGCCATTGAAGTTATTACAAGAACCATTGAAGGATTTGTCAATGGAAACTCAAATACTACTTAGAAATCTACCAAGAGATTGATTAATTATTGAGCGCTTATCATAATTATTTTCGAGATTAGCTTATGTTTTTCAGTCGACTCAGAATTCGCCCATCCATGTATACTTAAAATCAAACTTTAGTTTGAAATATACAACAAACAACAATTTCATGAGAATAATTCTCAAAAAAAACTGCCTTTTTTCGATCATTATGGTCAGAATGAGTTCTGAAAAACACTTGCACAATGTGCTAAATATGAAATCTATTGATCCTGGTTATAAGCTAGATACGATTGAGAAGGAACGATAACATTCGCAATGAAATTATCGATTTACATTCCTAATTGCAACAACAATAAATTTAAAATTTCACTATAGACCCTAAAATTAAATAAAAGAAAACTTTTGACAGATGTAAGAAATCTTATTGAACGTAGTTTACGTCAGAAGGATGATAAATCGCTTACTGAAACTAAAAGTATCATCTTCAAAATGTTATGTAAAAATAACTTAAAAATTTATTAATGCCTTTAGTAATTTGCGGTGACCGATAAGATTTCAGAATTCGGACGCCAAAATTTTGCTTAAAGTTGAAAGTCCAAATAAAATTTTTAAGCTAAAAATGCTGAACAAACTCTACCAATTTAAAAAATAGCGCAGCAATGTCACATACGTTTTGAGCTATTTATGCATAATTTCCTAAGCATGTTTTATCTTTCTAAAGCTTTCTGAAGCTCTCAGACCACGCAGAAAGTTAAAATACGTCTTACTTATATAACTTTTGAAATTTCTAACAGGGAGCTGAGATACCCGGATTTATTTTTTCCTCCTTCCAGAGCTTTTTGAAGCTTCCATATGATGTAGAAAATTAAAATTCGGCTTACTATTAGCCCTTCAAATCCCAATGCAGCCAGATTTTGAAATTTCTATCAAAGAGCGCAGATATCTATATATAATTTCCTAAGCATGTTTTTTTCTATCTAGAGCTTTCTGAAGCTTCCAGACGACGACATAGAAAGTTAAAATTCGGCTTACTTATATAACTATTCGTCCAAAAAATCCTAACGGAGGCAGATTTTAAAACTTCTATCAGAGAGCGGAGATAATTAGATTTTTTATATAATTTCCTAAGCATGTTTTCTCTTCCGAGACGTCGTAGAAAATTAAAATTAAAATTAATTATTTATGGAACTATTCGTTCTACAGATTTTAAAATTTCTAACAGGAAACGGAGATACACTAATTTTTGTAATATTTTTAAAAACGGTTTTGGTTTTAAATATTTAAAATTTGCTATATTCATTGTTTGCTCTCCAAATCTTTCCTCAATGATTTTGTATTTCGATAATGGAAATCTTTTTTTTTACTTTTACCTTCTATTACTTTAAGTATTATTCCCCATCAAATTCTTTCAAAGATTTCAATTTCGATTAGAGAGAGAGAGAGAGAAAGAGAGTAAAAGCGGCAAAAAATTGGTCATAAATTGTCTAAAATGATTCTTGCATTTTTTGTGCATCTTTATAATATTATATTTCAATTATTCCTGGTATTGACAGACTTATACGCTAGTTTCATATAAAACCTACTCAGTCACAATATTATTAAATTTATTATTTTATATAAATTTTTTTTATTAACCCACTTTTGTTTTTATTTGATTTCATTATTCGTAATTATTTGATTAATTATATACAGCCATCTGTTTAATTAATTAATAAAAAAATATTTTGATTTAATTATAAATTTAAATGTATTAAAAGATTTTTTTTGCACGCTGCTCTTATTGTGCAATTTTTAAAATTTATACTTAAATAGTGTAAAAAATTATTATAAAATCCCTTTTAATAATTAAGGACTTTAGTTTTATAAATATTTTTTTCTCCTTTTTTTTTAAATAAAAACCAATCAGCCTTTTTGTGCAGTTATCTGTTATAAATTTAATAAAGTACTTATTTTGTACAATTACAATTATTTATTAACACTTAAATGCAATTTTTAAGTAAATGAAATAAAAACAAAAATATACTTGTTATATTATACTATATATATATACTATACTATGATACCCACCATCTGCAACTTTTTTTGTATACCCTAATATAACATTTAACTTTTTAAGGGAGGTACGAGGGATAATATCGATTCTTGATCTATTTCTACAAAATTTCGTTTTGTTTAAGAAATATCAGCCTTGAAGTATGAATTAATGTTACGGCGCACATCAATATTTTCCCAATTTTTGCCCATAATTTTATTTTTATTTTTTTATAAAATGATTTTGCCGATTCAATAAAAAATAAACCTTATATAAGTAAAATATTTGACTTAGATTTTATCCCACCCAAGTGCTCCGCCATAGGCCCTATTCTTTTTTCGATAGACGGACGGACATAGCTACAATATCTTAGATTTTCACGAGGACCCAGTATACACTTTATGGAATCTTAGACGATTATTTCCACATGTTACACACCGAATAATAAACCCAAAATACCCATATCTTTTTTGATGGTATATAAAATAAATATATATAAAATATTTCAACAACAGAAAGAAGCAATATGTAACAAATATAATTGCAAAAAGAGAAGTAAATTCAATGATTTTTTTTTTAAATTTAATTAAAAAAATATATATACTTTTGAGTGTTGTGGACAAATGATTGTAAGTTTTAAATTAACAGTTCATCTACAGCTGCAGATGTATTGTTTGAAACAAATATGAACGGTTTTTTAAGTCACAATATTATTATTCCCATAACAATAAAATGTTACTAATAAATATAATACGTATGCTTTTTACGAATATTTACGAAATTTTATTTGTAATGTTTGCTTTTCAACTTCATTATAATTCTCATTTAGTTTATAAATGAAAAATATAAATAGACAAAGTTTGCTTATAGTCGCAGTGATTCGAACAATATGAGATATTTATAACTATAAAATAGTTTAGTTAATAAAAATATCTTAATATTATCTTGAACAACATATAATTTATGAAATAATATGGATAACGATTTATCAGAATAAGATTAATATGAAACATGTCATGAATAATTCTGAACATGTTTTAACGTTTTATATAGTAAATAATATGATAAGATCGAATCTTTTTATGATCAAATCGGATCATAGTATAAGAAAATTTGGTCATAATGTGATAAAAATGGATCATAGCGTTATAAGCAAAAATTTGTATCATAATATAAAAAGTTAGATTATTTTATGATTCATTTTAAAGTAATTATATAATCCAATCATAATATGTTGTTCTTCTATTATGTTTACCACAACCATATTTTTTATCTGCATGTGGAATTCATAAATACAAATTCTATACCATTTCATATTTTTTCTTTTTTTTTTTCATAAAATAACTATAAAATAGTTTAGTTAATAAAAAATATCTTAATATTATCTTGAACAACATATAATTTATGAAATAATATGGATAATGATTTATAGGAATAAGCTTAATATGAAACATGTTATGAGTAATTCTGAGCATGTTTTAACGTTTTATATAGTAAATAATATGATAAAACCGAATCTCTTTATGATCAAATCGGATCATAATATAAGAAAATTTGGTCATAATGTGATAAAAATGGATCATAGCGTTATAAGCAAAAATTTGTATCATAATATAAAAAGTTAGATTATTTTATGATTAATTTTAAAGTAATTATATAATCCAATCATAATATGTTGCTCTTCTATTATGTTTACCACAACCATATTTTTTATCTGCATGTGGAATTCATAAATACAAATTCTATACCATTTCATATTTTTTTTTTTATAAAATAATTTAAAAAAAACTAACTTTTTAAGTACTTCTTTTTTCTTTCAAACAAAAAAACCTCAAAGCTACTTACATTTCAAAATCCCATTCCAATTTCCATTTCGAAAAATTTTAATTTTTATAATTTATTTTATTTGCCTATTTTTATATCTTTTTATTACATTTCACTTGCAAAAGGATACCAGCCAATTTCCCAACATAATTCATTTTAATATTGCTCATATTTGTGCTTTTCTACACTCTTGTTCTCTTCATACATTTTCAATAAATTTATTTTTATTACACGAGTATTAGAGAAACATATTACTGGTAGGATTTCCTTTAATGTCTAATTTAAATGCTTGCAACTCTAATTTACATACATAAAAATATTTTGTAAATCAATTTATATAATTTATGGTTTTTAGGCATTTCAATTTTATTTGCTTTTTCTATGTTATTTTACTTAAATGTTTTTATTTAATATTGTTTGTTCAACATAAATTTTATGCTTTATATGCACGTTTTCTTTTTTTACAAATTTGTCATAGTTTTTTTTTCTTTTTTATTTTAATATGCATGTCAATATGTCATTGAGTTAAAAATATTATACAAAATTTACAAGTTGTATATTGTTTGTTATAATTCAATGTAATTTAAGTGGTTTGATAAAAATAATAATACTGGTAGGTTTAAAAAAAAGAAAAAAAAAAATATAGTAATTTTAGTTTAAACATATGGGACATTATTTACAATTCTCATTTAGTTTATTTGATTTTTTTTTTTTCAAATCAAAATATTGACAATAAATTTTTTATAGAGAATTTTTGATAGTTTTTTATAGAAATTTGACCATAATTTTTTCTTTGCAGAAAAATTTCAATAAATTTCCTTTTTCTAGGAAAGCTTTTTCATATAGTTTTCCTTTTATAGAAATATTTCCATAAATTTCCTTTTTGCAATAAAATTTCTATTTTATTGAAGATTTTCGATAAAATTTAATCTTATAGAATATTTCGCATAGTCTTCGATAGAAAATTTTCTATAATTTTTTAAATAGAATATTTTAGGTAAATTTAATTTTAATACATATTATGTATATTATATATCTCTTTTAACTAATTATTTGTAGATTTTCGATATTATTTTTTTATTTTTAGATTGTTTTTTATAAAAAAATTTTCAATATTTTTTAGAAAATTTTTGATTAATTTGCTCTGCAGAAAATTTTTGTTTTTTTTTTTTTATACAAAATTTCAATAAAGTTTATTTTTGAATAGAGAAAAACTTTGATAATTTGATTTGATTTTCTTTTTGTAGAAAATTTTATATGTTTTTTTCATACGAGTAAAATGTTCGTTTTATAGAAATATTTCCATAAATTTTCTTTTTGCAATAAATTTTTCTTTTTCGATAAAATTAAATTTTATAGAATATTTCGGACAATCTTTTATAGAACGGTTTTTTATATAGAATATTTTTGATAAATTTTCTTTTAATACATAATTTTTGACATTTTTGTAGTTTTGTTATCATTTACAATTTTCGATAAATTTATTTTTATAGAAAATTATTAATAAATTTCCTTTTACAGGAAAATCTTCAATAAATTATCTGTAGAAAATTTTCAATATATATTTTTTTTTTTTTAATTCTAGATTTCTTTTTTTTATACAAAACTGAATATATTTTTTTAGAAAAATTTCGTTTTTTTTTTTATAAAAAAAAAATCCATAAATTTTACTTTATATACTAAATTGTTGATAAAGAAACATTAATCGATAAATTTTCTTTACAGAAAATGTTCAATAAATTTTCTTTATAGAAAGTTTTCATAAAATATTTTTTTAATTTCATCTGGCTACTCGGGCTCAAGATAAAAACATCGTGTTAATAAAAAGTGTAAAAAACTTCTCAATTTTGTTTAGTTTCCAGTTTTATACGAATGAGTTGATTGTCGCAAAAAGTTTTAAATTGGTTTTATTTGGCTTACCAGAACTCAATAGAAACATAATCGACGAAGAATTTCTCGGCTCGCTCAATATAAAACCTGTAAGCGTAAAGGAGCTAGAAACAAAGAAAACTAGTGTAGATAACGCGCTCTGTCTTATCGAGTTCGATCGTCGAAATGTTTCAAAAAGAGAGATTATGAAAATTAAATATTTTTGTAATATTTCTATATATTGGAGAAAACCTTTAAGGGGCAACAAAGATCCCACTGAATGCTCCAAGTGTGCTATGTATGGACATGGTGCTAAAAATTGTATTCATATTGTAGTGTGTTCAGCCTGCTCCAGATATCACGATGATGCAGTTTGTTCACTTAACAAAGCTAATTGTGATGGTAGTGAATTTTATAAGTGCTACAACTGCATGAAAAAGAACCTAAACAAAGTTAACCACAGAGCTGATGACACAAAATGCCCAAATCGTCAAGAATATTTAAAGATCCGACATCATGTAATTTCTACATCTAAGGCGACCAGCAGAAGAACTGTTACGCATTTTAAACAAGACGATCACGATTTTTCTTCATTGGCAAGACATGTATTTCACTCTCATGGTAATTTGTATTCTGAGGTAGCCAAAACCAAAAGCTACGAAAGGGATAATAACAATGACATTTCAAACGAAAGGCTTATGCAAATATTTTTTGATGCTGTCGCTGCTTTGCAAGGATATCAAAATAAGTACGGCAAGCTACGAGTTTTGGGTATGATGCTTCAACATGCCATATAATTCAACTTATATTCACAATGATCATGCTATGCAAAGGTATGCCTAAGGCATAACAACTGGGTCAGAAGCTGCATAGCTGGAATATGTAAAATAGATAAAATAGATATTCTCCTTTTAAATGAGACTTTTTTTGAAACCGTACCATAAATTTCAGTGTGGTGGCTATAAAATTTAAAGAGATAATCGATCCACGCATGGCGTAGGAGTCCTAATTAAAATAAAGGGTAATATTAAGCATATGTTGCTACCGAAGATCAAAACGAGTACTGCAGGGAGCATTTCAATACAAGTTATGATTAATACAAGACCAGTTGTATTTACTTCAGCTTATAAACCAGTTCTCACTTTCAATTTCAAGGCTGATTTGGATAAACTAACTTCATTTGCGAACGATTTTATTTACCTTCGGTCATCTGAATATCCAACACACACACTGGAATTGTGTGTCAAGTAATTCGGCCGGAAAGCCACCGCTTTCAATTCAGCTACTACATATAATGCAAAAATAATTATATTATCTTTGGAAAAAATATCAACCCTGTGCATCTATCTACAGTAAACATACTTTTAGCAAACTCTTGTCTCCTTTTTTCAAACCTTAAGATAAATACAAATGTTTCAATAACTGTTATTTCTGGTCATATTCAAAATATGACATATTCAGTTCCCTTGTATTATCATGCAGATAGATTGGTCTGCAGTCAGAAACTGATTGGAAAATGAAATTAAGAGTCAGAAGATTGATCAAACTGTTTCTAATTCAGGTAATATAGATTTTTATTTTAATAAATTAATATCTATAATTAACGAAGCTTTTAAGAAAATACCTGTCGATCGTAAGAACTCTTGTCATCGAGAAATCTCTGATATTAGTAAAATATTTATTAGTCAGAGCAATAAATACAAAGGTAAATTTCAAAGACGTAGGGATTTAAACTATAAAAATCAATTGAAAGGTATTTTGAAGTTATTAAATAAATCTATTGATTTTTAACTTAAGAAAGATCGAAATGAATTCTCGTCAATATTTATCTCAAATTTGCTTCCGGGAAAGTAAAAACAGTCCTTAAAAGCAGCAATAAATCAATTAATGATCTTCATGTATATGGTGAAGTTTTAAAAACTGCTACTGAAAAGGCTAATAAAAGACGTATTTATAAATTCACACACTATTACTTTAAATAATTGTTTACCTATGGACACAGCTATCTGAAAATTTATTCAGGCAGCTTAACGATACAATTCTTGACAGATCTAAGGAAGAGCTTACCAATCTAGATGAAATTAAATCGTTTGTACTTTTATTAGAAAATAATAAAGCCCTCGGGGTTTATAGACCAGTCGGCATCCTAAGACTATTGGATAAAGTATTTGAAAAAATAATTAATAGGAGAATTTTAAAATTTTCCAACCTAATTAATATTAACCCTAAACAGTTTGTATTCCGCAAGTAACACTCTACAGTATATTAACGAAAAAGTGATGTCAATTTTATTGAAACAAACAAAAGAAATCGTAAGAGTACCGGAGTTATTTTTCTTGACATTGAAAAAGTCTTCGATTCAATATGGCACGAAGGCCTAGTTTTTAAACTAAATTCCTTCAATTATCCAATGTACTCGTATCTGCAAAAATAATAAAGAGTTTTTTTGATAAACTGTCAATTGTTGTATCTACAGATAACAAGCTATCTAGTGATAGAGAAATCCCTGTGGGTCTGCAGCAAGGATCAGTATTATCACATGTTCTTTATTCCATATATATTTCCGATTTTACTGTTCGCAAGAATCAAGAAGTAGGTTTTTGTTGCGGTAAGATGTCAAACGCAATAATCAAAAAAGTTTGAAGATAGTTTAAAATATAGCTATAAATACTTAATAAAAGGAAGATAAAAATTAATGTTAGTAAAACACAAGCTATAATATTTCCATATAATTGATCTCAGAAACTTATTCCTACGAAACATTTATATTCTAGGGTAGTTTTTATTCCTCTGCAGGATAGTATTAAATATCTAGGTACTATCTTAGATAAAAAACTATCATTTAAACAACACATACAGTATATTTGTGATAAAGCAATCAAACACAACAAAAGATCTAAACTTAATTAAACAAAAAGATCCTTATTTACAAAATATGTATTCGACCAATTTTGACCTCTGAATGCTAAGTCAGGTTTTACAAAACTGTTGAATCTTATACAAGAAATTTACAGATAATATAAAATAAAAATCTGAAAATAATTCATAGACTACGCCCCAGATATTCTACTGATCTACCGCATAGAAACTTTAACCATAAAATGTTTAATTCATTTGCAAGGGAACTGGCTCGGTCATTTTATGAAAAATGCAGAACGTCTACATATGAAATAACAAAAAATTTGCTAAACGATCACTAAGACTCTTTTCCATAACTTTTATTTAATGTTGTGATATTAGTAGTTTCATTATTTAATTATTTATTTTTTAAAGGTTTCAACAACGTCAATAATAATAATAATAATAATAATAATAATAATAATAGTAATAATAATTATACTTATAATAATTAATAATTATAATAATTAATAATAATAATAATAATAATAATAATAATAATAACTATAATAATAATAATTATAATAATAATAACCATAATAATAATTATAATAATAATTATTAATAATAATAATAATTATAATAATAATAATAATAATAATTATAATGCCTTGGGATGGGACACACTCAAGCAAACTGTTCCGGCGTGGACAGGAGGGATAGGTGTATCAGATGCGGACAGCCTGGGCACAAGATAAGAGATTGCAATGCAGCTCCCAAATGCATTCATTGCGTGGAAGCAAAACTGGAGCGGACTGATCACATTCCAGGCTCAAAGAGATGTTCACTAGGCGGAAAATGATAACAGTTCTGCAAGCAAACATGCATAGAAGCCGGACGGCAGATGCGTTGCTTGAACAAATAGCGGTTGAGAAGAAGGTGGATGCTGTCATTATCAGTGAACAGTATAGGCAAATTCGTCGAGGGTCCTGGTACGAGGATGAAACAGGCACGGCGGCACTTTGGTTACCTAGTGGCAGTAAGATTGCGGTCAGACAGCAAGGTCACGGGTGGTGCTACACATACGTACGAACAGGGCAATTTACATTAATGAGCTGTTACCTCACCCCAAGTGATATCATGGAGCAATTTAGGATAAAGCTGGATCTAATTGAAGATAAGATTCGAGAAATAGGTGGTGCCTTTATAGTAGCTGGGGACTTCAATGCCAAGGCTGTCGAATGGGGAAGTCCTACAACGAACACACGAGGAAGGTGCATTTTAGACATGGCCGCCAGATTAGGGCTGGTTGTGGCAAATACTGGTTCCGCCACTACTTTCAGAAGACCGGGATGTGAATACACCACGCCGGACATCACTCTAGTGACTGAGAGCCGGACTGCAATGGTTGAAGGATGGAAAGTACTGGAAGACTACACTGGAAGTGATCACCAATATATTACCTTCCAGATCACAGCGCCGACAAACGCCACTCCGACATCAAGAGAGAGGGGCACTCGCAAGTGGAACGTAAGACACCTGGACCCTGGAGTATTTCTGGAAAATTTTGATGGGGCTATAACTGCGACCAATAGTGACGCTGCTTCCTTGGCGAACGCGATGATGCTACGCATAGTT
>OW026520.1:43577305-43852305 GCA_932274085.1 Protocalliphora azurea
AATAAATACAATATTAACAAATTTTTATCCACTATAACTTCCTTCACCATCAACATCAGGTATTTTAGTGAGTTCTTTTTTTCAAGTATTTGTAAATTTTGTTTCGTCCAAATATTTTTATTTTTTTAATTGACCTAATTGACCTACGCTAATTTTGAACTTTGATGGAAAGGAACTTAAAATGTTAAAAGTTGTTTGTTCTGATATTTTGCTGAAAAAAGTATTATATTTTTTAATATTCTGAAAAAAAATCGTGCGCATATATAGTCCGATTTTAGAAAATAAAATTTTTGTGAAAAGCTCGAGATGTTCTCAAACAAAAAACACCTTCATAAATGTAGTTTATTACAAACCCTTTTAAGTCCACAGAAGTAACCGGGAAGAAAATATATTGTCAGATTTTTACAAGAATTGCTCACAGGAAACTATAAGCGCAAGTTCATGAAGGATGGTATTGCCCAGGAAGCATTAGAACAGTAACGAAATGATGAACCGATGAATACAAGATAAATTTGTTTGGTACCAATGGTTTAACATAGGTTCCATCTCCAAAAATTTGAAAATTAATTCCAAGATATATTGAAAAATTTTATTATTTACTTTTATTACTTTAAACAAATTCATATGTACTTATTCTATAGTATTATTCCTTAATTTTTATTGTTAAAATTATAGGCCAAAATTCAACTCAAAATTCAAAAAGTCTAGGCCAAAAATAAAAAATTAACTACTTATTTGAATTTAAATACCTTAACGTTAAGAAATATTGTAATAAATTATTAAAATCAGTTATATATATAAAAGTTATATGTTTTATACTTGAAGTAGTAAACTTCTGCCACTAAGAAAATTAACTACTTATTTGAATTTAAATACCTTAACGTTAAGAAATATTGTAATAAATTATTAAAATCGGTTATATATATATAAAAGTTATATGTTTTATACTTGAAGTAGTAAACTTCTGCCACTGAGAAATAGTGATGCCGTCGAGAGCAAAGGTTTTATCAGAAGAACTTTTGTCTTAGGCTTACTAATTGTTTTTTTTTTTTATTTTTTTTTTTATCAAAGCGAATTTTTCAAAAATAAATCGATAGTCAGTTTTGACTACTAATATATTGTATAAAATTTAAAACCATAATAAATTATTAAAACTATGAAGGGTGACTATGTTTTAATAATTAAAATAATTACCCTATAAAATGCCCTTTTATGCAATATTGTGAAATACCTTTAAGAATTTTAAATAATTTTAATTTAATTTTTTTTCCTTCACGTAATTATTAAAATTAAATTTAAAACTCATTTTAAATATCAACAAATTATATAACATCAAAATTTTATGTAATAACCTGCCAAAATATTGTAAGCATTATGTAAATCCACACAGACACAATATGTGTTTCCAAATATTCTTCTCCAGCACGCAAACATCCACGTTCATAAATGTGTCTATCAACAGGCTTTATATGGAATAATTTTCCAATTGCAACAAATTTTATTGAAATGTAAGCATGCATTTTTAAGATAAGAAAAATATAAATACAGGAAAATAAAATTTATTATGAGTAAAAAATACAATAAAATTTAATACAATACGAAAAATAACACTGGTCTTTTAATAAAAATATCTAAAATAGAATAATTTTGATGTTGCTGAATAAAAATCAGTTCTCAGTTTTTTATATACGTACATATTTTTTGAAATAAATAAATCAAAATTAACTTCAATATTATTTTTTATCCCTTCCGTAGTTTCGGTGTTATTCAACTCCTAAAAAGTTTAAAACGGCAAAAATGTCCAGTTTTTATAACTTTATCATCTAGTCAAAATATTTGTATGCGGGTTTCAAAATTTTCCGTTAAATTTTCATGATATGTGGCATATTTCATTCGTAATACACCCAGCTTAATACTAAACGATTAAAAACTAAATTTTTGTTCCAATTTTTAAGTAAAAATTTTTGTTTCTAATTATACATAAAAATTGTTTTTTTTTTATTAAGGTCATAATATCACACATATTACATCATCCAGTTTGTGTTAGTTTCTTTGTGGTTCGCATAAACATTGTATAAGAAATAAATAATTTTTTTTTCTTTTCAACAAACTAATTTGACCACTAAAAATATTTATTTCACTTCTAGGAATTTTTTTTAAACCACAAACTAAAATTTATTTATTTTTTCTCAACAATTGCCACTTTCCGTTCTCTAAACCGTACTGAATAGCATATTAAAATCTACTGAAATATGCTGTTTAAAATTAACCGAAGAAAACATACATTGTTTAGGTTGTATTATATTAATGAATTTGCCTTTGTGTTAAGGGAATGAAATAAACAAATATGAATTTCGTTATCGGCATTTTGTCTTTTCTCCAACGGACTTAGACATTATTCAAAGAAGGAAGCCTAATCAAACTCACATACATACATGCAAAAAGTGCATATATGTATGCATATAAATTCATGTACATTATCATCCCAGCAAACACAAATTTAAAAGTTTAAAAAATTATTGAAAAATTTGATATGTGTTTAAAAAATTTTATTTTAATGAAAAATATTTCATAATATTTCAAACGTTTGGCAAATTGTGTATTCTTTATATCGATATCGAATGTAATTTCAAACCTCACTTCGAATTATCAACAAAATTTAAGGAAAATGTTGAAAATGCTATTGTTCTCAAATTATTATCAAATCATTCGTTTAATTTGTGAAAATATTTAATTTCAAATAACTCTCAAATTTTAAATAAAATATTTAGTCTTCTCTGTTGATGAGGCAGCTATTTCGCAGAAAATAACTAGAAAGTTTTGTGAGAGAAAAAACATATAATTCATAGAAAATACATATGGTCACATATATTTTGTTTTTATGTTTTAAAAAAAAGATTAATTTTTTTGGAAAATTAAGTTGGATGTTCTTCTCGCATACCCATCAAGTTGTATTCTGTGTCTATCAGAATACAACTATATGGGTATAAAAAAACATTTAACATTTGAGTAATATTTTGATTTAAAATTATTCTCAAATCGAAAATAAATCTTCATGATTGTTGGGTTTAAAGCAAGACAACTTTTTTTCAAATCAGATTTCACTTAAAAGCTATTAAAATTTCATGTTGTACAAAATTTATTTTCTTTAAAAATAGATACCATAATTTAAGAAGAAAATCTTCGGAAAACCCGATGGTGTCAAATGTACATAATGTTCTCCTTTTTTTTTTTAATTAGAAACTATAGTAGTGGACCAAAAATATACTGATTTTTGAATTTTAACTGTAACTCCCCATTGGGTTGTAGAAAGAAATTGTGTGACATATTATTGAAATATTTTATCGTTAACCCAAACAAACATATTTTTAAGTTTTTGAGAAATGTTTAAACAAAATGCTATTTTTAATTAAATTTGAACCATAATTACTGAAAAATACGTTTTTGTTCCTTCAAGATAGTTCAAATGTTAACTTTTTTAAGACTATTCAAAAACCCAATTTCAAACGTTCAAACATTTTGTTAAAAAAATCAAAAAACTTTACAGTTTTATAGATAACACCACAAAGAATAAATTTAAATTAATTTTATTTAAAAATAAATTTATTTTATATCGATAAATTTTTGTACTCAGTCTTTACTTGGAACTTACATTTCGTCCATATTTTTAAAGTCCTAATCTATAGATCCTTATTGATTCAAATAGTTCTGGGAATTAAAGATCCTTATTTTTTCAGTTTTTAATTGTTGGTCTGAGTTCACACATGGTAATTTTGCTGAAATTTTGATTTCGTGTGAAAGCGAGAAAGAGGGAAACTTGCCTTATTTCAAAATTCGTTTTGATTTTCATTTTCGTACTTCAAAACAAAAACAAATCAAGAAAGAATTGTTGAAGTAAAATTTTGTGTGTAAACGTAAATACAAGTTAAAAGAAAAAAAAATAAAAATTTAGGAAAGAGAATTTGATATATGTGAACTTAGACTTAACATCGTTTTTGAGATTTTAAAGAAGTAAAGTTTCGAAAAATATTTTACAAAAAAATGTAAAAAATTTTGAGGAATTTACTGCTGACTCGATTAAGGCGATGTACCGTTAATGGGATAATGTTGAAAGATATTATTTAATTCTAGGTTTATAATTCAATGTAAATAAAACTTTTAGTGCAGATTGGTTTGCATACAAATTTTGCAAAAAATCAAAAGTTAAAATAAATATAGTCTTCTTTGTCTGTAACTGTATATAAATAAATCACGAATCTCTTCATAGTTGACAATAATTCTCAAATAACCCCTTCTCTCTATTATTACTTTATTGCCCACGCACTATGGTGTAGTTATGTGCTGAAGTTAGACCGACCATAATAAAGGGTTTTACATAAAATGTCGACAAATTTAACAATTCAAGAAAGAAATAGATGAAATAACAAAATAAAAAAAATATATAATTATTCTGTTTATAAGTTATATGTTAACATTAAAATTGCACAACAAATTCTGTAAAATCAAAAAACAAAAAAAAATTAAGTAATTTAGCGGTAAGTGTTAATTTTTTTTATACTAATAGATTTCTAAATATCGAGGGTCCATATTCAAAACCCTCTATTTCAGGTTTTCATAAAAATGCGATCTTGATGCATTATATTCCCCTTAGTAACCCTCATGATATAAATTTCAAATGAAAATTGCTAGTTTTTCCAAATTTTTCAACGTTTTTGTGTTCCTCTATCTTACAAAATAAATATGTACTTTATTTTTATTTTCGAATGCAAAACCCCTATTTCTTCCTGAGTAATTATTTTATTTTTTGATAATATAAACACAACTTAAAAATTAAATCAGTTGAACAGTTCATTAGATACACAAATAAATAAATAAATATTCACTTTGTATGGCGGGGCTACTACCCCTGTAAACCTACCCTACCCAATTTCATATCAATTGTGTAACTTGTTATTCCCACAAAATCACGAAACTTTCACTACAATAGTTGCTTAGATATGCTATAATTAAGATTTAACTTGTAAGAGAGCAAATACTTCCCCTAGAGCTGACCGAACTAATTTCATCTCAATTACTTTTCTTGATATGGAAATTACACCCACGCAATTTAAAAACTTTTGCTCTAATAGTTAAGCGATAAATAATTTTTACTCCAAAATAATTATTATTTATTATAATTATAAATAAACTAGCATATTTGAATTGTTGTTTTTTTAAATTACTAACTGTTATCAAAACTTTAAAATTCATACATTAAATGGCAATTAAATGTATTTCCTACAATGCAAAACCCTCTATCTCTCTTTAAAATTACAAATATTGTAAAATATTAAAAATAAATTATACACTGCCTGCCACTTGAATAAGAATCACATTTTTTTAACTTTAATTAAGTAAGTTCTTGCAAAATAAGAGCAATAAAAAGTTTTTTTGCTCTACTGAAACGTTGTGCCTTTTGAGATTGATTGTTTTGAATATAGGCCCGCGATATAAAAAGTGGAAATAACTCAATAATGTTCATAGCGCTATGATTAAAAAAATTCTAGAAATATCACAATAAATTTCATGGCGCTATGATTAAAAAGTTCTAGAACCAAAAATTTAAAAACGCGTAAATAAAAAATCATTTAAAAATACGTATTTAATAAATCCAAATTAACCTTGGCATTTTTACTATGTTCCACTTTTCTCCAACATTTCCCCATCTTTTTTTACCCAAAAAATAGTTGTTTTGAAAACGCCGAAAATAATGCCAAAAGATAAATTTTATTATTTTTTTGGAAAACGTTAGAGAATAATCCATTATATATAATAGTTCCATTACAGAGATCAAAATATTATTTCCTGGTATTTTAGTGAAGTTAGATTAAAGTATGCTTCACTTTAACCCACTCTCCCCAACATATTTTATTAACTATAAAATTTTTACATTATTCCTTAAAATTCTAAATAAAATTCTTGATAAAATACAAATTATGGAAATTTCCACAAATTTTATCATACTCGTAATATAAAATTGTTTATTTTTAATGTATTGTATTTTTAATCTTAAACCACAATTTGTTAAAAAAAAAAGAATAATAAAACTAAATAATACTAATACTTACATAGCCTTCCTTTCGTACATCATAACCACATTGTTTATTTTTAATTAATTCATGTGGTTGGCGACGACAACAAGAAAACGGCACACCACATGCTTCTCGGCTACCAATGGCATATGAGGAGCAATTGAAATAATTATTACTATCCCAATCTTTGGGACCGTCAATGCCACAACATTGTAGCCAGTCTTCTTGAATCCAATCAATAAGATTCTGTTGATCGGGATCTTCGCGATAATGAATAATAAAAGCTCGTAAACCTTCGGTAGCTTGATCTTTTATCTGAAAAATAATCAATATATAAAAAATATTATTTAAAGTAAATAACAATACATACCCAACCTTTATCTTTTAGAACAAGATACATAACACCAAAACAAACTTCTACTACCAGCAAAACGCAAACTAGTAAAATAAACTAATAAAACAAATTAATGTTAATGTAATTGCAAATTTTTTAAAGTTAAATGCTAGACTTACTGTTCCTAATAGACATGTATTTTCACGCAGAGCTCCTACGCTCCCCGTAAAACCAATTAGAAATGTACAACTGCCAATACATATTAACACAAAAGCTGGATCCAAAGCCAACAAAGTCAACTTGTTTAAATTACTAAATGTGTCTTTTTCATTCCATGCCCAAATGCCAGCTGCTAATATAATTAAACCAGTCATCTACAAAAAAGTTTAGACAAACTGCATAATCTAGTGTCTACATTAAGCACATTTTTATCAAAACAAACGTCAGAATCAATGCGAATATAAACCAGGTAACCTTAGTTAAACAGTTGATTATTATTTTGGTTGTTACAGTTGTCAAACTGCATATATAAAAAACTATAATGAATACGCCATATTGTTATTTTTGTGCAACTGTTGCCACCTTCCACAAATTCGCGTTAAGTTTGACGTTTGTCCTGATAAAAAATTGTCGAAGGTGGCAAGAGTTACGCAGAAACAAAAATAAAGCGAAATATGAATGTTTTTTTTATATGCAGTTTGACAGCTGTAAAAACCAAAACTAGTAACCAGATAATTAACTGAGGTTGTCCTGTATGGATTCACACTGATTTTGACGTTTGTCTTGATAAAAATTTGTCTAGTATATACACTACGTAACAGAATATGTAAGATTTTTCTGTCAGAGAGTGTCAAATTCGCTCTCTGAGAGAATTATCTCACGTGTAAACCCAAATATTAGTACTCGTACTATAAATTGTATTGTAAGACTGTTGTGATGAGATTTATCTACACAACTATCTTGTAAGATGAACTGTCAAAAAAAATAAACATATACGAAAGTTTGTTTGTGTGTGTGCATGTGTATCTTAGAAATTACTAAAAAATGTTTCTTGTAAAATTGTTTCCTTTTAATGTTTGTTTTACATTTTAAAAATCATTTTTATAAAAATTGCGCGAAAAAGGTGTGAATTTCTTAAATGAAAATGACATGTTTACTCTGTGACTAATTAAAAATAAAGATATCTTATAGGATTTATTAGAATACGTGTACCCCTTATTTAGGATTTAACACAATATAAACAAAATGGTTACTTTTTTCTGCCAGCGTTATCTCACATATTATATCAGCGTTAATCTCTTGTAGGCCTGGGGTAACATAGTATCTATATTAGACAATTTTTTATCAAGGCAAATGTATAAACACAAGTCCGGATTCCTTTACATAGTCCGCGTTGTTAAATTAAACAAAAACTTGGACGACAACGGAAAATAAACAATAATTTTACTTATTTTCTTTTCAATTATTTTTTTACTCCAAACTTTATTTATTTTTTAACAGTTTTTTTTTCATACAAATTTTTATGGAAATTTCCAGATCGCGCTTGTTGTGTTTATAAATCAAATCTGAATATCCACTCCGAATACCCTATAGTACATTAGCCAATTTACCGCTCTCCTGATGCCCGAGATCTCTGCTTGAAGAGCACTGCAATGATTCAGCAATTTGAAGGAAACGTTCTTCACATATGCCGACGTTTTCTAAGTTGTTATGGAAGATCTCTCGTATAGACCCCACGTAAGAGATACACGTATTCTAATAAATCTTATAAGTTATCATTATTTTCAATCAGTCACAGAGTAAACATATGCTTTTTATTTAAGAAATTCGAACTTTTAGCACACTTTTTATAAAAATGTTCTTTAAAACGTAAAACAATCATTAAAAGGAAACAATTTTACAAAAAATACTGTTTTTTTAGTAATTCCCAAAATACACATGCATACAAACAAACATTTGTATCCTCATAACGTCGTGTCTATACTAGAGAAATTTTGTATCAAGATAAACGTCAAATTGTTGTTTGTTTTGCTGGTAATTTTTTATCTCTATCAATTACAGGGGAAAACGCATATCGTAATAAACCATTTACCCAGCAATGATAAGATAAAGTTGTCAGTGCTCGAGCGCTGGCAACTTTGTTTTAACGCTTCAACAACACTGACAAATTCACAAATTTTTATTCTGGTAAAAAATTTACGTTTGTTTTGAAAAAAATTTACATTTGTATCCTCATAACGTCGTGTCTATACTAGAGAAATTTTGTATCAAGATAAACGTCAAATTGTTGTTTGTTTTGCAGGTAATTTTTTATCTCTATCAATTACAGGGGAAAACGCATATCGTAATAAACCATTTACCCAGCAATGATAAGATAAAGTTGTCAGTGCTCGAGCGCTGGCAACTTTGTTTTAACGCTTCAACAACACTGACAAATTCACAAATTTTTATTCTGGTAAAAAATTTACGTTTGTTTTGAAAAAAATTTACATTTGTATCCTCATAACGTCGTGTCTATACTAGAGAAATTTTGTATCAAGATAAACGTCAAATTGTTATTTGTTTTGCAGGTAATTTTGTATCTCTATCTGTAACTGACAAATTCACAAATTTTTTTTCTGGTAAAAAATTTACGTTTGTTTTGAAAAAAAATTTATCTTGTATAGACTCGACTTAATATTTCTTATAATACTAATGTTTTAATCTACGTTATCGAATTTGACACTCTATGACAGAAAAATATTATGTTATATTTTTTTATATATGGCATAACATATTTATTGTATGCCAGATTGGTACTATTCTAGGTAAGTAAATTAGATCACATAGTTTTGATTTCATATAATTTTTAATAAAGCTACAAGCTATTTTTAAGTTTACATTTTCATGGAAAATTAGAAAGCAAATTCATTTAAAATAAATCTATATTTTAGTCAAACTTCTATGCCATTTAGTATGCATATGACATCACTTAAACTTAGTATGGATTTACCAAAATATTTTATTCGAAATTCATTGTCTATTGGGCGAATACCAATGAGATGAAATGTGTTTTCCGTAGCATCTAAATTGCAAATTGTACAAATACCAAGAGAGTTATTTCTAAAGGATCTAGCATTTAAGTCTAATAATTTACCTCTAGCCCTTATTATTAAACTGACTGAACGTGGAGAAGTTTGAAGTATATATGAAACATGGTAATCTAGATTTGCATATAGATCATGAAATTGTGAAATAGTAGCACATTGTATATAATCATTAATTTCTTTAATTTATATTTGGTCTATTGTAGGTTTTCTCTGTCTGCAACCCTGTTTTACATCAAGTTCGACAGAAAAAGTATCTGAATAAGAGTTTGCATCCCAGATATAACTTTCAGTATATTCATACATGTGCTATAAAATTCTTATTATTTTAGAATAAACTATGACGAGGAATTGCATCAAACGCACATGAAAAATCAACAAAGAAAGTATATGTATTCTTATTATTATTGGCTTTATTTAGATAAACAATATTAACGAGCCTGAAAATGTTGTCAACGGTTGAATAATTTTTTCTGAATCCGGCTTGAAATTCAGTTAAGATCATGTTACGATCGATCTAATCTGTTAAACGATTTAGTAAAATTGTATTAAATATTTTGCATAGGGTATTAATTAGCGATTACCCGCGATAGTTTGATGAACGATTAGGATCACCCTTTTTGAAGAGAGGAACCAGTATCGATTTTTGGAAACTGGGTGGAATTTTCTCATGTAGGAATATTTTGTTAAAGACGGATAACATTTCAATATTAAGCGAATTACGAGCATTTTTATAAAACTCATAACAGATCTCATATTAACCAGGTGATTTACTATCTTTAAGTTCTTCTAAAACGGAAGAATTTTCACAAATTTCCATGGGAGAATCTAGGAAGGCATCGATAAAATATGGCATTGACCAGCTGATGGTATGGGAATCAACATTTGTTTGCAATAACTTACTAAAGTGAGAACGAAAATCATTGGATTCAATAAACCTTTTACTGTGTATGTACGCAATTTCATAGTTATATAGCTTTAACAACTCTTAAAAATGGAACCAAATATATATTTTTTTCATAAGATCGTTATCAATCCTTTCTTCATTTGGTTGACGATCAACTTTATACCGCAGATCAAGTTTCTGTTTCTGAGACAAAGCACAATAACAAAAAAAAAAAAAAAAAATCTAAACATATTATGCACAAATACAGCAATAACAAGGTATTCAAGTGACTTACCCATAATAATGTATTACAAACAAACAATACATATTTCATGCAACAATTTACTTCTCTAGTTTCATGGCGATATTTTCGTACGGGCATGTTTTTCTATTTTTATCTAAACTAATTATTTACTTTCTAAATAATTTTAAAGAGATTCTTGAAATTCACTTTAATTTCTTTTTATTTCTTCAAAAAAAAAACCTTGAAATATTCAATATTTTGCGATAAATGAAATAATAGAAAAATAAATATCCAATTGAAATAAAAATTTACTAGTTATGCTTTTGTAGTGACGTTTACTAATGCACTGCTTTTATATCGACACATTAGCATCTAGAGATGACATTTGTTATCGTTAAAGATGGAAACGAGTGTTAATAGTTACATTCAGTGATGAACATTTTGGGAACAATGTGCATTACTTAATAATTTTTTTCCAGTTTTGTAGACGTTTTTTGTCGGTTTTTTGGAACCATTTTGTTATTTATATAAAAATGTATAATTATACATATAATAAAATTGGTTCTATGTAGTTTTAATGAAAGTTTTAATGCTAATGAAATAAATGTCCACATTAATCGTTTTGGTGGCTTCTTCGAATAAATTTTAAATAAATATGCAGCAGAGGTTTTATGATGTGTAAAACCATTTTTTCGATTATCAAAAGCAATCACACAAAAAAATATTATTAATTTAACGATTTATTAGAGATAATTTTTTAGCACTCTAAATCGCGTTAAATGGAGCTAAAAAATGGTAAGCATTATTTAAAAATGCTAAATTAATAAACTAAACAACTACTTTATTTTACTTATTAAAAATTAGGTAGTTATATATCTATAAGGCCCAATTAATCTAATAAACAATATGACTATTATTATGACTTTAATTATAATTCAGTTCAAAAAAAATCATAACTTATTTTACAACATTTTTTGTATATATATATATATGACTTTTTACTGGTGCTGATATTAAAATTACTGCTACTTCTGTTAATGTCTAAATTTTACAGGCAATTTATTTTAAATATTTATTTTGAAAAATGCTCGAAATGCTTTATTTATTTTTAAAAACTGCTGAATAATATGCCAAATGCTAAATGTAAAATTATCGACTAAGTCGAGGGGAAAAATGCTAAAATGGTCACACAAATTAGAATACATCATTTTTATGTTGTGTTTTGTTGCTAACCCCAGGTCTACAACTGAGATTAACGCAGTTGTAATATCTAAGATAACGCCGGCAGAAGAGAGTAACTCTTTTGTTTATATCATGTTAAGTCTTAAATAAAAAAAAAGAAATTCGGACTTTTTTAGCACAATTTTTATAAAAATGTTTTTTAAAATATAAAATAATCATTAAAAGGAACAAATTTTACAAAAACATTGTTTTTTAGTAATTTCTAAAATACATATGTGCACACACAAACAAACTTTCGTATATGTATATATATATATTTTTTTTTTTTTTTTGACAATTCATTTTATAACAATGTTGTGTAGAGAAATCTCATCACAACAGTCTATTAATACTTTTTATAACACTAACATTTGAATCTACACGTGAGTTAATTCTCTTACATAGTGTCTACATTAGACAATTTTTTATCAAAACAAACATCAAACTTAACGCAAATTTGTGGAAGGTGACGACAGTTGCACAAAAACAACAATATGGCATATTCATTATTATTTATTATATATTTATATATATAGTTTGGCAACTGTAACAACCAAAATAATAATCAACTTTTTAACTAAGGTTACATTGTTTATATTCGCACTAATTTTGACGTTTGTTTTGATAAAAATTTGCTTAATGTAGACACTAGGTTAGGGAGCGAATTTGACACTCTCTGACTGAAAAATCTTATATTTTCTGTTAAGTGTAGACGGGCTGTAATGTTCATGGGCAATTTCATACAAAATTAAAATTTATATACCTTAGAAGTTAACGTGTAGAATTTTACATGTTATATCTAACGTCGATAAAAGTGCTCCCAATTTAGGAACAAAAGTATAATTATGAATATAAGAATGACAAGAAATGAACAAATATAAAAATGAAATTAAATCGAATACAAAATTTTATTTTATTTTTTCTTTATCTTTTTAAAACATTATTAATTCATTTTGCCTTGTTGTTAAAAAGGAGCAAAATATTAAAAAATAACATTAAATTTGAGAGTTTATGTTAAACTTTGTGTCTGAACATTTATTGCGAAATAAATTGCGCAATAGATTTCTTATTGGGCAACACGTAACATTTTAAAGAGAGAGATAGGATTTGCCAATTGCCAACGTAAAAATGTCCACGTATAGACTAGGGATAAAAAATGAAAGTAAAAAAATCAAAATGATGTTTGATAGCAAAACAAATCTTCGTTTGAGCTCTAACAATTTTACTTTTGTTATGATAGAAAAATCTCTCATGTAGAGCCTACGTAATGCAATTATAAAGTGGCCGCACATAAACAATAACAACAATTGTATTTTGAAACTATAAAACCACTGCACGCAATGCCAAAATGCTATGAACAAAAAATGAGAAAATTAAGAAGAGTAAATAAATCGATAATGTAAGGGATATGTACAATAAGTTTCCACATGTGATTTGCAACAATTTTCATCTTAATTTTTTTTATATTTTTTTAAACAAATTAAACGAAAACTAATTTTTTTTATAAACAAAAGGCAAAAGTAAATAAGCTTTAACGTTAATATAAAAAAGACAACGGCAAAATTTATCAGCTGCTTTATACTGTCACCTTGTGTTATTGCTTCTTGGTTCGTAATTCCTGCATGAAATTACATTATTTTGCGCCGTTCTGAAATTGCTATTAGAAATACTTGCTTCACTGCATTTACTGTTTTTAAGACCTGACAGTCCTGACAGATTTTGATTCAAAAGATGTAACCCCAGGTCTACAACTGAAGAAGAGAGTAACCATTTTGTTTATATTAAGTTAAATCTTAAATAAGGGGTACACGTATTCTAATAAATCCTATAATATATCATTATTTTCGATCAGTCACAGAGTGGAGATATCCGTTTTATATAGAAATTCGCACTTTTTAGCACAATTTGTATAAAAATATTTTTTAAAATTTTAAATAATCACTAAAATGAAACAATTAAAAAAAACATTGTTTTTTAGTATTTGCCAAAATACACATGCACTCACACAAACAACCTTTCGTGTATGTGTATTATTTTGACAGTTCATCTTATAAAATGGTTGGGAAGAGAAATCTTATAACAACATTATCATAATACTTCTTATAATACTATTGTTTGAATCTACACGTGAAATGTCGAATTTGACACTCTTTGAAGGAAAAATCTTACATATTATGTTACGTATAGATGGGCTGTAAAAGAATACGAGGGTAATAATCAAACAGGCACGAAACGAGTTCTCAACGTTTCTTTTTTGCATTATTAATTTTTTCTCATGTTTCTTTATTTACGAATATATTCTGCTTTCAAAAGGTTAATATCATGACATTGTTTTTTTTAGTAATTTCCAAAATACACATGCACACACACAAATAACCTTTCGCGTATGTATATTATTTTGACAGTTCATCTTATAAAATGGTTGTGAAGAGAAATTTCATCACAACAGTCTCATAATACTTCTTATAATATGAGTACCAATATTTAAATCTACACGTGAGATATCGAATTTGACACTCTCTGACAGAAAAATCTTACTTATTATGTTACGTGTAGATGGACTGTAAAAGAGTAAATGGGTAACCAAACAGGCACGAAACGAGTTTTTAACGTTTCTTTTTTCCATTATTAATTTTTCTCATATTTTATGTATATTATGCCTCCAAAAGGTAAATATCATGGATACGTGTAATGTATTGGTATTTTCACATTTCTCGATTCCTAAGACTGTCCACTATTAAAACCATTTTCGGAGTTTGTGCTCAAGAAAAAGTTTAGATTTTATTAATAAATTTCAATTCACCAAAATTTTGCAATTTTTAAATGTTTGTTAAAGGGTATCCCCCAAAGACATGCTTTTTTCGGGAATGACAGTCACATTTCTCGATTCCTAGGACTATCCAATATTAAAGCTCGTTTTCGATTTTTGTGCTCAAGAAATAATATAGATTTTATTAACAAATTTTAATTTGGCCATGTTTTAAAATTTGCTGTGGGATGTCTTCTAAGATCATTGCTTTTTTTTTTTTTTTTTGAAGGGGCAGTAATATTGTTTTGTTCCTTGGACTGTCCACTATTGAAATCTAATTTTTATTTTCACGATCATTGAAAAATGTATTTTTTTTTTAAATTAAATGCCTTAAATTTCGTTCATTAATTGTTTACATTTTTTTTATAAAAAAACACAAATAAAATGTACTTTTTCAACCATAAGGATACCAATTTTATCAATATTTTTCTACCACATATTGTATATGTATATATAAACATATTGTTATTGAATAATTTTAGTAGGAATATTATATGCAATTTTAAAATTGCAGCAAATAGTTTGTTGAGTTCGAATCTTGTGTGTAAATTAATAATAACTCGAGATGTCTTGAAAAGCTCAAGAAGTCCAGTATTAGTCAGCGATACTTTAGATCAAAAAAGTAAATTTTTAAGTCTTTATTCCTAGTGTTCTATATTGAATATGTTATTCGAAAAAAAAATAATAATAATAATAATAAGTAAAACGAAAAGGGAACACTTGAATTAATTTTTCTCAAAATTATATTTTCGGAAGCACATTTATAAAGTCATTTGAGTATTTTTTATTGAAGTTTATCTGCGATTTTAATATATTGCAAAATTGTGTACGTACTTTTTTAGGATTTTTTTAATACTTGTCAAGATTATTTGCTGAAAAATATAGCAGAAAAAATTTTATCAATGTAAACATTATTTTTCTGACATAGTGTTAGAAGGCTTGTAATATTTATATATGTAATATTTTTGTGTCAGAGAGTGTCAAATTCTCTCTCTGAGAGAATTATTTCACGTGTAGATTCAAGTATTAGTATTAAAAGATGTATTATGAGGCTGTTGTGATGAGATTTCTCTACATAACTATCTTATAAGATGAACTGTGAAAAAATATACACATACGTAGTTGTAGATCTGGGGGAAACAAAAAATAAATATGATCATATCAAATTGTACCAAATGAGATGTGGTAGTACCACAGTACCAACTGATATAAAAATGTATCAAAAAAGTGCAATTGTACCATATTTATCATCCTTGTTAAATTTTACAATTTGGTTAGTATTTTTTCCGTGTATAACAACTCTGTATTAAGGTAAATATCATCATTCTGGCAACAATTAAAAATTCTGACAGCTGAAGAAAAATTATTGTTTGTTTGTGCGAATATAGGTTTTGTTGCAGAAATTTTTGGAAAAATTTTCGGAAATAACCAAAATTACTTCGTTTTGTAAGAAAATTAATTAATAAAAATATTAAACATGTCTGATAACGATGATGATTTTATGTGTGAAGATGATGAGGATTATGGATTGGTAAGTAGTCTGGCAAATATTTTGCTACTTATGAAATAAGCCGGTTATGGCGAGAAATTGTCTGGAAGAAGCAACTAATTGTGTTGAATTTGTTTTTGCGGCAGGAATATTCGGAAGACAGTAATTCGGAACCAGATGTCGATTTGGAAAATCAATACTATAATAGTAAATCATTGAAGGAAGATGATCCCAAAGCGGCATTGGCTTCATTTCAGAAAGTTTTAGATTTGGAAAATGGTGAAAAAGGAGAATGGGGTTTTAAGGCTCTTAAGCAAATGATAAAAATTAATTTTAAATTGGTTTGTAAAATATAGTAAATCGAGTTGGTTTATTAATTTAGCAAATAATAATTTTAGAATAATTATGAGGAAATGATGGTGAGATACAAACAATTATTGACTTACATAAAAAGTGCTGTGACACGCAATCATTCAGAGAAGTCTATCAACTCTATATTGGATTATATATCGACATCTAAAAATGTAGGTTTTATGGGATATTTTATAAGTTTCATTTATATATATATATATATATATATATATTTTTTTTTTGTTAAATTACCAGATGGAATTGCTGCAAAACTTCTATGAAACAACTTTGGAAGCTTTAAAGGATGCAAAAAATGATCGTCTCTGGTTTAAGACCAATACCAAATTGGGCAAACTTTATTTCGATCGTAGCGAATTTGGCAAATTACAGAAAATTCTTAAACAACTTCACTCATCCTGTCAGACTGATGATGGTGAAGATGATTTAAAGAAAGGTACACAACTCTTGGAAATCTATGCCTTGGAAATTCAAATGTACACAGTGCAAAAGAATAATAAGAAACTAAAGGCTTTGTACGAGCAATCGTTACATATTAAGTCTGCCATACCGCACCCTTTGATTATGGGCGTAATTAGAGAATGCGGCGGTAAAATGCATTTGCGTGAAGGTGAATTTGAAAAGGCTCATACAGATTTCTTTGAGGCATTTAAAAATTATGATGAATCTGGTTCGCCAAGACGTACGACATGTTTGAAATATTTGGTATTGGCAAATATGTAAGTAAATGTGACTGCTATTTTCGAATAATTAAACTTTATATTGCATTTATTCATGTTATAAGGTTTTACTTTCCTACTTGATTAATTTAGAATTTTAGAAATTTCGAATAAATTAATTTACCAATTTTTAATAAAAATCCATTAAAAAGTTGTTCATAAATTTCCTTACAACACCAGCGAAGTACTCTTCAATTAACTCTCATTTTAGGCTTATGAAATCGGGCATCAATCCCTTCGACTCCCAAGAAGCCAAACCCTACAAAAATGATCCAGAAATTTTAGCCATGACAAATTTGGTAGTTTCCTATCAAAACAATGACATCAACGAATTTGAATCAATTTTAAGACACAACCGCAGCAACATTATGGCCGATCCTTTTATACGAGAACATATTGAAGACTTATTGCGCAATATACGTACACAGGTGTTGATTAAATTAATCAGGCCCTACAAGAATATTGCCATACCATTTATAGCAAATGCTCTTAATATCGAACCAGCTGAGGTAGAAAGTTTATTAGTGTCCTGCATATTGGACAAGTAAGTAACTAATAATATTTAATGACTGGATATTTTTCTTACAAAATTTTCCTTTTTATTTTAAGCACCATACAAGGTCGTATTGATCAAGTTAATCAGGTCTTGCAATTAGATAAGGAAAACAGTACCGGTTCACGTTATAATGCCATTGATAAATGGTCCAATCAAATACAATCTTTACAAATGGCTGTCATCAATAAAATGGCTTGAAAATTACCCCTTAAACGAAAGCATTCTTCAACATATTTTTAATTAAAACATACACCCAAATGAAAAATGAAATAAAACAAAATCTTACAAAGAAGTTAAATTAATTTTATTTTATTTACGCTTTTGATATTGTTAGTTTAGAATTATTACATTTACGATAAACAGTTTGTCTTAATTTGTATAAACAAAATAACAAGAAACAAAAGATTAAAACTAATACTAAACAACCGAATATAACTAAAGTTGCCCAGCCAGGTTTGGACCAATCCAAAATTTCATAAATAAAGCGATTACCGTTGCTGGAATAGAGAAAAAAAATTAATATAAGTTAGTAATGAGGAACTAGTAAACTTTAAACTTAAAAAGCAACGTTTACAAAAAAAAGTTTAACTATTTTATTTTAAGCGTTTTTACTTACATATCCACACCTCCCGCAAAATAATAGATTATTGAGAAAATTCCATATACAACTCCTAAAATTAATGGATAAATAAAATGTAAAATTCGTGTTGGAAATGCCACCAGAATATGATCTATTAGCATTAATATAGAGTTGAAGCCATGTGCCCATAGATTGTATAAATCTGATGCATTGGCGTTATCGGCTGCAAAGAATTGTAAAACATTTGGATTTAGATAGTTGCCTGTTCCTTGAACGAAAGTGAATCGAAAATTCGTTTCGACAAATTTGTTTGAAAAACATCAAACAACTTTTCTGTTTTCAATATATTAATGTAAGGTCCAAGAATTTAGCTCCCGATTTAATATGCATTCCCTATTTTATTTAAAAATTTAATTACTATCAATCTCTATAAAAGATTCAAATATATTCGCGAGCTTTTAGATATACATAAATAGAGATATTGAAAATGAAATCTAAGAATAGTCGCTACTCACAATATTGTTTGCCAGGGTTATTAAATTAATTACGAAATTTATAGAACTATAAATGATTTTGTAAAAAGGTCATTGTTTGAACCACATTTCATAGTATCACTAAAGAACAATAGGTATAGGTGTATGTGACAACTACACTAATAAAAATATTGGCAGTTTACAGTTTTCTTTCCGAGACTAACCAAAAAAAAAAAAATAACTAAAATTAAAATTTTGAAATTATTTATGTAGAAGTTTATATAATTTGAACCTGAATCAAAATATTTTTCAAATATCGGCTGTAAAGTTAAATTAATCTTAACTTGCTTTAAATGTGTTTAACTGTTTAGAATTTCATTGCACAGTTGTGCTGGCTAAGTTCACATGTATTCTTACGTGTTTCATCTATTCGTTTCTTAGAGTTCAAAGAGTACAAAATGCACTAGAAAAAATTTATGTAAATAAATTGTTTGGTATTTAATAGCCATCAATTTCTTTAATATTAATGTTAAATAAATTTAAGTGTAAGAAAGCAAAAATACATTAAAAAATATGTTTTATATAATAAAGCAAAATGTATAACTAACGTTTTTCATTTACTAAAACAAACTTTTCTTTGAGTGCATTTTCAAGTTCATATGCATACAAATTTTAAATAATTTATAGTTCAGTAATACAAATTTTATCTTTAGGGCAACTCAAAATATGTAAAATCATATTTTTTATCAAATGAACAAAACTGTTAGTTATTTATCAGTTTCACACAATTTTAAGAATTAAGCATAGATTTATAACAGCATGCTTTTGCATATTTAGGTCCTAACATTATATTTTTGCATATTTTAGTCTTAAAAATATACATATATGTCCGATAACTGAAGATTTCTAAAAACTGATTTCAGCAGACAGACGGACAACGTTATATCGACTTCCCTATCAATAATGATCTAGAAAATAGTATGTTTTAGCATATTTTGGTCTTAGTAGCATATCTTGTTATTTTTTCATATAAAGTATTGTATTACAAATCCTTATTTTAAAGCACATTTTAGCAATTCAAATGGCATATTTTTGCCTAATTTATATGTAAGAGAATATTTTTTTTTTATATTTTACACTTTACATAGAAATATGTTGCATATTTTGCACCCAATATAATTTTTTATATAATTTTCCATTCATGAAATTTCCTTTTTAATATCACCTACGTTTTTCCAATCCTAATCCCTAATAACACAGTTCAACAATAGGGCATAAAAAAGTATATCGTGATTAGCTCTGCGAAATTATTATTCCTTAGACTAGATATATAGTTAAAATATGTTTTTGATTTTATAATAGACTAGGTAATAGGTAAAGCAAATTAGTTCATTTATTTCTTAAGCCTTAAAATTAATTAATATGGCTTCTATGGGAGGTATAATCTATCATGGGCCGATCTTCCTAAATTGACTCTCCTTCTCCTCAATACAAAATACCTTTTAAATTACCAGTATAAACCCATTAAATTTGTAAATTTATAGTGTTTAATTTTTCCTAAATTATTAGTTAAAAGATCAGCTACCATTTCGTTAGTTGGAACATACTTTAATACAATATCATTGTTATTGTAAACATCTCGAACATAATGATATTTGATATCAACGTGATTACTTTGCGCATGATATACTGGGTTCTTGATTAATTGTGGTGTATTTAAATTGATACCATTTATAACAATTGGTTCTTTCGAAATATTTAATCCAAATTCCAAGCATTTCTCAAATAAACGGCTTTTTTTGCTGCGGCACAGAAAGCTATGTACTCCGCTTCGGTACTACTGAGTGCTACTGTAGCTTGCTTTTTTCGATTCCCAAGAAAATATACATCCAGCATATATAAATACATATTCTGTATATGATTTACATTCTATGGAATCACAACCCCCCCCCCCCAGTCTGCATCGACGTAAACTTCGATTTATTTACCAGTTTTGTGGTAGTGCAGTTTAAAATCTTGAGTTTTTGATAAATATCGAAATATGTGTTTTGCTGCTGGTTCATGTTCGATGTGCGGATTTTTATTTTTTTGCGAAAGCTCACAAACTGAATGTAATATATCCGCTCTAGTTGTAAGGGCCAGGGGCATTAGGGTACTTATTAACAATTGATACTCTGTTTTATTTATCTTATCACAATTATCATCACTGAAACATTTCAACTGAAAACCTTCATTTCGAGGTATAGACATCGGTTTGCATTTATTCATATTGAACTGATAAGGTAATTGTGAACCAGTTTCTCCATCCTTTTCGATTTCCATTCCTAAAAAATAACTTAAGGGACCTTTATGAACTATTTTGAACTTATTTGAAATTTGCTTTTTGATTTCATTTAACTCTCTTTTATCAGAACTTGCTACGATTATATCATCGACATATACCGCGATACAATTTATTTTCTCATTTTGATATCTTGTTTACATTCTTCTATTGGTCTCGACTCTTTCTCCACTATTTTCTTTCTTGATCCTTTCTATATTCTATCTGTAGTTTGTTTCTATTTTCTTCACGAAGGGACTCACAATGGACCTCATGGTCTCCGAGTGGATGCACAAGAACTCTTATGAGTGCTGTGCAACCCTTCTTTACCTACCTACCTACCTACCTTACAAACAAGGTTCACTTGGTTGGACAGGCAACAAATCCTAAGTCTTCTAAAACTGTATTTAATTTTCAATTAATGAATTATATTTCTACGATTTCTCAAATCTGTTATTCTAAATATCTAAAAAGATATTTTAAACTAAATAGAGTTTTCGTCGCTTAGGATGCTATGTGCAAGATGGTGTACTACTGAGTAAGACGTACACTGGAATTTTTATCAATATTTGTATTATTTAATTGCAAAGTCAATGGACTGTCAATAGAATTTATAATACCTTCGTTATTTTTCGGATTTATTTCTATTAAAATGTTTTCCCGTTCATTGTTATCTTTCTTTCTCATAAATTAATTTTCAATAAAAATAATATTTCTCTTTATGATTACCTTTTTATTTTCTACCTCATATAATCTATACGATTTAGATTCTTAGGAATACCCTACCATAATGTACTCCTTGCCTTTCGATTTAAACTTTTTCTTGATAGTTTTATCTAGAGCTATTACTGCTGAACCAAACAATTTTGAAATGTGAAAATATAGTATTAGGAAGAAATATGTTTTTTAATAAAATATAGGTCAAAAATCGCTCAAAAGTTCAAAAAATAATAAATAAGAAATAAAAATTGATTTTATATCCTCTGTTTTTCTATGAATAAAAATGTCTGTATACTTTTTAAAAAGGGCAAAATCTTGTCTATCGAATGTCGTTTAAAAAACTTAAATTGGATAACAGGTATTCGAGATAAGAATTTTTAAATGCGCGAAGTCCAAAAAATTGTTTTTTTTTTGGATGCAAATCCCGATTTGGGGGTATATCGAAAATCTCGATGATCGAATAATCGAATTAATTTTATTTGAATATTTGTCAAATAATCTAATACTTTAAATAGTTTAAATTATCTAAGCATTTTTATTCGAGTATTACATATTTCTTTTATTAATACTTTTCGTAGAAATTGTGGAAGAATTCGAAAACATATCGAAATATGTTCATATGAAATTATTTTACTCAAATAATCAATAAATTTATTCTAAAGATGGAATAATAATAATAATAATAATAATAATAATAATAATAATAATAATAATAATAATAATAATTAAAGTAATTGAATAATTTAATTTAAACATATGTGAATTGTTTCACTAGAATAAACGATTATTATTTTATTGCACAAAAATATTTACATACATACAACTTATAAACGGGTAATTTATGTTTAAGAATAAGAATGAATTAGGCGAATAAAATTTTAGTTTATAAGCGAATAATTATTAAATATTTTTTTGTACAAATATTCGAATTTTTACTCGAATAATTAAGATATTTGAATTCGAGTAATTGGAAATATCATTTGAAAAATCGAACTTATAAGTATTTATTAGAAAAAATGTTAATTACATGCTTTTACTGGAATTTTGTAATACGAAAGAACATTCGAAAATAATAAAATAGTTTGTATACGATTAATCGGTTGTTTTTTGTAACATATTTTTACCAATATTTAAATAATTTTTATGTTTTTTTTTGAATTTTAATAAAATAAAAAAATACTTATTTAAATAAATTCAATCGACTTCTTTTTTTTAATATTTTTATATCCTTCACCATAGGGGTAAAGGCTATATTTAAGTTTATCATTCTGTTTGTAATTTCTACAATATTCATCTAGGACCCCAAAAAGTATATACACTGCATCCTTATTGAAAGAGAAATCTATTTAACGATGTCCATCTTTAGAAAGCCCCAGATATCGGATATATATGTTTTATACAACAATTCACAGAGAATTTCTCCTTAGATGAACGCTAATAAAAATTAGTAACATCGGTTTATATTTTTAAGCTAGATTTACACGATTGAAATTTTCTTCAAAATTGCACTTCAAAATGCTTTAAACTCGTGTAAACAGCAAAATTTCTTCAAAATTTATAGATCAAAATTTATTGAACAAAACTTTTGAAGATTTTATTGATGCCGTGTATATAAGCATCAAAATCGCATCAGGCAATATTGATAACTATAAATAATTTGACAGCATGTTCATTCTTTTGATTCAATACATAATTATACAATACATAATTAATTTTTAATAAATATGCTCGTATTGCCATGGAACTTCTCCTTCATTTAAAAAATATCCCATGAATTCTTGTCGAATGAGCTTGGATGTTTCGCTTTGACGACCTTGATTGCACAACGGTTCTATCGAATACAAAATATTCTCTGTCCGCACTTCTTCACGCCATCGTCCATCCGTTATATATACATCCGCATTCACTTGGTCGTAGTCTCTTGTTTGTCCATAGGTACCACACTTGCGTTTGTTCATACTGCGAGAACAACTTTGACAACATTTGGTGGGTAAAGTTCCATTGTTTTTCTGGCAACGCGAAATCGGGCTGATATTAATCCAAACACGTTTTCCGAAACACACCTAAATCTTGACAACCTGTAATTGAAAATTCTTTCCTTCGTGTTTTGATTCCGAAAACTATTTGGTTTTATAATATTGGAATTTAAGGGAAACGCATCATCTGCAACAATCACACATGGAATAGGTTTTTGTCTACATGGCAGTGGTTTTGGTTGCGGCAAATTCAACGTGCTATTATATAATCCATTCGATAGCGAACATCTAATAAATACTCCTCCATCGGACTTTCTACCCTTTGCACCAACGTCGATGTAAACAAAATTGTAGTTCACGTTCACAAGCCCCATCAAAACAATGCTGTTTCTCTTTTTATAATTGAAATATGCGCTTCCACAGTGTGCTGGTGCTATAATATCGATGTATTTCCTATCTAATACCCCGATTGAATTGGGAAAATTCCACGCTTTATTTATACTTTGGGAAATACTCTCCCATTCCTCCTCTGTTGCTGGCATCTGTACCAATAGATATTATTTTTGATATGTTTTTTTTATTTAATAAATTAGGTTTTACCTTTAAAAATTCATCTTTTAATACTTTATATAATGCAGCGCATACTTCAGGCACAATAATGCATATCGATGATCTCGATCTTTTAAGCAAGAACATCAGACTTGCGTAACTGTCCCCAGTCGCCAAAAATCTCAAAGTAATTGCCAGGCGTTCTCCGGGGCATATAGATTCCCGCATATTATTATTGGCCTTTTCTATTGATAGGGTGACGAAATTAAGCAAATAATCAAAATCGTCTGGTGACATTCGCACAAATTTTTTGTATAGGTCGGATCATTCCTTTTCAATCGCTCCCTAAAAGAGACATACATACCATTACCATCCAAAAGAAAAGGTTCCTTTTGTTTTCTTCTTTTTTTTTTTTTTTGCATTATTATCAGCTACTTCTTCCTCCAATATTAAAAATGTTGATGCTATGATGATTGTGTCGTTGTCCATACTTATTAATTGTTTTTTTTTTTATAATAATAAATTATTTTTTATAATAATAAATTATTTCATAAAAGAAGCAAAACAGCTGATCAAAGTCAATATTTTCAATATAAAAAGTTTACCAATAGCGTAAATTAGCTTCAACAAATTTTGATCAAAAGATTTTGAAATATATTGAAAGAATATTTTGACCAAATTTTTGAAACGTGTAAATAGAACATCAAAATAAATTTTCAAAATTTTGATAATACTTCAAAATACCTTCAATCGTGTAAATCTAGCTTTATAGTTTGAAAAAAATGTAGATTATTTTCTGAAGTATAAATGTGAAAATATAAAAGCATATTTTAAGGCTTTAGTTTTTTAATTGTAGGAAAGTATAAAAGGGTATAAAAGCACAGCTGAATATAGTACTCTAACTTGTTTAATATAAAAACCAAATTCCATTAAATTTTCTGATCCTTCGCTTTTTGCATATTATATATTTTACATATTTTAGTTATAAATAAACAGAACATAAACATAAAATTTTTAAAATAATATAATATTGATTTTATTAGCATTTTTTACACATGTTTCTAACAAGGATAAGACGAACTAAAAGTTAGTTAAATTGATTATAAATTACTTAAAGAAAAGGACAAAAAACTTGAACTTTCATTTTGACCGAAATTATTGACCGAAAATGTTTCCAATATTATTTTAACTTGTTAAAAGTTAATAAAACTACATACTTTAGAATTGGTGAAGTTGTGGGCTTTGTTGGAAATAATTCCTTTTTCTTTTAATGGACATGTTAAATTAAAAATAGTGCGGAATATTGCGCCATTTTTATTGTTCAATACTTTATTGAAAAAAAACAGTAAGAGATAAAAATAAACTATTTTTCACGAATAAATAAAAAATATCTAAAAGAATCATAACAAAATAGTAAAAAGTAATAACTTATAAAATTATGTCTTTACACCCTTCACCACAGGTGTAAAGGGTATATATATGTTTGACATTCCGTTTGTAATTTCTATAATTTTCGCCGGATAGCAAAAAAGTTGATATTTTCTGGATTCTTATAAGAAATGAGTCGATAGGATGATGTCCGTCTATTTGTCAATCCCTGCGTCCGTCTGTCGGTTGAAATGGTGTTTATGAAGTCATAATTATAAAAAATTACGTGGAAATAAAAGTAAAAACTTTATTAGCAAATTTTTAATAAAATGTTCTTGGTTCATTCACTTTTTTGGGAAAGTTACGAAATATGAGTATAATAATTTTTATTAGCTATCCTTTGATGTATGTATATACCAATATTATTGGTTAGAAAAAAATGTAAAAATTTATTCTGGAATCATTAATCTAAATGGTCCTGCAGTGTCTTGTTCCAATCATCATAGGATGTTGAAATTTCTTTGTCCTCCTTCAAAAACAAAAAAGGAAAAAAAAACATATGCGGACTAGATGAAATTTGATCTGCTAAATACAAATTTGTATTCCGTTTTTTCCATCAGCTCGTGGTTTTTGTTATGGTCATGTATATTATCTCTCCCTTAATAAGGCGAATACATGAGTATATTTTATCATAACGCGAGAATGGTTTATTCAATTTCGACAATTGAAACAACAAAATATTCAGACATAAATTATCTTCAAACCATTTTAACACTATTTTTTATCTGACTACAGTTTCTGAGTTATTCAGAAATCACTGTTGGAAAAAAATGTTCATGCAAAATTGAAGAATTTTTTTTTTTTCCTGAAAATTTATTTTAAGAAATGAAACCGGCAAAAATGTGCGGTTTTTAATCATTTACCATAAAACAGAATGAATGAATAAAATATGACATATATCATCAAAATTGGTGCACAAAACTTGATTTTATTCACAAGTGAGTTGAGATACACTGTTGAGCAAAAAAAAAAAAAAAAAAAAAAGATTTCGAATTTTAAATTATGGTAATCTTAATATAGAATTAATGTTAGAATAAAATTTAAATTTTTTCTTGCGGGATTAATTAGTTAGTTCCGATGTGCATTTTGCTGGCTGTTTAAGCCTGCTTATCAGGAAACCTTTCCCAAATTTTTGGAAAGCTAAAAATGTTATACATAAAAATAAAAATTTAATTCAATGAGACTTAACATGTTTTAAGTACAGAACATTAAAGCTTTGACAACACACAACAATAAATTAATATTTTAGTTTTTCTTACTTTCCTTTTTGCACTAGGTCAGTATTTTCCGACTATGATTACAATTTTTCTCTTCTTAAAAAAAAAAAAAAAAAAAAAAAAAATACAAGTAAGAAAGATATAGTCGGTCAAGCCCGACCATATGATACCCCACACCATTGTGCATGTCCATCGTTAAAAAAAAAACAAGAAGGAAAGATATAGTCGGTCAAACCCGACCATATGATACCCCACACCATTCTGCATGTTCATCATTTAGGGTGATTCCTGAAAGTGGGCTTATATGAGCGCTATGGTAAATTATTATTGTTATTATCCTCATAAAATTAACATAACACTTGTTTGTGTCGAACATAAACCTAATACTAACATGTGTATGTGATTTATGCAAGTTAAAGTGATTTTCGGAATAGGGTTTTATATGGGAGCTATGGTCAAGTATAGACCGATTTTCATGAAATTCGGCACAAAGATTGATATTTATACAAAACTTCCTTTCATTGAAATTTCATTAAAATATTGCTATATTTAAGGCATTTATGATCGTTAAACACCAATTCCGAGAGGACATTTGTATGGGGGCTAGGTGAAATAATGGACTGATCATAACCAATTTCAATAGGCTTCGTCCTTCTATCATGAAAGCTCTACTTCATTGAATTATCTTCAAAATTACGACCTGTACTTTGTGCAAAAGGTTTACATGGGCAGCCAGTCAGCCAGCCGTCCAGCCAGCCAGACGGACGGACATTGTTAGATCGGCTCAAAAAGTGATTCTGAGTCGATTGTATACTTTAAAGTGGGTGTTGGACGATTTTTTTCTGTGCGTTACAAACATCAGCAAAAACGCCTAATATACCAACCACCTATGGTGATGTGGGGTATAAAAAATATATGGAATTTGACGCGATAAAAATCTGCTTTTACTTTTTTTTTATGACGTATTGATTTTTTTTATAGTCATGACTAATATTGGCCCCATTTTAACCAGTCACACTTGTATAACTCGAGAACGGCTTTTCCAATTTAGATAAATATCTTCTAGTTATCTTAAATTTATTTTTTTATTTTCGGAGTTTTTCTTATTCGAATAATTATGTCATTTGATTTCGCATAATAGGAAAGATGGTTCTAAAAATCGAACAAATTTACATATCATGAATTCCAGGACAAGTCAATGAAAAAGTGGCGATTTCTGACTTTGTTTCCTCAGATTTTCTTAAAAGCAGACATTTTCCCTAGGGAATAAAATGGATATATCCATTTTTAATTTTCGAAATTTTGAATAACTTGAGATTTAAATATTTATAACTTTTAAATTTGAAATCCTAAATAATTTACAGAAACAAAAGCGAGTGAGAAGCTAATTAATTATGTTCTGTTTAAATCTAATAATTAAAAAATAATATTATTTAAAAAAGTGCATTTATAATGCAACTGCATTTTTCAGATACAATTTTGAAGACGGGTAGTGATTCCAACACGCTTTTTTGGAAATAATACTGTAACTTGTGAACTGTTGTCAATGAAATTTCACCTGGCCAGCGACGAAGTGTTTTCGAGTGGATTTGAAGGAGCTCAGTTTCCTAGAGAGTTAGGGGGTAGTGGCTAGACTACTAAAGTTGGTCAATTTTTTAAAAAATCGCCAAATAAGCTTACAAGTGTACGTGATCTCTTTTAGTTTAAGAGATATTTAGGTCAAAATTTTTTTTAGTAATCATCAGATTCCTTACAAAATTCTAAATACAAGAATCGTATAAATATATAGATTGAACAAAAGTTATATTAATCTTAAGTTGGAACCTTAAAAAAAATTCATATTTTTTTGGGTTTTTTTTTTTCAGAAAAGGTGGCAGTATTTTTTTACTTAAAAAATTTGTATTTTGTTCTGACCCATATATTTTTTTATGTTTTCAAAATAATCTTAATGAAGATGCGTGTAAAGTAAACCCGAAGGCGCTTGGGGAAACGGTTTCACTACAAGCCCTATCCAAACTTTATCAATTTTCCACAATCTTGTTTAAATTTGTTTGTAAAATTTGTTTGTAAATTGCACAAAAATTATGTTAATTAAATACCTCCATATATTGGGTAAAAACACAAAAAAGTGTGAATGGAAAAGTCAATTTTTAAAACACGTTTTTTTCGGGTTGGGATTTTTTGTATTTTGGAACAAAACAGTGGGTGTGTACATTAAGATTCCTTTTCAAAAGATTAAAAAAAATATATGGACTTGAACAAAAAACAAATTTTATAAGTAAAAAAATATGGTCACCTTTTTTGAAAAAAAAGAAAAAATATGAAACTCTTTTAAAGTTCCAACTTCAGATTTATATAACTTTTTACGGAATCTATTACCGAATCTACATATTTATATGATTCTATCAGCAATATTATGATGAACACTCTTTGCGTAAATGTACAAAAGTTTAAATATTTAAAAAAAGTAATATTTTGTATGGTAAAGATATTTTTTTACTAAAAATTTCTTAAAATAGTAATCACTCCCATCACAAAAAAAAAAAACCTAAATTCAATTGTTGAACAAATAAATTTGTTTTTAAAATGAAATTAAAAAAATAAAAATCGAAAGAGGAACGCTTTTTTGGAAATAATTTAATTCCGTAACTTACAAATCGTTGGAAATATTCCAAGCCATGAAATTTTTGTAATGGTTTCAAAAGAAACCTTAACGTAAATGTGTGTAAAGAAATATAGAAGGCGCTTTGGGCAATGGTTTCCTCCCAAGCCCTATCCAAACTTTGTCAATTTAGAAATAGTTTTTATTTTTATTTTATTTTTATTTATTTTTTTGTAAAACTCAAATGTCAAAACCGAGATAAAAAATATTGGCTGTATACCACCATATGTTGGTTAAACTCACGAAAACTATTTTCTGAACCACGCATTTTATAACGGCTGGTTTTTCTTAATTCACCGACTTTAAACCAGTTTATCTGTATTTTGCCAAAATTTCATTTTAAATCTACTTGTCTAAATTTTATTTATGTCCAAATATTATTATTAATACGAGTAATATTAACATTATTCCTAAAAAATATATTTCGTATAAATTAAATTAATGAGACCATAGTCTGAAGACTATGCTGTTAGTTGTAATGTTGTATACTAACAGCATAGTCTTCAGACTATGTATATAGATATAGATATAGATATAGATATAGATATAGATATAGATATAGATATAGATATAGATATAGATATAGATATAGATATAGATATAGATATAGATATAGATATAGATATAGATATAGATATAGATATAGATATAGATATATATATATATATATATATATAGATATAGATATAGATATAGATATAGATATAGATATAGATATAGATATAGATATAGATATAGATATAGATATAGATATAGATATAGATATAGATATAGATATAGATATAGATATAGATATAGATATAGATATAGATATAGATATAGATATAGATATATATATAGATATAGATATAGATACAGATATAGATATAGATATAGATATAGATATAGATATAGATATAGATATAGATATAGATATAGATATAGATATAGATATAGATATAGATATAGATATAGATATAGATATAGATATAGATATAGATATAGATATAGATATAGATATAGATATAGATATAGATATAGATATAGATATAGATATAGATATAGATATAGATATAGATATAGATATAGATATAGATATAGATATAGATATAGATATAGATATAGATATAATGCATTACCGTATTTTTTAGTGCATTTTTTGTAGAATTTCTTTTTTAAAAAATATATATTATATATATTTTCATTTCGGAACACATTTCCTCCATTTTTAGAAATAAACCAAAAAAATAACATATATAAAAATATTATATTTTAAGTCGTAAAAGATTCTTTTTTGCTACGAATACAAATGCGCACATATTTAAAAAAAATGTAAGACTTTTTTTAATGCAGTTTATAAAACTTAAATTGGGCGCAAAGTCCGAAAAATTGGTTTTTTGGATATAATTCTTGATTTTGGGGGTGTATCGAAAATTATAAAAATGGTTTTATAATTTACTCACCCATATCTACAAACTATATTATGTTGCATTCCAAAAGTGTCAAACTTTTTTCATTTTGTAGCACCATGTTATTATTTCTTATAGTCGAATAAATTAAAAACGTATAATTGATTTTTTTCGAATATTCAAATAATTCTATGGTAATAACAATCGAATAACTTTTATATGAATAATCGAACTATGTTTATTTTTTATAAATAGTAGTACGGATTAGCGCATATTTTTTTCTTTTTTTTTTTTTAATAATTGTATGATGTTTATACGAAATGATCAAATAATTTCTATTTATATAGTCGACTAATGGAAAAAGTATTCAAACATTTGAAAAATCGAATCGTATTTTTATACTTACAATAAAATGCAATATTGAAAGTAATATTTAAAACTAGATGACCAATTATTACATAATGTCAGAAACGGAGATACCAAGGCTAATCTAATAGTCCAATAAATTCGACTTGAGAGATTCATTCTTGCAAAAACCGATATCGAAATGAAGCAACTTATTTAACAACGGATATTTCAAAATGCCTATGCAAAAAAAAAAAAATAGTTTTGTTAATCCGACCTTCCTACTCTTACCGTGTAGTAACAGTACCATCTTTACATATCTCTTTAAATATCACTAGATCTATTTACAACATTTCATAATCACTACAACTTTTATTAAATTAAAAAAAGTCTGGGTCATGGCACAATTAACAAGGTAATATAGTTAGCTCAACTTACTACTTGTTTTGATTTGTTAAACTGTCACACTCCATATATAAATTTCTCTCTCTCTCTTTCTCAATAATTTGCTTGGACGTCAAAACTCCATACATAAAAAATTTGAATAAAAAAAACAGGTGTTACCTTGTTAAATCTGCCTTGGTCTGTGCACTAAAAATAATTCGCTATCTCTTCAAATTCTCACTATGACGTTTGTTAAGTATCGCTCAATGAATTTAATCAAATATGATGATAAGAACAATGATTGCGAATAAATATACTTACTTGGATAAATAAAAAGCCAATACATAAATGTTATCACCGTGGCGATTACCAAAGTAGACCAATGGGAAAGCCAATAAAACTTGATAACAAAACTATTTGAAGCTAAAAAAAAGAAAACGGTAAATAAAAAAAAATTGTTTCTAAATATATAAATAAAGAACTTAATATACCTACCAAACTTCTCAGGTTTAAAATGATATATAGTCACTAGAACAACACCATATACACTTACAAACATACACAGAAAGAAACCCCAATCGGTTAAGTAAATAAACCACAGACCCTGAGCCCATTGTTGTACTAAACTACCGAAGACTCCTATGCAAAAGCATACTGCTAGACCCCAGCGATATAGTAACCAGAGATATGATTTTTGAGATTTTTGCCACTGAGAGGATGATTAAGATTTTAAATATATTATATTAAATATTTTTTGACTTAAAAACTAACTTGTGATTTGAGAAAATCATCAACTGGTTCGTGATATAAAGTGAATTTGTCCTTTTGAAATTCTTTAGCTATTGGATGAAATATTTGATTACAGCAGTTTGACTCATTATTATTTCGCATCTAGAATTAAAAAAAAAAATAGAGTTAAAAAGTTAAATTTAATTTTGATTTAATTAGAAATATGGGCTTTTGTAAATTTAAGAAATCACAAAAAAAAAAATATTTTTCTATCACAAATAAGATTTGTTAATGAAGAAAAATTTACGATAGTTGGTACTTGAGATGGACTTAAAGTTGATTTTCGATTCTGACCCTAATATAATTTGTTTACCAGAAGATCTTCAGTAAAATTACTTTATTAGTACAGTAATCTCAGTTCTTGAGGTGATGACCCACAATTACTCTAAAATTATGTATTCATTTGTAAAAATATTTTTGAATTCTCTCGTTTAAAGGCGTTTTAAATTTAAATTAGCAGGTAAATAAAAACCATTAGCATTAGCGTCCCTTCCGAGTAGTAACTATTTAAAATCTTCATAAACTCCCAAGCGTTTTAAACTTTTAAGAGAGTTTTTTTTTAGAGAAATAAGGAGCCACGTGGGATATTTGCTTTACTATCACTTTTACATTAAAAATTAGCTTGGATTTATTGTAAGCGAATGAATTGGACCAACATTTCTTCAAAAGACAAATGTACAAATGCTCTAAGTGGTGGAAATAAGCTAATGACGTAATTAAATCTCGAATTTTTATGCGTTTGATAGCATAGGAGTGAAAATCTTAAAAGGGACAGAGTGTCGAATCTGGAAGATCTCAGAGGTATAAATTGGAAATCTCTAAGAAATTATATCAAGAAAACGAGGTTTTTAATCTAACTAAACTGACAACGCTTATGCATAGGGTCAGCTTTCCCTGAGAATGCCCAACATGCTAATACAGACATACGTGTATATACGGAATGGGTTTGGAACATTTAATGTCCCCACTTTTTCTATATTAGTTTTTATTAATTTGGTTTCTGTTTTCTGAATATAAAATGTTTTATACAGACTAATATTTTTATCAATTGAATACATAATCCACAATACTTGTTTCGATGCATTGGATATCGGCAAAATAAATCGCCACAATCAATACTAGGCGAATTTAATTAAAGAAACTATGGACATGCTATGATATTTCTGACAATATATTCTATTATATACTTCTATCCTTCCTAGACTGCCGATTCTGGATCTAATCTAAATCTGTTGATGAGTTGGGCGAAGGATTTTATGTATATTCCCATAAATGGGAAAAGTATTTCTTTTAAATTTTTAGATCACTCCAGTGTTCCACCAGCTGAGACATCCGCTTTTAAAAGGGTAGTAAGTTGGCTAATCTAGGGTATTCGAAGTATATATCTGATATTTAAGCTACTCTAAAGTCTGTCTCTGGGTTAATCTAGAGTATTCGAAGTAAATATTCAAATTTGTACTGATAGTCAATCTGCTATAAAGTCTTACTTTGAGTGTGATCCAAGTTTGTACATGATTGTCTTAATGACATGGTGAGTTATTAACATCTGCAGCTAATTTTTTAATGACTCGAGTAATATTATTGCAGACGAATTAGCCAAGTATAGCACTCTCCTACAGTATGAGGAGACCGACCAACCAGTTGGATTATTCTTGTCCTCATGTACATCAATAAAACTGTAGAATTTTTTATTTACCAATGAATTTATCTGATCAATATCCTCAGTCTTCATTTATCAGTCAAGATTTATTATTAGGTTGCCGAGATATAGGCTACGCATTCTGGTAGCTGGGATTATTAGACACTGGGCGCAAGCTAGGAAGCTATGTCTCCCCTTCAATGACTACTATAAAAGTTGTTGTATTGAGAAGGAATCGGTAAAGCATCTTCTGCGCTTTTATCGGACTCAGAACTGAGATTTTATTAGTCCCTTAATGTATACCATGACGTATCTCCATAACAAAGATATCATGAGGCTAAACTTGGAAACGAAGGTTTACTACATGGCTTCTCCTAGGTAACACAACGTGATGGTTATGGCTTCCTGCATTCTGATTAACCTCACATATATACGAGTATTTAGTTCCGTTCAAATGAGGATGTTGATAAGGTACGCAATTGTGGTATTATTATAAAGCATAGGTATTTGAACGAACGGACGAACTGCATTTAAAATATCAAAACTCTTCAAAGAATTTTTATAGGAAATCGACATAATTTCCTTTTGCTTTATGTCCTTCCTTCCTTCCTGTTGTATTATAGATATGGGTGTTTGAGCGATTTGTGTTGATTAGTAAATAGTAGTGAATGGTAAAGAGTGGCATGAAATAAGATAACTACTATTACTAGCCAGTTGAAGGTATCATCTTCCTTTTGTTAAAAAGTGTTTATGTGTATCCCCAAAATAATATTTTCCAAGGCGATCAAACCAGATGAGACATTTGGATTAGTTTTAAAGTATTTTTGTTTTTTAATATTGATCTATTTAGTAACTAGATATTGAGCAATTAAAAAAAGCTCGATCTAAATAATTTATATTATAAAATTTACAATGTTCTATTAAAAAAAGTCTATTGTTTTTTTATTTATATTTATTTAATTCACTTGATTTCTTATCATATACTTATTTAGTTTTATATGGTGATTTTACCTTTATAATTTCCCAGGCCGTTCCCCACAATATACCACAATTGACTCTTAGTCTGTTGCCAGTTAACTGATACCAAATTCTTCTGACTAAAACTTCCATACCAAAATTCATAGCTTTCTAGTGCCAATATTGCTCAACAACGAAAACAAATCTTATCGAATCTTTATTCACGAGTTTATGTTCTATTACGATTATGAATATTAAAAGTATTCGAAATGTAATTGCGATTATTATCAAATTTGTTTATATTTGTTTTTCTGACAATACTTATGATTATAAATTGTTATTAAAAACGTTTAACTATTCGTCATTAATTTTCTTATGCTCAAACATTATAATCATTCGCTTTACTGAATCACTTTCTTGCTTTTTAGAAAACGTTTGCAAACTGCTAAAATCAACTAGCTAACGTAGCATTAAGGAATATTTTTGTTATTATTTTAAATTAATATTTATTAAAAAAAATCAATATATATATATATATATATATATATATATTTTTAAAATTTTGTTTGTTGAAGGTGAGGGAGGAATTTTTAAATTTCCATTGAATTTTTCGTTACAAGATGTTTGTGTTCTCAGCCAATAAAGTTTTTACATCAAATATTCAAAAGAGAAAAGAAAAAAAAAATAATAATAATTAACGTCATGTGTTTTTTCTTTATTTTTTATTTAATAATTTTGGTGAATGATTTTTTGGTAAAAATGTAGTTTAGATAAATATTTGATTTTAAATGTAAATTGTTAAAATTATTATTTATTAGTATTCATGTAATTAAAATGTTTAATTATATATATGTATAGTTGAACATACTTCTAAAGTTAACAAGTATAATATATTTGAAATTTCTAACGAACAAAAATAAAACGTAACATAGTCTTTGGAAATATTGATGTTAGAGATATAATAGTGAAACTATGGGATCTCATGGCTCCGGAACTTTTGAGAATATATTGGTAGTATTAAGGGTTTCATTATGCCATAGAAATAGAAAGGCTTGATAGTTGATTTATTAAAATAAAATTTATTTTAAGTACTAAAATTAGTTTTAGTACTAAAATTTAGTTATAGCACTAAAATTTTGTCTTGGTACTTAAATTTAGTTTTAGTTATATTATTTATTTATTTATTTATTTTTTAGTTTCAGTGTATGTATACAAATTATCCTTACAGACATAAATCATAATTTAATTGAATTAATTATTTAATTAAATTAATTATTTAATTAATTATTTAATTAAATTAATTATTTAATTAATTATTTAAGCAAACTAACATTATCTTTAAATTCAAGATTTGATATACATATTTAGGTATAATTCATTAGAATATTTATTGAATAATTTTATAGCTTTTATTAAAGGTTCATTCAAAGCATATGTTTTTCTATGAATATCAATTAATTCACAAATTATAACATATAGGAAATATACAGAAAAAATTTTACGTCTTGTTTTTAAAGTTTTCATAGTAATGAAGGCACACTTATCAGGGAATGTAGGAGTCGAAATTTGAGGGTTTATAGTTGAAAAATTTTAAAATGAAAAACTAAACTTTATAAATTTTACTTGAATTTTTTCAATACTATTTATATGTAACTGAGTGCTAGGTCTCCAGATAAATGATGCATATTCTAATCTAGATCTCACAAAAGATTTAAATAGATTTTTTTTTGTGTAGTTATCAAAATTATTAGAATTACGACATATAAAAGTCTCACTCTCTGTGGATTTCAGTTATATTAGTTTTGCCTGTTTACAATTAGAAATCTTTTTGGTTAACAAGTGTCAATATTATATATATATATATATATATATATATATAGTTTTCCACTGACAATTTATATCTTTTACGTTGAAACTATTAAGTTTCTCTACTGCTTAACACTTATGAAATTAATATATTGTATAACAAGTAAGATTTTTAATTTGGCGACATTTTTCAACTCCCGGAAATCTGACTTTTATTTAAGGCATTCCCAAGAATTCCGGGATATTCAGGAAAAATAAAGCATGAAAAATTAAAAGAAAAAAATAATAAATAACAAATAATAATACATATAATATTTTTTTAGTCTTATAGGGCATTTAGACCGACGCGAATTTACGTACTTTCGTGATTTCGGCCAAAATAAAGTTGAAATTACGTAATTTCCCATACATTTTGACAATTGTGAAATTACATAATTTTGTGTAATTTCGTCGAAATTACATTGAAATTACAATGCCCATTTCCGTGCAACTCTGTACATGGTTGAAAAAAATCCTTTTTTTTTCAACTATTTAATGCATTTTTCAACAGTGAGAAGAAAAAAAAAAAACACAATTGACAGCTGATCTTAAATTTAAACACAAATCTTAAAATTAATTATTAAAGTGATTTTGCAAAATGAAACCTATCCTTTTTACATTTTTAATTGTTGCAAATTAATAATTTCCAATTTAGTAAATAATTGTTTCTTATTTGTTTCCATTTCAAAATACTTTATTTACCCCTATAACAATTTAAAATGTAAGCAATAAGTGTCAGCTGTTCACGAAATTACATTAAATGTCATCTAGCCAGTATGAACACTCTAGATTTCATTCGTAATTTCGGCATGAAATTTCGTAATTTCACGCCGGTCTGAACAAGGCTTTAAATATGCAATATCAATATATAAAAATTGTTGAAGGTGAAAGGTCAAAATAAAAAATCGTCTTACAAAACTGTGTCATGATGTATTCATGAGTTTCGTATTCTAATAGCAGTGTTTTAACTAAAGTGTGCGTTCGAATAAAACATAACATAAAATTTTCTTAATAACTCTTATAGCCATTAATTTTAAATATCTTTCTTGATTTAGATTTAATAACAAATCGAATTCTTGAAACTTGTCGCTTTCTGCATGCAGATGACAGTCAAAAAAATTTATAAAATAAAATTTTAATTTTTGTTTCTTTAATTTACTAGAAAATATTGATTGAGTAAATTTTGATAAAAGTATTACATTTCAGAGTAATAAAAAAGCTTAACAAGGACCTAAAGAATGAGATGAAATTTGGTTTAGAAAAAGGAAAAGCCACAAGAATGAATTCCAAACCCAAAAAGGAGAGAAGCTCCTAACAGGTATGCCAAACATGAACACAACGTGCCATTACGCACATTATGTTCATTTCTTCAAAATCAAATATTAGTCATTTTAAAGCTATACTTTAGTCAATTAAATCTAAAAAAATTTAAATAACAAAACTGAGAAGAACTCTGAGGCAAACAATGATCAAAGCTCCCAAATAATAATAAATAAAAATATTTTCAATATTTTGTATTAGCCTGGAAAACACACGTTATTGTTGACTTTTTTTATGTTCCAAAATTACAAGTTATGTTTACCGAATAATCGAGAAAATGGTCCTGAATAGTACCGAACTGAAAACAATAAAAATTCACGAAACAATTTGTCGTATGACAAGATATGTGATTGTTTTGCTTCCTTATACTGAATAAACTCGAATAATCATAACAAAGAGTATCATAAAAATACATTAAAGACACTTGTGGCATGCAACAGCATTTTTAACATCTTCTTGACAGATTTAGAATTTTGTCGTTACAGTACAAACACCTAGAATTGGGAATGTTATTTTAGTCCCACAGAGCATTAGTTATTTAAACTAGCCAGAATTTTGGCAATTGTAGAGGAACTGGATCCAAGTTAAAAGCAAATTTAAGAAGGCTTCAGCAGTGCTCAATTCTGAGTATTAAATATAAATTCTAGTAATTTTTATATTAAATGATATATCAGAAAAATCTCGAGAAGAAATGCTACAAGTAGTTTATTTAGTTTTAAAACTAACTTATTTCGTTTATGCTTGATTTAAAAAAGCATGTTATGTTTTATTTGAACGTACACCTTAGTTTTGTCATTTCAATATTTCTTAGTTCGGAAATTATTATTTTCATATTTTATTTGGGTTATTGTACAGCAAAATAATAAATTTATGATTGTTGCTTACGTGCCGTGCGCTACCTCAATATAAAATCAGTCACCTCTAAATACCTCGTCATAGGATACACATAAAATTAAGGTAATTCTGCGCATTCTTAAATCGAGAGGGAAGCAGAATTAATATTTAAAAGTGGTTAAATTTATATTACTGACTTATTTATTTCGATAATTAGATCAGCGAAGAACACTAAGGATCCCTTAACCGTTAAGGATCTATGTTTTGAGAATTTTTTGGAGTTAAAAGTAATCATAAATAACATCAGTGCATTAAATATGGTACTCGTAGATTTCAATTTGTCACAGGTAAAAACAATTAAAGTTCAAAGAACAAAGGAAATATAAAAAATAATGATTTTTGTTTAATTTTATTTTTTACTCTAATCAATTTAGTTTTGTTAAATTCTGTTCTTTTTAAGTTTCCTTTTTTTATTATATTTTTTTTAATTTTTAAATAGTTCCAGAAGGTCATTTGGGAACCAGTAATTTGTTTAGGGTAGTAATGTAGAAGCAATACAGAACTATTTCTTAAGCACTAGTTCTCAAAAGCATTATTCACAATTAGTGCCAGAACTTGCATCGTTTCCACCACCCAGCAAAAACTTCGCATACTAAATAACGTTTTTTGGATGCGAAAACACTTTTGATGCTATAACTGATGAATTTTGTTCACAATGTCCAAAATTTTAATTTTTTTGCGCACAAGAAAAAAATTTGGCTCGATTTAGATTTGAACTCACGTAACTACACATAAATATAAGTCTATTGAACCATCTTTGATTTTAATACTCATTTTTTGTGTCAGGCACTCTAAACAACTGAGCGACGTAAAAATTAAATTCCTTTTATATTAACTAAAAGCTACTTATATAAGTACTAATATGTAATGTCGGGAGTGGTGTGATTAAGGCTACAATGTAATGCATTCAGGAAGCTGTTGCTTTTAAAATTGGAATGATTATGTTTGTTAGTCTGCCGTCTTAATCGCTACACCACAATATACTTATATTTCTATGCGCTAAAAAGTGGTTTTCATATAGGGATATAAATCAACATTATTTATTTAAAAAATGTATTTGCCTCAGTTGGAAGTTGAACCTTCTTTGATTTTAATACACATTTTTTGTGTCAGACGCTCTAGACACTAATTTGTAATGCTGGGAGTGTGGTTCTGATTACACCAGTTCTAGAACTATTGATTTTAGAACGAGTTCTAAAAATTTTCTGAGTAACAATACTTGTTATTTTTTATCACATGATAAAAAAAGAAACAATGAAATTGATTTCCTTATGTTTTAGTTATTTTTCTGCCCTTATAAAATTCGTTATTCTGTGAAAATATAACGTGTTTTTTTTATTCCTAATATTCTGACTTAAGAAGTAGTGAAACAATGGGGAATTCTCTTTTGAAGTTTACTTTAGTGAAACCGACTTTAAACCTTAAATATTTTTTTAATTCTGATTTTTTAAAATAACTTTTGATGCAATTGTTAATAACACTTGGTGAAGTAAAACAACAAAAATTCAAGACCTGAAATGGTTCCATGTGGTACCGGCAAGCATTCAAATATGAGTTTTTTCTTTTAATTACTGTAATCGCGGATTTTAGCATATGTGTCCAAATTCCTTTCATATAAACTACAAACACTTGTAGAAAAATGGGCAACTTGTGTTCAATCACTCTTTCGTTGACCAGTGTTGAAAGTGGTGAAACCATAAATTTCCAAATTTTAATTTTTGCAGTTTTTCGATTAGAAAATTTTTCGCCATTTCGAGTATTACAAAATAAAGAATGAAGGTTTATTTCTCTTATAATTATGAATCGTTTGAGATACATCTCGTTAAGGTGCCCTCAGTGGCAGCGCTAAAGGGGGTGACCAAACTTAGAGTGAAAAAATGTGAATGGGTTTAAGAGGTGCCCTTTTCGCGAGGCACACTTACAGCTTAATTTCAATGAAGCTAAAATATCGCGTGATCAAAAAAGGTTTAAAAATTACATTTTAAAATCGTTATGGAGCGATAAAATAATAATTTGCAAAAATGTTATAAATCAAAGGATTTATAATATTTCGATCTCAAATTTTGTAAAATTATATTTATAGTAAATAATATGTTCTATTTTAGTTAAGCCAAAAGTGGGTTTTCTACAAAAAATTCCATAAAAGGTGTCCATGACCTGAGATCGAAAAGTCTTTAATATTTTATAAATCGTCGAGGCACACTCAATGAGCTAATTGAAATCGGTGAAAATGTTTAGCAATCTGCAGCTGTTATTATAGCTTATATCGGAATCAAGTGGTACATTACGTGTTTGAATTTAAGGCAACTTTTAACATTTTTGGGCCTATACTTTTGTCATTGAAAAATTTATTTTATAGTTATATAATTAATATATGCAACTTTTTATTTATTTACATCATTTTAGGATATCCTTTTGTGGTTAGATGTGAAAAATACATCAGTGAATTAAATGCAATTAAAAAAATATCAAAAATCTATGTATGTATAGATTAAATCAGAAATATGGCCCCGATTATGTTCACTATTATAAAATATATTGATCCTCCTTTAATTTGTATTTTGTGTATATGCATTTATTTTAACTTAAAATGTAATTTTTACTTTTTTAATTTTTTTTAACAAGCATACACAGAGAAAAAAATCATATATTTGAATTTTTTTTTCATAAATATTATGAATCGAACATGACTTTTCTTCCCAAACTTTTTTTTATAAAGAATAAAATTTTGTTCATAGATATTATTAAATTATTCATAATGGAAATTTTAGGAATTTTCCATAGAATTTTTTTTTTATAAATTGCAAATATAAATGAAAATTTAATCAATTTTTTAATTGGAAAAATATAAGAAAAATTTTAAGCCTAAGAAATTATGCTTAAATATTAAGAACTGAAATCAATAAACGTAAATTTTTATATTTATGTACAAACTTTTTTCTGTGTAACATAAAAGGTCATATCTTGTCCATTAATATCATTAAACAAGTAAGAAAGATATAGTCGTTCAAGTCCGACCATATGATACCTCACACCATTGTGTATGTCCATCAAAAATCGTGGAGAGATCTTATATTAGGCATGTGGACAATTGTAGACCGATACTGTTACTAAGTGTAAAATAAAATATACGAAAACAGGTTATTACGTTAATACTAGCATTTATATGAATTTATACACTTTAGGGTGATTACCGAAAGTGGGCTTATATGAGAGCTATGGTAAATTATGGAGCGATCCATATAAAATTTGTCACTATGATTTCTACTTATATAAAATTTATTTGTGTCGAATATAAACTTGATACTAACATGTGCATGTGATTTATGCACGTTAAAGTGATTTTCGGTAGGAGGTTTTATATGGGAGCTATGGTAAATTATGGACGGATATCATGAAATTTGGCGCAAAGGTTGACACTTAGACAAAACTTCCTTACACCGAATTTCATTAAAATATTGCTATATTTAAGGCATTTATGATCGTTAAACCCCTATTCCGGGAGGACATTTGTATGGGAGCTATCTTCAAAACTGCGAACTGTACTTTGTGAACAAGGTTTACTTGAACAGCCGGCCAGAAAACCGACATCGTTAGATCGACTCAAAAAGTGATTCTTAATCGATTGGTATACTTTAAGGTGGGGGTTGGATGATTTTTTCTGTGCGTTACAAACATCAGTACAAACGCATAATACCCCAACCACATATGGTGGTGTAGGGTATAAAAATGTTTGCTTGTCAGATATTATTATATTTCAAAAAATTTTATAAAATTAAAAGCGATAAAATCTAAGCATATTTTGTTGATTAAACAATTTTTTAAAGAAATGTTAAAAAAATCACTGTGATCGCTATTACCTTCGGTGACTTCGTATCACTTTCGATTTGTATTTCAGACATAAGAGTAAGTAGTAAAAGGTGGTCCGAAGTGCTTTTTGTCATTTTCAAAATGCAATAACTCGCAAATTAATAAATATATTTTCATAATTCTTTCACATCCTAACTGATATAAGTTCAAGTAATATGTTTGTAAAATATTATACTGGTCGGAGTCGTATTTATTTTAGGTTGAAAAACATTTAAAATGGAGCCATAATAATCCTTACGTGTACATTTGGAAGAAAGATTTATATATTTTAATTTTGCAATAAATTTGACTATAAAATGGAAAAAAGTAGTTCGGTCTAACTAATTGGAAATTTGACTAATTGATTATACAAGTTTATATAATTTATGTAGAATTTCTTATATTTTTTTTCCGATATTGTTAGGAAATTAAGAGTTGCGAAATATTTTTGCGCAAAATTAAACTAAAACATAATCACCAAATCACTATATTATAAATAAGAGTAAATTATCTTACAAACTGTATAAAAGTGTATACTAAAAAATTATCCTCTGTATGCCTTCTAAATATAGAACATAGTTGATCAATAAATTATTAAGCATTGAAAAACCTGGTGCACAGAAATTATTCTAAGCATGATGGCCCAAATTTTTGTGATATATAGAGCAATTCAAGTCTCAAGATATGTTTGGACAGAATTTTGTTTAAATTACTTCAAAAAGCTAGGATCATTCCTGAAGGGTGTGAAGATCAATACGTCAGTTAAATACGTCCCACACAAATGTTAAACACGCTCCACATGCTGTGAATTGATTTGTTAAAATGAACAAAATTATTTTTTAATGAAAAAACTATATCAAAATTAAATTTTAATTAAAAAAAATTAAAATATATTTATAAAACACATTAAAATATAAAATTGTAAAACAAAAATTTCAAATATATCACACTATACATAAAATTTCTTTGAACAAAAATCGAAAAGTTTAAGTGGTCCTAATGGCCATAAGGAGCAGACATGAATCGGGTAAGCGGAAGAGTGGAAGTAACCTAGGACTAGTAGATTCCAGAAATATATGTTCTATGTCCAGATTCCACCTGTGATCATAGATATATAATTTTGAAAAATGTGTTTTTTCACTATCGTCATGTGGAAAAATGTGGAATTTTCAAGTGGCTCCAGTGGACATAAGGAGCAGACATGAATCGGGTAAGCGGAAGAGTGGAAGTAGCCTAGGACTAGTAGATTCCAGAAATATATATTCTATGTCCAGATTCCACCTGTGATCCTGTGATCAGAGATATATAAGAAGCAGACATGAATCGGGTAAGCGGAAGAGTGGAAGTAGTCGAGGACTAGTAGATTCCAGAAATGTATGTTCTATGTCCAGATTCCATCTGTGATTAGAGATATATAATTTTGAAAAATGTGTTTTTTCACTGTGGTCATATGGAAAAATGTGGAATTTTCGAATGGCTCCAGTGGACATAAGGAGCAGACATGAATCGGGTAAGCGGCATCGCGAAAAATCATTTACGCGAACAGATTTGTGTTTAATTAAAGCCAGTTAATATTGGAACAAATACTAGCGTTGATGTGCGTGATGTGTGTAAATTTTTTTTGAAGTAAAGCAATTTGAAGAAATCCCCATATATTTGCAGTAATAATATCACAATTTAAAGTAAAAAGAGTTTTTGTTCAGGAAAAACTTACAAATAACTACCCAGATTCGATTTTGCTTTCTAGATATATTCAATATAAATTACTTCTTTAAAAAAATATTAACTTTTACTATTTCATATTTTTAATGCAAAGCGATAATAATTTGAAAATTTTAAATGCGTTTTCTGCAAAATCGCTTTCCTTTTTTGAGTAATCGCGTTCTCGTAGTAAATGTAATTTAATAACAACTCACTAAACAAATATTTTTTTAACGTTAAAATTCATTTTCTTATTTTAGAATTAAACTTGAATCATCACAAATTTTAAACTCTAAACTAAATTTTCTCACATGTTTATTAAGCAAGATTTTTGAATTTATTATTTATTAATGTTTTGCATAATAAATTCACATGAAATAAATCGTAACAATGAAAAACATACTGACGCTAATGCAAATTGAACAGACATTATTGAAGATTTTTCATCAAATACCAGCAAACGAGGTGAGTCAATGAACGGAGAATGTGCAACGAAATATATACAAATGCTTTTAAAGCACTCGGTATGAAGATAAGCAATTAATGGTAGTAGTTCAGTGGTGGCAAACCCATACAAATATGAATGAGGAATGTATCTGAAAAATTATATTTTTGCAACTTTTTGGTTTTGAAGTTTATGGTAGAAGGTGAATGTACGCGATACTCTGGTACGGGTGGCGATCAGCTGATCTTGCTTTTTTTACGCGGTCCATATAAAAAAGTTGAAAGAAATTTAAATTTAAAGAGCGGCCGCGTCTCACAGCATTGTCAGATTAAATTTATGACAATGCACATTGGGGGGGTTTTGAGGCCTTAACTAAACCGTAAGTTTTTATACTCTTCACCACAGGTTTAAAGGGTATATATACTCGTAAGTTTGTTATTTCGTTTGTAATTTCCGCATTTCGCAGGAGAACAAAAAAATGTATATTTTCTGGATCCTTATAAGAAATGATGAAGATAGGACGATGTCCGTCCGCTAATATATATATATATATATATATATATATAAATTTAAAAAAAATTTCCTATTTTGTTTTGCAAAAACAAAGTACCTAGCTTATATATATAAACATATATATATATATATATATATATATATATATAAGGTAGAGACTTTATTTTTGCAAAACAAAATCGGAAAATTTTTTTTATTTTGAAGCGCCTACCCAGCAAAAACTTTGCAGTCCTGGTAAGCTAGCAGGTATAATTGGAATCAAAAATAAACTACTTATTTTTGTCTGAATAACTAGTTCTTGCTTGAGTTGTCCGCAAATTCATGTAGTTATTTTTAGACTCTAGGGGTACTCAACAATATGTGCCTAAACGAAAATAAAAAAAAAAAACTAGAAAATGTTGCCGTCAGTGAGTTTTTAACTTGGCACAAATTAACCATTCGCTTTTAATCTCAGTACACCATCCAGTAGACCATTAGTATAAAATCTCTTTTTAGACAATCCTTACGGTTGTTAATCTAGCGCTCTAGCCAACTGATCTACGTGATTGCAATATTACTGCGCTATTATACTATTGAGTACTTATTTATATAATATAGAGTAGGCAAATAATAATGACGCCTTATTACCAATAAATTATTCAATAAGTAGTTGCCATTACCGAGAACTAACAAGTTTTTACTGGGCATGTAAGCTAGAGACTTTGTTCTTTCACAGAAAAATTGGAAATTTTTTAAGAATTTTTATATTGAAAAAATAAACTAAGTAGATCCAGTATTACCAAATAGCATTTGTCGAACTAGGTGAGCTTTGCAAAATTCGAACTTTTAAAATTGGACTTTTTGCCGAAAAACTGTTCGAGAGACTCCTCTGTGCAATGTTTTAAAATTTTTCTTTGCCAATTTTTGTAAACAAAGGATTGATTTTAAAGCTGGTAATAACGCTGCCGCCCGCCGATGCTTGCAGAGTACATTGCCCTTCCACTATTATAGAAATCTTCTATTTGATCACATGCCTTTGTGCCACATTTTGATAAATAGTTGTTATTTGTCAAAGTGGAATTTTCGAAAAACAACGCATATTACAGGCCGAATCTGAGAGATATATTGACATCATTGCCCTAAACATTTTATTGGTATATTCCGGCAATATACAGCTTCAGTCGTTAGTACAGAATGAATCACATGTGATTCACATCAAATTTTGCTTAAATTATGTCTGACAGTCAAGCGGCAATACTATCGCTCAAATCACCTAAAACTACCTCTATTCTAGTCAGATAGTGTAAAGAGGAACTGCTAGGACTAAGTCGACTGTATGACATTACTATAGTCTGGGTTCCTGCGCATAGGGATTACTATGGTAATGAACGGGCAGACGAATTAGCCCGGGCAGGCTCTGTTATGAATGCCTCCTTATCATCTTCTGTCGCAATCCCGTTAGGAACAGTCAAAAGCAGAATCCAAAAACACTTTCTATAAAAGTCGAAAATAGATGGCGAAATCTGGACAAATGTAGAGTCGCGAAAGAAACGTGGCCTACCTACAACGAAAAACGCTCAATGCAACTCATTGGCTATAAACATAAAGACATCTCGAGACTAATAGCATTGCTTACAGGTCACTGGACAATCGGGAAACATGCAAGCAGACTTGGTTACAATGAATATTGTTGTAATTGTGGCAATCGCGGGAAGGAGGAGACAGTATATCATCTTCTATGAGAATGCCCAACTTTGAACACAATTAGACATAAATTTCTGGGAAGGTACCAATTAGACAACCTCTGTGAGATATCTGACACTAGACTCAGTGACATCATTAAATATCTCAATGCTACTGGCTGGATCTAATTAATTTATGTTCTCATTGTTATTCTCTACACTTCTATCTCATTTCAGACTCAGTACAACTCATTCACCTGGCGAGTAGTGTGGTCCCACCAAAACGGATTCTAACGAGTCTAATTGATTGCCCGTAAGTTTACGGGCTACCACGTAAACCAACCAACCAATGTCTGTTATCGGTACTTTATTTACCAATTTGGGTATAGCGTGTTGATTTATCTCAAACTAAGAATTTTTGCATGTTCAAAGCAGGGTTTGATTTTACTACTATATTAATCTCATTTGGCAATAAAAAATTAAAAAAAAAAAAAACAAATACTACAAATTTTTTACTGTTTAATTTTTGTATACCATTACTACTAAAGTCATTTTTCTATTTTGCTGTATTATCATAAAAATTGAAACGTTTATTTACAATTTTTTGTAGCATAAACAAATAAAAATATTCAATTCGTGTATTAATTAATTTTTTTGTTTTGATTCTGCAACTATAGTTTTTGGCAATTTTGTTGCTGCTGAATTTTCTTATATGAAGCATAAATCACATGTAAAGAACAAAATTATCTATCGAGTAGAAAAAAAACTAGAAGTCGATATCCCTACTGAGTACAAAAAAAAAAAAAAAAAAAAACAATTTTGAAATTCAAAATTGCAAAAATTATGATTTTGTGTGTGTGTGTGTTAAGGTGTTTACACTTTTTTACTTTAAATTAAAATGTTATTTAAGAATTTGTAATAATTTAACATTTTTCTGAAAAGTATTTTCACAGAGTTAAAAACAAGCCCAAACACTCAATAGGACTATGTGCAGACCCCCATATTTGAAATCAAAATGTTTACTTTAGCCTATATGTTCTAAAAAAAGGCTAGTTCTGGATACCAAATACAGTTTCGAAAACTTTTATATGTTTCAATGAGTTTGCCAATGGCCTTTTCCAAACCTGCACTTTATGGAACAAAATTCAAAAAAAACAAATTTTTGAGATTTTCGTTAGTTTTTGGTCCATTCCTTTTACAAAAATCTTTAATTTGTCTACACTTTACCTTTTCAAATTATAAAGTCATTAATCGCTCAAAATTTTGTTAAGATATCTTAACAAACTAGGATTTTATTATTACAGTTTCTTCAAAAGCCATTTTTTTTTACAAAAATTTTAATTTAGTTGCAAAAATCAGAAAAACTATGGACTTAATTTTTTTCAATAAACTTCTCTGCCTAACTGATATAATTCTTAATTATATACAAAAAGAATGAAGTCAATATCTTTTATAGAACCATAATTACGCCAATTTGAAATCTAATATTTCACGAAAAATTGCCCTTTTTGCGTAGTTTAGCACAAACACACGTTCAAACATTGGGTACGGGAAAAAATGACAATGTTTGGGAATTTTTCGCGACATATTAAATTTGATTTTTAATAAAAATCTGGATTCTTAAGATATCTTAACGAAATTTTCAGCTATTAACGATTTTATCATTTGAAAGATAAAGTGTAGACAAATTTAAAATTTTTGTAAAAAGAATCCCACAATTCCCAAAAAAACCGATGAAAATCCCAAAATTTATTTTTTTTTTGAATTTTGCCCATAAGGTCCACATTTATTGCAGGTTTGCAAAAAGCCATTGGCAAACTCTTTGAAACATATAAAAGTTTTCGAAACTGCAGTCGGTATCTAGAACTAGCCTTTGATTTTCTAGAACATATAGGCTAAAATAAAAATTTTGATTTGAAATAGGTAAAATTCGAGAGGGTCTGTACATAGTCCTGTTGGATGTTTGGCCTTGTTTTTAATTCTAAAGTTATCTCTGTTAAGAAATTTTTTGAGAAAAGTGTTAAATTATTTATGTTCTTAAATAAAATTTTATTTTAAAGAGAAAAGAGTATAGAAACCTTTTCAGCCAAATTTTTGCAATTTTCAATTTCAAAATCATTTATTTTTGGACTCAGAAGGGACATCAATTTCTAGTTTTCTTTATTCGATAGGTAATTTTATTCTTTAACCAATGGATAAAAATTGTACAAAATCGAATAAAAATATTGGGATATATATTGGAAAAACTGGACTAAGGTTTTATAAAATTAAGACAGTTGAAATTTCGAATACAAATAATTAGAAAACTATAAGAGAGCATATGCTAGCATGTTTTTCATAAGCCTTATCGAGTAAAACTGTTTAATGTAAAAAAGCATAATTAATCAAATGTGAAATTTTCTCCTAAAAAACTTGAATTTAAAAATTATATGGGTGGTCCATATTGCACGATTTTATGTTATGCCAATAAACCACTTTTTCTATATACTAAAAAAATTTTAATAAATAAATTTAATAAATTCGTTATACTAAATAAATTTAAATAAAATTTATAAAATATTGTAAATGATGTTTAGAATTGACATCCACTATTAAAATTTCTTATGTATGTAATTATTCAAAAAACTGTGTTCACCTTGAACATAAAAAAAAAACAATTCGAAAATACCTAATAACACTATACCGAAAAGTAATCAAATCGACTGTCCACAAAAACTCTTGCTACATATTTGTACTAAAGAGTAAAACGCTCATCCAACCAATGTTACCCTACCCCAAAAAATGCCCTGATCCACATTAGACGTATAGTTAAAATTACCCGAAGTTCTTCTAATTTAGTCATCACAGAGACGGTGTATATTAATTTCATAAACATATATATATATATATATAGGGTGATTCAAGTAGAGATACTTTTTTCAATAGCCTTTTTTTGACAGATCACGTGTGAATCGTATCACGCTGTCATGTTATTTTTGTTTAGTATTGTTTGGCATTTCATAATGGAAAGAACAACGTTTACAAATCGTTCAACTTTATTTCGAAAATTCACGTTCACTTCGCTCAACTTATTGTCAACATAATCGGCCTACTGAGCGTACTATTCCCAACACCACCACCCATTTTGAGAGCCAGCATTTATTATTGGATAATATTCGACCGAATAGACCATGTCCAGCACGCTGTGAAGGAAGTATAGCGGCCGTAGCTGAGAGTGTACACGAAGGCCGTGGAGAGTCGATTCGGCGCCGTTCGCAGCAACTCGGACTGACGTATGGAACGACTTAAATTGAAAGTGTACAAAATACAACTTGTGCAACAACTGAAGCCGCTCGACCTTCCCAAGCGACATTGCTTCGCTCTATGGGCTCTTGAAAAGTTCCAAGAAGATCCGACGTTTTCGAGGCAAATTTTGTTTAGCGATGAGGCCCATTTCTGGCTCAATGGGTATGTAAACAAACAAAATTGCCGCATTTGGGACGAAGAGAAACCTGAAGAGATTCAAGAACTGCCACTTCATCCAACAAAAAACAACGGTTTGGTGTGGTTTGTGGGCCGGTGGAATTATCGGTTCATATTTCTTTAAAAATGATGCCGGTGTGAACGTAACCGTCAATGGCGACCGTTATCGTGCCATGATAACCGACTATTTGATGCCTGAAATTGAAGCTCGTGATCTTGGCGACATTTGGTTTCTGCAAGACGACGCCACTTCCCACACATCGCATCAATCAATAGATTTATTGAGAGAACACTTCGGTGAGCGCATAATCTCACGTTTTGGGCCGGTCGATTGGACACCAAGATCGTGTGATATCACACCGTTAAACTTTTTCCTGTGGGGATATGTAAAGTCTAAAGTTAATGCGGACAAACCCGCTTCGATTCAGGCCTTGGAGGAAAACATCACGCGTGTCATTCGCCAGTTACCAGTCGAAATGCTCGAACGAGTCATCAAAAATTGGACTCAACGGATGGACCATCTGCGACGTAGCAACGGCCAACATTTGATATACATAATCTTCAAAAAATAAATGATAAAGAATGTTCTTTCTAATGATAATAAACATTCCACATTAAATTTGAATTTTCTGCGTTTTTTCTTTAAAAAAGTAGGGAACCTCGAAATGGATCACCCAATATATATATATATATATATATATATTCAATCAAATTATTCGATTATTCGGCATAATTTACTCGAATAAAATTACTGATTTTAATTTAATCGAACAATTATTTGATTTTAATTTTCCGATTAATCGAACAAACATTATACGATTGAATACCCTAGGGTATATTCATCAACAAATTTTAAATTTAAGCCAGCTTTAAAACAGTTTTGGTATGGAAATTTTGTTTTATAAAACAATAATATTTAATAAATATTTATTTAACATAATAACATCAGAAATTTCAATGCAATAGAACTAAAATATCAAATACTATTTATTTTGAACTTCTACACTCATAAAAATTTTAAATAAAGCCAAACAACAAATACATGTATTCACGTTATACTACAAATACTTTTAGCAAAAGAAGAAAAGTTGTTCGTGTGCTATATGAGTTCGACAATATTATGTGTACGAGACTACAGCACTAAGTAATAGTTTTTTGATGAACAATATTTTGTGTTTGCTCATAAAAATTGCTGACGAATGTTACTAGAAATATGAAATTATATTTCGAATATTTTTAATTGCCGTGTGTAGTAAAAATGAAGAAATTTTGCTGGCGCTGAATATTTAAATGCTGGTTCAAAGATAAAATGAAATGGAAATTATTATGCAGTTTCGGAACGGCTGTTCCGATTTCAATTACATTTTATATAGTGATGGTAAAGCAAAAGGTTAAGGTGATTTTGGACCATATAGATCTACCAGAGGCGGGTTTACAAGATCCCAAATTAGAACAACTCAGGTATGAAAATTATTTAAAACGATTCTGATTATTTATATCTAAACAGATTCGAAAGATTTTTATATGACAGTATTATTAAAGTCGAGATTTACAAAAAAAACATATTTTATGTCTTTTAGTTTATTAATTTTTAATTATTTAATTTTAATTTTTTTGGTGCTTAATTTCAAGTGTTATTCACTTTTTTACATTTGTCAACAGAAGTCTTGCAATTCCCAAAAAAAAAACATTTAAAAATTTTCAAAAATATTTTTTTTTTACTTTTTTAGCTATATCTTCCCAACCAATATCGGGGAGCAAAAATTTCTATTACCAAAAAAATTAAAAAGTCATTAAGCTAGATAAAAAATATAACTTGCTGTGCTTCTCGTAGAATTAATTTTTTTAAATATTTTTTCCTTTAAAATATTTTGTAATTAGTTACACAGGTATGCAAGGTCGTGGATTTGAGCAAGTAAAAGTGGTTCCTAAGGTAATTTGGGGCTCTGAATTAGAATTTTCACTCACTTTTTAAAAATTGGTACTTCGGGTTGAAAAAATCACCTAAACAATTTTTATCAAGCCGAGGACTTTTATTGCCATTAAGTCGATCCAAAATCCGGTAGGAACACAAATTTCTTCTCAGAATATGAGAAGGCAATTGGTGGAAATATAATTTATTCAATATACATCAACGAAAGTTGATTTATTCAAGAACATGAATGGCCTCAAATAGTATCTTCCAGTAAAAAAAAAAACTATTTATTTTTTAGAAGATCTATAAAATTTAAATATGATTGCAAAGCATTTGTAGAGGTCTAAAAAATACAGTATTGGGAAAATGGTAATATAGTGGTGGTAATATAATGGTTATTACCATAGCAAATTCTCAGGTCGATATCTTAGCATCAGGGAAATCTGGAATCAACTGCGTAAGAAGAAACTATGTTCTCTCTAATTGTCTTCTTATCTTCTCAGAAGAAATTTATATTCTTAGTATATTTGGAACCCACTAAATGGAATTAATGGAGTTAAAAGTTGCCGACATGATAAGCGACTTTCTATTCCCGAAGAACTTTTTTTACACTAAACCTTTTAAAATTACTTTAAAGTGCTGCCTTTTAATTAAAAATATAATTATTTATCGAAATTTAAAAGAAGTAATGTTTCGAAAAAAAATTTTGACGAATTTACTGCTGACCTTATTTTTTTTGTCCGCACTGGAAAAAAGTATTATTTGCGCATCTCAAGCGTAAATAGTCCCGTTATTGGGATAATGTTAAAGGATATTACTTTTGTATAGGTTTATATCTCAATGTTTTCAAGATAATTTGGCACTAAAAGTTGTTTTTTTTTTGGACAAAATTTTGTCGAAAATCAAACAATGTAAAATAAATATACTTGTCTCTATTTTTTGTCCGTAACTGTATGTATAGGAGACAGTGCTATATTTTAATTTATAAAATACGAAAAAGTTAAGTGTGTGCAACAAGGCCATTACACCAAAAGATATGTATCTTTGAATATATTTTGATAGAAAAAATAAAACGTAACTTAAAATGGCTCTGAAGTCCAAACAACAGAGCTGGTATTTTAGGCGCAGGCTATTGTATCGGCGCACAGTGGCACAGAATCGTTTTCCATCGGCCAAAACTGTAACTTTTGAATCGATAGAGATATTTTAGATTTATATATTTATTTATTTTTTGTTTTTTGATGGAGGGATATTTTCTTGGATTTTTCTCCACTTTTAATTTAATTAAAATCGGTTCAGCAGTTATATTTTTTATAGAATTTAATATAAAAATACGGATTTTTTGTGTTTTAAATTACAATTATTATAGATTCGGCTGGAAAAGAGCCTGAAAATATTCCATATTAATTCTATATTAAATCTTTCCTCTAGCAGCCCTTTTGCTTCTTCATCTAAGTCCCGATGTTCTACTTTCCATTGACTTCGAATGCTAGAGATGCGCGGATCTGACGTTGCCAGTAATATTTTAAATAGATCTTCATTTATACAATTTCGTGATATTTTTCTGGTATTGTGCTCTCTATATCTGTAATCCTTATTCCTTTTTTTCTGGGCTTCCTCTGATAGATCTCTAAGTGGTACTAAATTATGTTTAATGGCATCTTCTCCATGATAAATGATTTTGTGAACTGTTGCAAATATATTTCTCCATGGATATTTGGTTGTATATATTCGTGCAGTTTTCTTCGCCAAATTTCATTTGTTCGTTGGACACAAGTACATCGATAATTGTTTTAAATTTTGAAATAAGATTTATATCAACACCTGTTATTTCGTATTGCTTGACTCTTGTTTGAACATGTTTCTTTTTTAAATTTTTAACTTCTTATTGGTGTCGTTGTTTCTTACTGATCCTGTAGGTTTAAAGTCTAAATCATAACTGCCCAGCCAAAACTTTGCTTTTCTGGTAAGCTAGCAGGTATAATTGGAAACAAAAATAAACTTCTTATTTTTTGCCTGAATAACTAGTTATTTTTGTTCGACTTGTCCACAAATTCATGTAGTTATTTTTTGCCTCTAGGGGTACTCAAAAGTATGTACCTAAACGAAAACAAAAATAAAAAAAAAAAACAAAAAAATTTTGCCGTCAGTGAGACTCGAACTTGGACACAAACTAACCATTCGTTTTTAATGACTAACGTCTTACTCAGTACACCAACTCGCACATAGCATACTAAGCGACAAAAGCTCTATTTAGTTTAAAATATCTTTTTAGACATTTTGTTATAAAAAACTAACAGCTTCAGAATGGGGTTCAACCAACAACCTTCTGGTTGTTAATCCGGCGCTCTAGCCAACTCGTCCACGTGATTGCAGTATTACTGCACTATTATATTATTGAGTACTTATTAATGTAATACAGAGTAGGCCAAAAATAATGACCCCTCATTACCAAGAAACTACTTTAATAAGTAGTTGTTATTACCGAAATCCAAAAAATTTTTGCTGGGTGATTATAGACTGGTTTTTATCATTTTCTTACATTACGTTATACTATGTTTCTAGGTAGCATAAGTAGGTATAATAAAAAAGAACTAAAAAAGTAAAAAGGACTGAAAAAGGTAAAATTCGATAAAAAAATAGTAATAAAATGATAATTATATAATATATTTAAGATTCCTATTACAACTTATAGGACTTGGTGTATTTATATTTGAGTCATATGAACAGATAAAATAAAAATAGATAAAATTTTGGGAGTAATTTTATTCAAGTGGAAAAAGTGTTCTAGAGACGGCTTCAGGCAAAAGTATATATGAGTACAAAAGTATATATGAGGTAAAATTTGTTTAACCCCTTTTGACCCTCAAAAGTTCTAGTCCACTAAAATTCAAATTTTACCCGAGAAAACATTTAATAACACAGCAGGTATAAACAGTACAGTGACACAACAAACTATTTCTTAAAGACTATTATCCTACCAATATAACAAAAAAAAAAAAAAAAAAAAAAAAAAAAATGCAGCCAATTATCTATAACAGTTTGCGTGTAATGATAATTTACTTCTGATCAAATTTATAAAAATTAAATTTTTTATAAAATAACATAAAGTATTTGTCTTTAACAGCATGCCACGCCCACAATTACCCATATTTTCGATTTAATTTTTTGGTCACCTTAGTCTCAATATGTTTACTATTGAATTGGACTTTTGACAAATTAAATTAATTTCTGAGCCACCGTGGCTTACCTTTAGTCGACTCAGTCATTTAAGCGACGGCGGTTAGGCGGCAATTTTGAGCCGATCGGTTTGGTACTCTGATTATACCTTTTACTTGATGTAAAGTTCCGATACTCTGGGAGCCGAGACTCAATCATTGAGTTCTCGAACTTGGTAAAAATATCACTTGCCCTATGTTACTACTAAAGCAATAAGAGAATTTTATACTTGCAAACGGATTTTTGGTGAAACATGAAACCTAAAATGCTATATAGGTCTTCCACAATCATAATTAAATCAATCAGGTCAATGCGAAAGCTTTTCTTAGACGCTGCGATGAATTGTCTTACATTAGCTCTGGGAGCTATTTTACATATCCCTCCATTCTGGTTAAGAAAGAATCCTATAAAAGGGTAACGAATTTACCAAGTATTGCCGAGAGATTTATAATATCTTTATTTGGGTTAGAGCGTGCTTGGGGAGAAGGTTGAAGGATTTAAAAATTTTTGTCATGTCTGATATCAAAGCTTTAAGTTTTAAAGGACATATCCTATTGTGACATTCGGTGTATGGTGGTTATGGACTTTGGCATAGCTCTAAATGAACTTAGTACATATAACAATTTGACGTTATGTTGGGTATCTGGCCATGAGAATCATGAGGCAGATTATTTGACCAACAGAAGGGCGTGGCGCTTACCCATCGGGCTTGAATTATTTTTCGGCATCCCTGTAAGCTACATCAAGGAAAGGATTAGATTATAGGTGGTATTTGACTCGGATAGACTGAGCGGTTTATTATGCTAGATATGAGTAAATTCCTAAAGTTGCCAACGCTCAATAAAAGGAAACTCAAAAGAATTATTCACCGGACATTGTGGTGATATTTCAAATCACCAATATACTGAGAGAAATATGGTAACTGGACAATGTAGGTTTTTTGAGCAAATTTCATGCGATTTCCCCACTTTGGGGTCCTGAAGAACAAGATTTCTTGGAAACTGAGTATTGTCCCCAAAGGATGTTAACGGCCTCTCATCTGCTAAAACTGTTAGCTTCATTGGAGGTTTAGTTTTGGTATGGTGATATTATTTATGTAGCTGTACAAAGTAACCGTTTGAGTCGCAATACGTGGAGCCTCCTTATTATTAATAATAATAATTTTGAATGAAGAATCTTTAAAAAAAAAAAAAAAAAATTAATCTTATCTACAATTTTGATATTCACGCTCCTAACTTTGTCATTCCCTGCACTTATTTTAGCAACTCTAACTAATTGCATTAAATTTTAAACAAATATTTTTTCTTTTTAAAAAAATCTGAACAATTGTCTGTTTAAAAAAAGTACTCATACTTGTACATCAATTAAACAATTCAATTGCACACATAAATTTGCATAATTTGTGGTATTCTCTTATTCTTATTTGTCATTTTGAAAACCATAAAAGTCATAAATGTCATCACAATTGACAATTTGTAATGACGCTTGAGAATCAAATCAAAAATTGTAAATCAATTTAAAGCGTCATTGATAATTGAATGACAATCATATTGAAAATATCAGGCCTAAAATAAAAATCACAATTAAAATTATGATAAATGCTTAAATTATGATAATTTGATCAGAATTAATTGAAAATAAAAGTATAGAAACCATTTTAATTAAGTTATTTTTAATAATATTAAAAATCCATATTGCCAATAAAATATTTAACACATTCTTCTATTATTTTGATGAAATAATTTTCTCTATTTTCGTAATGAACTTTTTGGAGCATAAGAGTCAATGTGAGCAAATAATAGCACAGTGTTTAGTAAATGTGTTATAAACTTAATACTAGTTTTACATTTTCAAGTCATATTGGTTTATTTGCTCTAAAATGTATATTATAAAGGACGGAGATCGCTAGCTAGATTGATTCAGAGAGAATCATTATGGATTTTTACATTTAACACGGTTTAAATTTGGTAACAAAAAAACTTATTTTTTTTGCTAATCTTGAAACATGTGTATGGTGCTGAATTACATTTTTTTTCAAATAGAATTGTCTCATTTTTTAATCGCTTAACTACTGTAAAATCCTATGTGCGTTTAAAAGTACATACAGATGTATCCATTATATGTCCAAATAAATGCTGAACTTGTAAAAATAGGTTTCTGCTTTCACACATATCCCATAAAAAACAGAGTCGTATTCCAAAACGCCGCACGAGTGGTATAAACATCAATGTGTTCCACAAAAAAATCGTCTGGTATTGTACAGCAAATACACTCCAGTGAACCCAAAAAAATATTAATAAACACTACGACTTTGCTTAAAAATGTATTTTTAATTAAATTATACAAAATGATGATATTTGACACATTTGTTGCTGTTGTATATATGAGTAGACAGCAGCATGGACAGACGGATGGACGTAGTTACGTACGTATGGACAGACAGTATTCAAACTATCAATTACATATAAAAAATGTCAATAAAAATAAAATTAAATTCATTTGAAAAAAGACTGGCGGATCTTTAAAACGTTACGGCCGCTTAACGACGACGACACTTCTTGTTCTTTTCCAATTTTACTTTTTTACAAATCATTCGAGGTGTCAAAATCAAATCAATTTTGGTCAAGATTTGCATTTAATTTAGTTAAAGTTTAACGGCATGAAAACTTAAAGTTAAAAATTTTTGAAATAGCAAAATCAGCAAAAATAGTGTAATAATCTAAAAATAAACAAAAAGATTTTGTTCTAATAAAATCAAAAAGAAGAAATGCAATTAACTGGCAATTGTTGTAATAATTTGTGTAGTGAATTTAAATTAAAGAATTTTTGTTTCGATCACGATCATCAAGATCAATTTTATCGATCACAGGTATTGAAATACAAAAAAAAAAAAGGAAATTTTCTGTTAAAACTTAAAGTACTTTTTTTGAAATAATAATAAAGTGATAATAAGAATGTAATTATGAAAAAACACACAATAATTAAAAATTTTTTTAAAATTTTCATGGTGCAAAATTATTTTAATATGATAAATATAGTAAATATTATATAATAAAAAAATGAGCAATGAGTGAAATAGTTCTTAAGCTTTTTCAGTAAAACGTAATCACGAAATTTATGACTGTTTCAAAATATTACAACTTGAATACTTAATTAATAAGTTGAGTAAAATTTCTGGTTTGCACAGTTTAAATTAAATTATTGAATAGTATTTTTATATTTTCATACATAATACACTCGGAAACCATTATAATGAACTCGAGGGGAAGGACGTTATAAACGTAGTTCGCTATATCACCCAACACCCACCTTAAAGTATACCAATCGATTCAGAATCACTTTCTGAGTCGATCTAACGATGTCCGTCCGTCCGTCTGGCTGGCTGTCGATGTAAACCTTTTGCACAAAGTACAGGTCGCAATTTTGAAGATATTTCAAAGAAATTCAAGAAATTTCATGACACAAGGACGAAGCCTATTGAAATTGGTTTTTATCGGTCCATTATTTCACCTAGCCCCCATACAAATGTCGTCCCGGTATAGGGGTTTAATGATAAAATTCGGTATAAAGAGGTTTTGTATACGTATCAATCTTTGTGCCAAATTTCATGAAAATCCGTCCATAATTGACCATAGCTCCCATAAAAAATCCTCTTCCGAAAATCATTTTAATGTGGATAAATCACATACACATGTCAGTATCAAGTTTATATTTGACAAAAATAAGTTTTATATAAGTAGAAATAACAGTGACAAGTTTTATGAGGATCGCTCCATAATTTACCATAGCTCCCATATAAGCCAACTTTCGGGAATCATCCTAAAGTGTATAAATTCATATAAATGTTAATATTAACGTAATATTCTGTATTCGTATATTTTATTTTACACTTGGTAAAAGTATCGGTACACAATTGTCCACATGTCTAATATAAGACCCCTCCACGAATTTTGATGGACATGCACAATGGTGTGGGGTATCATGTGGTCGGGCTTGACCGACTATATCTTTCTTACTTATTTGTTTTTTTGCATTCATCAGCCATTCAACCATTCAAGTGGCAAACTGAGATTAATTTTATTTTTTTTACTAATTCAAGGTTATCAATTATTATCGAGGTTTTGAAATTGATGTGTCTTAAGATCTTTACTCTTTGAGAAATAGCGATTTTCCAATATTTAATTTTTGATCCTTTTATAATTTATATTTTGTTTATTATTCATTTTCGATAAATATCTATGTGTTATGTTAAAAAGGTCAAAATTATTAATATAAAATTTCTCTTTTATTTGTCCGATGATTTAAATTGAAATTAATGAAAATTATTTCTATTTGTAAAAATAATTTATATTGAAATTAATAAAAGTTATTTCTGTTAGTTTTTACATTTTTGAAACATTTTGAAATGTGCAATTTTAGCTTTGTTCCCGTACTCACAATTTGGAGCACGCGGGATCCCAATGTTGCCGAAAAGCATTTCCGTACTCGAAAATTTGGCAAATGAGGAGATTTATTTTGAGAGATAATGCACGAAACAGCTCAGAATATTTCTTCGGTTAGATTGTGTAAATTATCAAATAATTAAAAAATAAAATTATACAATAAAAAATGTGAATGAAAATGAATAAAAAATTATTTGTTTTTGTTACTAACAGGAAAGTTTCATTTAAAAAATTTAAAAACATTAAATTATGCTGAAAAATAAAATTATAAATGAATTTTTAACAGTTTGATGTTTTATTTCTGCCCAGCAAAAACTTTTTGGTTTTCGGTAATAACAACTACTTATTAAAGTAGTTTCTTGGTAATGAGGCGTCATTATTATTGGCCTACTCTGTATTATATTAATAAGTACTCAATAGTATAAAAGCGCAGTAATACTGCAATCACGTAGATGAGTTAGCTAGAGCGCCGGATTAACAACCAGAAGGTTGTTGGTTCAACCCCACTCTGAAGCTGTTAGTTTTTTATAACAAAATGTCTAAAAAGATATTTTAAACTAAATAGAGTTTTTGTCGCCTAGGATGCTATGTGCGAGGTGGTGTACTGAGTAAGACGTTAGTCATTAAAAACGAATGGTTAGTGTGTGTCCAAGTTCGAGTCCAGCTGACGGCAAAATTTTGTTGTTTTTTTTTTATTTTTTTTTTTTTTCGTTTAGATACATATTTTTGAGTACCCCTAGAGTCAAAAAATAACTACATGAATTTGTGGACAAGTCGAACAAAAATAACTAGTTATTCAGGCAAAAAATAAGTAGTTTAGTTTTGTTTCCAATTATACCTGCTAACCTTAAAAGGAAAGCAAAGTTTTTGCTGGGTGGGTAAACAATTTGGACTTTTGTGTTCCCGTACTTTTGTACGTTGTTGTATTTTTGTGGGAGAAAAATTAGCTTTTTCTCATTTTACCCCACTTTAACCAAAAAGTACCAAAACAAACCTGTTATTTATCTAAAACTAATATTTGTCGGAGTTCGTTAAAAATGTAGTCTTTTTATATGAAATATTCTTCTTGGAACCATAAAAATGTGTTCATTATAAAAAAAAGGTTTGCTCTAACCGTTTTAGTTATAAACGTAGCTATTTGTATGGAAAATGTTGGTAAAATCAATGATACTGAAGAAAAGTGTTCCGTGTTCAAGTGTAGTAGTTTAGCATTTGTACAATAAATTCACAAGCGTATTAATTGGGTTTTTATAGTGGAAACTATACTGTCATTGAAAGGAATTGTGATTGGAATACAATACTGTTAAGAAATGCTAGTGCTATTTTTCTAGTTCTACAATATTGTCATTCTGTAATTTAAAACAATAAAATTATATACATGAAAAAATCGTAGAAGTGTACTGAGTGTTATATAATATATTATCAAAAAATACCATTATTTCTTCTTCTAATTTTCAACAAAATAGTTATGGGTCAAAAACAATACTTTAGCATTTTAACGTTTTAACTTCACAGAATTTTAACGTTACCGTAAAATAACTCCCAAATGAAATAAGTCCCAGCAAAATAATGAAATGACTTTCTTCCATACAAATTGAAATTTAATTTTTTATTTGAAGTCATTTTCAAATAAATAATTTCTAACATTTGGGACTTTTTCATTTTTATTGGGATCGGCTAAAAAAGTTTTTCGCAAATGTACTTTCGCATTCAGGCTCAAGGGCCTTCCCCCGGCCGAAGGATTGCTTTGCAGAAAAAATTTACTTAGCGAAGCCGGTGTTGTAATTACTACAGCAGAAGGCGGTCTTTTTGGAAGAATTTTACGTAGCAAAAGGGTTTTCTCCTCCGCGGCATTTAAACAACTCCGAACTACAACTTATTCATTATTTTATTTAATAATTTTAAATTGGGACTTATTTCATTTATTTCATTGCGAGTTTTTCATTAAATTTGGCACTTATTTTTTTGTTAAAATAAAACTTCCAAATGTTGGGAATTATTTCTTTTATTCCTTTGATAGTTATTTAATTTTTTTTTTTTGATTTAACTGATTTTTCTTGTAACTGATTTCATTGAGAGTTATTTTATCGGGACTTATTTCATTTGGGATTTATTTCATGGTACTCATTTCAACACATAGTCCTGAATAGATTTTTCAATAATATTCATCGACAAACATGAAAGATAAATGAAAATTCTGAGTGTAAAATTTATTTTAACCCTAGAATACTAACAATATTTTTTATACGTCAATACTAACGATACGTAAATTTTACGTACACATGGCAATTTGTCTAAAACACATTTTTTATTGTTGTTTTAGCAGCAGAAATGTATTTATTTTTTATTATATATTTGTCTTTAAAAAGGTTTGAAGTGAAAAAGCAAATTTACTAAATAAGAATAAATCATTAAAAATATATCAAAATATTACTTATGAAAAGTTATATTAAGTTATGATCTGGTCTCGACTTGAGATTTATATCAAACATGATATAATATGTTATAACATTTCGTTTTTTGCATAATTGCAAATTTCTTTGAAAAAATTTAGAATTAACTATTGTATCCCCCCAATTAAGAATATACGTCGAATATTTCAACTTTTTTTATTCTACCATTTCAAATCACATTTCCAAATTTATATTCAAATTTATACCGTTAATACTAAAAATTTATACCGTAAAATTTACCTACAAAATGTATACTCTTAATACTAACGATGCGTAAAATTTACGTAGCACGTTTTTTGTACTTACAGTTTTTATTATTCTTTTTTTGTTTAAAAGCGCTTGACGAAAGAAGTTTCGGATTTTCATACCGTTAGATTTCCATACACAAGAGTAATAAGAATTTGAATAAAATTTACGTACATTAGTATTCTGGGGTTAATTTGTGGCCCAACTAGTGTTGTTAAGCGTAGGGAAAATTTCCTTTTTGTAGGAATTTTTTATTTTTTATTTATTGTAATTTTCAAGTGTAGGGTAAAAAGGACAGATTTTTATTTTATAACGAATATAAGAACCTTTTTAAATTATGTTAAAACTGTAAAACATTTCCATTAAAAAATATGTAATTTTTAAAATTTGGGAAACGAAAATTTTCAGGAAGTGATCAGCTGGGGTTCCGGGAAAATTTTGGGTATATTACCTGGAAAACGGGAACTTTTAAGAATTTATTTTACTTAATTTTTAATTTTTAATACTATTAAAAAAAAGTTTATAAAAATATAAAAAGTAAAACTTATTTTAATACCTTTACATAAAACATAAATAACACAAAAATTAAATGTAAATAAAAAACAACTTTGACTTCCTTAATCCAATTACTGACAGAAACTTTTCCAATTAAAATGAAATGTACAATTCGAAAATTCCAAATAAAATATTCTTAACAACCAAATAACAAACTATTATCGGCAATTATAAAGAGGCTATATAACGTGCCAGAAATTGTAAAAATGCTTAAGAAAAGACCTTGAAAGTTTAAGATTTTAGATGTCGGGACTTAAACTTATCAAAAACTAGCCACTTTCTAAATCGATGATCATGTCTATAAAAAACAATATAAATGATCGCCGCGTTAACAAATTTTAGTTTTAATTGTTTAAAAATACGAAGATTCAAAGAAGAACAAAACTAAATATTTAAAGATGAATATTGTAATAAACACAGAAAGACCAATTATTCAAAAAAAAAAAAAAACAGATTTATTATTTATAAAATTCCTATACCCGCGGACTGCCTGTTATTGCCTTTTTTATTTTTTTTAACGAAAAACCTCAGGGTATTGGGATCAATAGTATCTTCATTATTAAGTGTAAACTTGAACAATTTAACGTAGTGAAAAAGTTCGTGAGAGCATCACATGTTAAAATATATGGGTGTTATGGGTCTATCAGACCGGCGCGAATATATGTGTTATATTTTTGTGGTATTATTAATTTTAATAATTGAATTTATTTTTTATTTCTATAAATACATATATGATATTCATATATCCTAAACGATCCAGCAAAAAAAAAAAACTTCCTGGGCCTACCTCTATTATCAACTTACCTGCGAAGTGTAAAAAAATTTAAGACTTTCACTGCAAGAATTCTTTAGATATTAACAAAGAATTACTTTGTATGGAGGCTACCACTTCTCCTAGACCCATTTTTATCTAAACTATTGAAATTCATAAAAAACTTATTCCCACAAAATCTTAAGACTTTAGCTGTTATAGTTCATGGTATAATTAATATTTGTTTTGTATGGGGGCTACAACTCCACCAAGAGCTACCCTTCCTATTTTAGTTGTGAATCTTAATAGGAAAACTATTCGCATCGAATCTTAAGAATCTTCTCCAATAGTTCTTCATATATTCTATAATGCTTTGTATGGGGGCTACACCTTCCTCGATACTTGTCCGTCTTTTCTTCATTTCAATTCTGAATTTTAATAAGAAAATTATCTACACAAAATTTTAAAACTTTCCCTGTTACAGGTCTTAAGATATAAAATAATTAATATTTGCTTTGTTTGGGGTTCTTACACACCCCCTTGACCTACACGCCCCGTTTTCATCTCTACTATGGAACTTCATAAGAAAAATATTTCCACAAAATCTTAAGTCTTTCGCTGTTACAGTTGTTGAGATGTACGATAATTAATATTTGCTTTGTATGGGAGCTACCATTCCTCCTGCTCCTATCGAAAAATAAAATAACTTATTTTACTTCGGTATATTACAGAATGATACTGTAAAAATTTTAAATTCAGCGGCTTAAATTCGGTCCATCGGCTTACTTTTTTATAAAGCCCAAACAAACACAATCATATAGATATAGAATATAGGATTACATATAAGTGTACTTTGTATGTAATTTTCCTATTCTTCTTATTATTAGACCATCTGGAAGCTTTATTGTTCGTTCCTTTATTTACCAATCTGTTTTGAAATATCTGCATTGTTTCAAATGTAACTTTATATAATTTTCATATTAAAAAATAATTTGTTTTTGCTGTCCATACGAATTGTAGTTATAAATAATACATTTTTGACCTTAGCAAATTTATATTAAATGCTTTAATCGAATTGCTATCAAAAGCCAAATTTTAATCTTTATTTTTAGTTTTCTTCGTTTTCTAATACTTTTTTATATACAACGCTATAAAAAATCTGTATATTTTTTAACAAAACTTTACCTTAATAGACAAAAGAAACTTAAAAAATAAAAATTTCCAGGATGTACCGAGTATTTTCTGGAATACGATTTTTTCATTCCCTTTTCCCGGGAAATTCCAAAGCACATTACAAATGTTTAATATATTAGGATTCATTATTTTTCTAGTATATTTTCAGTTCAATATTAATTGCTGTAAATGTGTGTAACAAAAAAATTTTCTTAGATACAGTGTTGCCAGTTTAGCTTTTTTAAGGCTAAATCTACCATTTTTATTTTGCTTTTAGCATTTTTGCTAGCCTTTTTTGATTCTTAAAATTTCCCAAAAAAAGGCAAAAATGTTAGTATTTCAACAAGGAAACAAATAATTTATTATTTGCCATTGCTAATTTTATTTTTCAGAATTATTCATTTAAGCATTTTTGAGCATTTATTCGCATAAAATTTGAGATTATTTATATTTAATAAAAAATTTCGACTGCGGCGCTTAATTCTTCAAATTAAAGGTGTCTTAACTCATTTTATGGAGTTACTAAATCGATTATTATAACTGCTTTTTAATATACTTCATCAACTATAGAAAATATTTACGAAAATAATTAAAAAAATCTTATTAATGCGAAAAATCATCCAAAAATTTGGAAATGCCCAGCAAAAACTTTTTGGTTTTCGGTAATAACAACTACATATTAAAGTAGTTTCTTGGTAATGAGGCGTTATTATTATTTGCCTACTCTGTATTACATTAATAAGTACTCAATAGTATAATAGCGCAGTAATACTGCAATCACGTGGATGAGTTGGCTGGAGCGCCGGATTAACAACCAGAAGGTTGTTGGTTCAACCCCATTCTGAAGCTGTCAGTTTTTTATAACAAAATGTCTAAAAAGATATTTTAAACTAGATAGAGTTTTTGTCGCTTAGGATGCTATGTGTGAGATGGTGTACTGAGTAAGACGTTAGTCAGTAGTTGTTATTACCGAAAACCGAAAAGTTTGAAGTTTTTGCTATGACATTACAATGTTTAAAATTCCTCATATTCAATATATACATATTTCTTTTTAATTTTTTTAATAATAAAATTTAAATTTGTCAATAATTAACAAAGTTTTCTTTTCACATAGCAGAAATACAAATTTTTCTTACAATAGAAAAAATATTTTTTACACTAGAACCTCAAAGCAATTTCTTATTTCGTGTGAGAAAGAGCGAGAGGGAATATGAAAGGGTTCAAACTTGCCTGTATTTCGAAATTCGTTTTGTTTTTCATTTTCGTACCTCAAAACAAAAACAAATCAAGTCAATTAAAGCAAGAATTGCTGAAGTGAAATTTTGTATGTGAACGTAAATACAAGTTAAAAAAAAAAAAGTTTAGACCCAAATTGTATGCCTCAGTTAAATTGCACGACGAATAAAAAATTAAGCGTTTAAGTCCTTATTGATAGGGAAGTCGTTATAACGATGTCCGTCTGTACATCAGTCTGTTGAAATCAGTTTTTAAAAAGCCCCAGTTATCGGATATATATATGTTTTATACAACAATTTATAGAAAATATTCCTTAGAATGACACTAATAAAAATCAACAAAATCAGTCCATTAATGGCCGAGATATCGCCAAAAAACCGAAATGGCTTCTAAAAAGGTATTTGTTTTCGACTTTTTAAAGCTCCTGTATAAGATAGCTACTTCGAAAATTTGATTTTTTTTTTGAACGTTTTTGCGGCAGAAATGAGCAATATCAGTTCATTAGTAACTGAGATTTCGGTCTTTGTGATGCTTCTATATATAAGCTTCAGAATTCATTTTTGTAATTACGAATCTGTTGTAAATATGTTTCTAACATTTTGGATTTTTGAATTAAACATATCGGTCCATAAGAAACCGAGTTATAGGAAAAAAAAAAAAATTATTAAAAATATACATACACAAACATATATAAAAATCATTGCATACAATAATTGTATATGTATGTTTGAATGTTTTTTTTTTTTTTTTTTTTTGTTAGAAATAGAAGCATTGCAATGACTCAATGTTGTTTCTTGTATGAGCATGTATCTGCATACAAACCTATGTATATAAAATTTAGTAGTAATTTTTTGTATAAGCATGCAGTGGTTGTCGTTTGTATATATACACACAAACATTTATATGAAGCATTGAAATGGCTATTAGTGTTGTTGTTTTTTCTTTTACTAAGCATGTATCTACATACAAACATATTTATATAAAATTTAGTAGTAATTTTTTGTATAAGCATTTATATGAGGCATTGCAATGGCTATTAGTGTTGTTGTTGTTTTTTTTTTTAATAAGCATGTACCTACATACAAACATACGTATATAAATTTATTAGTCATCAGAAGCTATCAGTGTTGTTTTTTTTTTAAGAAAGCAACACCAGTTGTGATAGTCTATCTTTGTGTTTACATTTTTGTAGTTTGGAAAAATAATGTAGATTATTTTTGTAATTATAAATGTGAAAATATGAAAGCATATTTTAAGGCATAAATTTTATTATTTGTCGGTAAGGTGGTGAAGGGTATAAAAGATTCGGTACAGCCGAATACAGCGCTCTAACTTGTTTTTGTTACCTTTTGATACATGTTTATTACTTTATTGTTTTTATGTCATTAGAAAGAAAAATAATGGTAAATTATTGTAATAATGCACAAACTCAATCTATTAATTTAATAAAATTCCATAAAAAAAACTGTTATAAATTTATAAACTTTCGAAAGGTAAATCATTGAGCCCAACAAATATTCCATATTTTATTTTACAATTTCTGCTTCATGGAATTGGAACTCTCAATTTCATTTCCTTTAGTTATATTATTAATGTTTACCGGAGGCTCATTATTGTTTTAATAAGATCTTTGTGCAGATTCTAGATTAAGATTAACTCACAGGGTGTCTAGATTTTTATTAATACCTTAATTTTAATGAAGTTTCAAGTCTATTTGAATACACTCGATTATGGAGTTCTAAGCAAATAAATCACTTGTCTTAAATAGACTCTATTTTCGAATAAACGGTTATATAGAAAATTAATGTTAGAGTACAATTCTTCTAATTTGGTTATTTAAGTGTCAATTCAAATGGCCTCTACATAATTTTTTAATCTGCTCAAGAAATCAAATTTCTTACAAAATTGAAAAAATTTAGTAACTTTTTTTCATTTTTACTCTCAAGTTGGATATATGAAAAAAAACGTGTTATATTTTATTAAAATCGATGCATAAATATCGACTACATGCAGAAACCTATTGAAATTGGTTACGGCCTCCTTTTTCACCTTGCTTTCGAAATAGGTTGTTAACACTCATTAATGATTTAAATATGTTACTGTAAATATGTTTGATTTAAATATGTTTGTAGGCCGAAATCTTTGTGCCAAATTTAATGAAAATCGGTCTATAATTTACCATAGCTTCCATATAAAACCCACATTCGAAATTCACTTTTATGTACATAAAACCCACATAAATGTTAGTATCATATTAATATTTTACAGATATAAGTTTTGTGTAAAAACAAATCGTAATATCAAAGCTTGACCTAATAAAAGTTTCTTACTTGTTGTTACTAAAAAGATTTTCGTTTCAAAGATTTCAGAAGTTTCCTTTTAAAATAATTCATAGTTTTTAAACTCTTCTACGCATCCATATACTACATACCCAGCGAAAACGTTTTGGTTATCGGTAATGGCAACTACTTATTAAAGTAGTTTATTGGTAATGAGACGTTATTATTATTTGCCTACTCTGTATTACATTAATAAGTACTCAATAGTATAATAGCAAAGTAATACTGCAATCACGTGGATGAGTTGGCTAGAGCGCAGGATTAACAATTAAAAGGTTGTTGGTTTAACCCCATTCTGAAGCTGTTAGTTTTTTATAACCAAATGTCTAAAAAGATATTTTAAACTAAATAGAGTTTTTGTCGCTTAGGCAGCTATGTGCGAGATGGTGTACTGAGTAAGACGTTAGTCATTAAAAACGAATGGTTAGTATGTGTCCAAGTTCGAGTCTCACTGACGGCAAAATTTTTTTGTTTTTTTTTATTTTTGTTTTCGTTTAGGTACATACTTTTGAGTACCCCTAGAGGCAAAAAATAACTACATGAATTTGTGGACAAGTCGAACAAAAATAACTAGTTATTCAGTCAAAAAATAAGTAGTTTATTTTTGTTTCCAATTATACCTGCTAGCTTACCAGGAAAGCAAAGTTTTTGCTGGGTATGTATGTATTTGACATTGTTTGCTTTTACCAAAGACAGTCTGAACTAAAAAAATAGAAATTTTAGAAAATTACAATCTAAAATTATTTTATAATTTTTTTTTCCTATTTAGTTTGTATTTAATTATAGTCACACATTTTAAATTGATTGTTTATACAAAATTTATTAGTGTAACAAATTTACATATAAAAGCTTCTAATTTTTCTCAAACTATCTGCTTTTATAATTATTATTCACAGTATATTTACAAATAAGAGTTTAAGTAATAGTGTACGATCGGTCAAGTTCAAGTAAATAAATATGTATTTCTGTTGATAAACAATTACGACAATAGTTTATATTATAAAGTAAATTATAAATAAATGTTATACAAATTTATTACATTTGCTGAACAATTTATGCTCCTGGTGTTTGTTTAATTTGTGTTCAAAATGTGTTTGGCTTGAACAGTAAATATGAATAAACATTTGTACAAATTTATAAAGTTTTTTATTTTTGAAACAAAAAAAAAAAATAGATTTTAAAAAACATATATATACCATAAGTGTTATAAGTTTAAAAAAATAAATCAAATTTTAATTGTTATTTTTGATTTTTATGTTATTCTTTGAAAAATAAAAATTAATTTTGTTTTTTTTTTTTAATAAAGTTTTTGAATTTAAGATTTTTATTTTTGTTTTTAAACAATATAAATATCATGTATTCAAATTTGTATAAAACTGTTCATATAGTAAATGGATATTTTATTAATACACTGAATGTCACTTAAATAAGGAATCACATTTTTTTAACTTTAATTAAGTAAACTAAAGTTCAGAAAAAAATAATTTTTTGCACAATCAAATTTCAAAGTTTTAGCTTTAGTTTCCTGAAGAAATAAAAAAATATACATATTTTGTTATACGAAAATTATGCAATTATTTAAAGAAATGTATTTCTGTGGTACTATTTCGTGTGTCACTTGAATAAGGAATTCTTTTAAAATTAATCAGGAAGGCTATGATTTGAATTTCTTTCAATATAAACGGCTAGAGAATTTTTAATTTGATAGTTTTTAAATAGTTTTTATTCAAAATGGGATGTGATAAGGCTCTTAATAACTCTGAAAAAGAAAAAATTCAGATTTTGAAATCTCAGGGTCAGAATCCGGTCCAAATAGCCAAAAACATTAATAGAGGAAAGACAGTTGTGTACAATTATTTAAATAACGTGGAAAGATATGGAAAAAACATGAAAGGGTGGAAGAAAATGGCAATAACTCCAAAAGAAAGACGAAAAATTCTTAGAATTGCATCAAATTCTGCCATGTCGGTATCAAAAATACGTGAAAAATGTGGAGTCAGTGCCAGTCTAAGAACAGTGCACCATATTTTAAAGTCGTGCCCATACATAGTTCTGGAGGAAGCGTTTCCAAAATTTAATGATAACACGACAACGCTCCGATTCATACCGCCAGAGCAATAAAACAATGGATTAGTCAACAAGATGTTCAACTTTTGGATTGGCCCCCATATTCACCAGACCTGAATTTATGAAGGAGGAAAACAATTTGAGACGATAGAATCCTTAAAGGATGCAATAACGGAAGCATGGAGTTCAATTTCGCTAAACTACTTAGAGTCATTATACAAGTCGATGCCAAATCTCATTTTTGAGGTTATTTCTAAAAATGGTGGCAGTACTCATTACTAATTGAATGTTAGAAGATAATCACTTTAATTTTTATAACCTAAAATTTAAAAATAAATTACAGTTTGCTTAGTCTTAAAATATTCATTATTCAAGTGACATACGAAAAAGTACCACAGAAATACATGTCTTTAAATAAATGCATAATTTTAGTATAACAAAATATGTATATTTTTTATTTCTTCAGGAAACTAAAGCCAACACGTTGAAATTTGGTTGCGCAAAAAATTATTTTTTTTCTGAACTTTAGTTTAAGAGATATACTTAATTAAAGTTAAAAAAAAATGTGATTCCTTATTCAAGTGGCAGGCAGTGTATGTACACTGAAAAAATTATGGCTAGGATTTTCCTAAACAAAACATTATTTGGCTTCAAACAAAATTTTATAAATAAAATTTATTTGATTTTAAAATTTAGTTTTATTGTTTTTAAATGATATAAAAATTAATAAAAAAAAAAACAAAAAGTACTTTTTTGTATTTTGACATCTTCAATAAATGCTTAAATGGAATTATAAAATTTCTGAAGCTAAAAAATATAAAAACAAATTTCAAGGGTAAGCTGTCTTAAATATCGTCCAGATTTTACAAATAATATGATATTTATTTTCCTCTAGATTATTCAAAAACTTATGAAATGGGTATATGTTCATACGTAAATGTGGCAAGATTTAGCAGAAAAATAGGTAAGTAATATTGTTGTTTTATCACCTACTAAACCTATCATCATATTATGGTTCGATTTAAGAATGTTCCATATAAACTCTAAGAGTAAATAATACTACTCTACAAAGAAATTCTCATTTGAAGAAAAATAGGATATATAGGTATAAGAAGTTTTATGTGTTTAATAATAATCTGTTTTAAGTTTTTATATCAAGAGTAGACTTTTTTATGGGCATGATCCCCTTAACATAGCGATCACACTATATCTTTATGATTTGATAAAGCTGAGGTATATATACATAAATATGTCCTGCTTTAAGATCGGGTCATAGTATTCGAGTTTTACAAACCCACCTCAGAAGCAAAATTATGGGGTCTCAAAATAGGTTACTACTGGCACAAGTACACTCAGATAGTGTAGATTTATGCCAGCAGTGACTGATCAGCCGATAAGAAATTGCAAAATTATTTAGAACCTATCATATATAACACCTTTCATTATTACTTCTTTAATTACAGTTTAATCTTGTCGCTTCCCGTTGGTATATTAGTTTTAAAGTCTTTAGCTAAAGGAAATATAGGGAAAAAATTAATTACGTCCAAAAATTGGTAAGTAATATTCAATCAGAACTTTTTTCCATTTTAATAACGATACCTCTTTCTTTAAGGTTGATTTGGTCATTCAGTGAATACGGAAAAAGACTATCAGTAATATATAAAATACTAAAATCATTTACTTCCTATTTTCAGATTATTTTACACAATTATAGTTGAAAATAAAATAAAAAAAGGAAACAAAAAATAATAAAATTTTATACGATAATTTTATTAAATATTTTATTAATTCAAAAATAAATATTGTTTGAAAATTCATAAAAAACTAAATATTATTTTTATTGTTTTATTTAAAAAGATTAATGAATTTTATCAGAATTTTCCAATACTCAAATTTGTAAATAGTAAATATTTTAAATTTTAATATTTTTTATAAAATATTTACGAATTTAAATGTTTGATTTTACAAATTCAGTGATAGGTCCGATTTTAATAAAAAAAAAAATAATATTTGATAAATTTACTACTAGAATACGAAATTTATTTTTTTTTGTGTAGGCGAGCAGCTATTTTTTCTTATATGAGACTGAAATGTCAAACAAAACAAAACAAAAAAAGGTCACGTGCAAATTGTAAACAATAATTGTTGAAATTGAAAAATAATAAGAATTAATTGTAAGAAATTTCCCAGCAAAAACTTTTTGGTTTTCGGTAATAATAACTACTTATTAAAGTAGTTTCTTGGTAATGAGGCGTCATTATTATTTGCCTACTCTGTATTACATTAATAAGTACTCAATAGTACAATAGCACAGTAATACTGCAATCACGTGGATGAGTTGGCTAGAGTGCCGGATTAACAACCAGAAAGTTGTTGGTTCAACCCCATTCTGAAGCTGTTAGTTTTTTATAACAAAATGTCTAAAAAGATATTTTAAACTAAATAGAGCTTTTGTCGCTTAGTATGCTATGTGCGAGTTGGTGTACTGAGTAAGACGTTAGTCATTAAAAACGAATGGTTAGTTTGTGTCCAAGTTCGAGTCTCACTGACGGCAAAATTTTTTTTTTTTTTTTTTTATTTTTGTTTTCGTTTAGGTACATACTTTTGAGTACCCCTAGAGGCAAAAAATAACTACATGAATTTGTGGACAAGTCGAGCAAAAATAACTAGTTATTCAGTCAAAAAATAATTAGTTTATTTTTGTTTCCAATTATACCTGCTAGCCTACCAGGAAAGCAAAGCTTTTGCTGGGTAGTTAGTCAAACACGGTTATACTGAACTCGAAGAGACCTACTAGTTTAGTTCAGTATATCTGTAAAATACAAGAAGTAATATATCTTAAAGGGATCGAAGAAAAGTGTTTGTTATACCCGGTGCTCGCTATAACATGTAAATTTTGAGAACCTTTTATTATGTTCTTTTATTTCAATTATGTCGCATCAATACATACATATCCTCATATATTTTTCCAATTATATATATAAAATTAAAAAATAATAATAAGTCTCAAATCCCTTAACAAACCAATAATGCAGTACATTTACTTTTAGGATAGATTCCATAAACGAACTTAAATAAAAGAAAATGAAATAGTTAAAACGGCGCCAAGATCTCTACTTAAATCATTAAAGGTCACAGCAAATTATTAAACTACTTGTCATCTAAATTGTTTGTCCAAAATGACACAATTGTTTGTCCACAATTTAAAATTTTGTTGTTGTTTTCTATTTACCATCTAATGTGTAATAAAATTAATTAATTACATTAATTTATAAACTAATGTGTTTGTGTACATATTTTTTTCTTGTTGTTTTCTTTTCTAGTGGCAAAGTGGCGAGAGAAGTTGGTTATTTTTATTTTATCGCTGGATATGGGCGATATTTTTTATGGCTGTCTTTATAGCTTGTTTAATTTTACAATTTTCCGAAGGCAAATATTTTATTTTCTTAACAAATTGGGGCATAATACTATGTTGTCTAACACAACTATTGGCTGCTATTCTGGTGACACGTTGGTACTTTGATTTCGCTGCTGTAAGATCGGATCAATGTGAAGGTCATGGAAGAGAAAAGAATAAATCACCACTGCTTATAAAATTCTATTGGCTCTTATATGATGTAACATTACCATTGGCCCTGGTAATTACAACTATCTATTGGGCATTTTTACATGGAAGAATGAGTAAGTTTTTAAAGCTAAAAATATATCTGTATAATTTAAGACAATTTTAGCTAACGACATACTCTACACTAAATTCTATTAATGTACTCGTACATATTCTTCAAAATTATTTTTAATTTCCTGTTCTAATTTTCTATGTCTAAAGATAAACCCCAACGATTTCCCGTAATAAGTTTTGTAACACACTGCCTCAATTCCGTTTTTATGCTGGTAGATTTTCTGATTGTTGCATTTCCGGTGCGACTGTTGCACACCATCTATGCCATGATGTTACCCATTATATTTTGTATCTTTACAGTGATTTATTATTTCTGTGGCGGTACTGATGAGTAAGTACAAATATTTCTGTGAATTACATCACAATTCATAATTATTTAATTACTAATCTTGTGTTTTTTTTCTCTTTTGTTTTATAAATTTCCCTCTGCTTTCAATTGACATGTTTCAAGGTATGGGAATCATTTTGTGTATCCCCTGTTGGATTGGAAAATACCTATTCGTGGTGTATGGACATTTATTGGTGTCTTTGGTTTATATTGTATCTATTCGATTCTATTGTTTGTTGTATTTAAACTTAAACGTTTCTTGCATCGTTCATTGAACGTTGTCTGGTCACCTCATTGTGTTGGTTTAATTTGAACACCATCGACATTGTCATCATGGTTCTCTTCAACATCCAGCTTCACCTTTATTATCGTTGTCGGTCATCACAAGATTATAAACATAATTGTAATTATTATATATAAAAAAATTTCATATATTTTTAATGTTTTGTAGTATTTACGCCCATTTCCATCATTAAGTTTAAGGGAATTTTTAATTTCCCATGATAAAAGTTGAGTTTAACTTATATTCTTGATTTCTATATATGTAAACTGTTTGAACATTGCAAAAAAATCAGCAAAATGGAAATGGTGTATTATCTTCTTATTAGTATTTTTTTATTTTATTTTTTATGTCAAATCATATCATATTTTTTTTTTCCATATTTATGTTTAATTTGTTCCTTAAACTACAAAATGCAATTAATATTTTATAATAATAAAATAATGTTATTAATAAATTTTATTGTATCAAGTAAAGCTCTACTTAAATTGATAATTCAGCAATTTATTTGGGTAATTTGAGAGTTTTAACTTTTCATTAATTTAGGGTTATGTTTTCGGATTATAAGTTAAACTCAGTTTAATAAGTAGTTTAGCTAAACTAATTCAAGGTCTCAATTTCTCTCTAATAACACAGCTCAATAAAATAGCATAAAACAATTATATTGCGAATAATTCTACGAAATTCTTATTTCTTAGACTAGATGAAGCGTTTTTAAGCATGATGCATGTTCACCACATCACACTTTTAATCAATGTTGGTAACCGATAACATTATAAATACCGATGCCGATAAAATACCTTTTAAAATTGATTGCCGTAATGTATCAAAAATACCGGTATTTAAATACCGTTTCCCTTTATATCGGTATTTTAGATTCGATATTTTAAAAGATTTTTTTCTATATAATACTTATGGTATTGTAAAAATAATTTCTCATATAATTTACTTGAGGAATTAAGAAAGATGAAAGTACTTTTAATTATAAGAGTTCTATAATATTTATGGAATTTTCATTTAAAGGGTCCTTTTATAATTTGTTATTTTGTTCTATTGTTTGTAATAAATACGTTGTCAAAATGCTGTAAACCTAGTGCGATATACTAAAAGTCAGCATTACTAAAATGATTTTGTGCCACAAATTTGGTTATTTATGTTCCCGACTTTGTGAATTTTTGACTCTTTAACAGCCTACTCTCATTTAACTGAAATTACCCAAAAGATAGTCAATTATAATTATTTATGAAAAAACGACCTTTAACTTTGACCTTTTTCAAAAATTTTTTGGGTAAATTTTAACCATATTAGGCTTAAATACCATCATTTATACCCTTCACCACCAAATGTAGTTACTTCAGTGCATATTTTAGAAAAAAAAAAAAACTATAAAAAAGGGAAGATTACAAATTTTATTTATTAAGCATCGGTTTGAGTCTAAGTTTATTTGAATCGGATCTAAGTCCAAAGACATATGGTTTTAAATTTCAAATATTTAAAAAAATCAGAAAAAAATTAACTTTGAACCGTGATAAAAAACTGAACTATAACAAGTGACATAAAATTTATAAAATATAACAAATATGCAATTTAATATGTATTTTTTGCAAAATTTAATTAAAAATGAATAAAAATGTTAATTTTTGAAGATTTTTCCAGGTTTTTAATAATAATAGTATATATTAGTATTTTACTTTCAGTACCGGTATGCCAATACCGATATAATTTAAAATAACGTCTTCGATACCGTTACCGATATATAAACAAATTGAAAACCGATACCGTTATTCATTTCGTTTCCAATCTTGCTTTTAACCCATTGACGACCAAAGAAAAAATGCTTCTCTGAGGAGTTTTTAGGATATATAATTTTCTAGGTAGGTAGAACAAATTACACATTAATGTTTTATAGCCATGAAATGATTCTACAAAAATGTAGTACAAGATTCTCAGGAAAAAATAGAACTGAATTTTAATTATCAAAATGCTTATATCAATAATAATAATAATAATAATAAAAATAATAATAATATTTATTAACTGAAAATAATTAAATTTAGTTTAAATTTCAGTTATTATCTTTTTTTTAATTTTATTAATAAGAACTGCATTTTAAATGACAAAAATTATGTTTTAGAGATATTGGACTGAAATTTTATATTCTGTTAGTAGACAAGGGCATAAAAGGACGGGTAGAATCACTGCCATTCCCTTACTAAAGAAAATAATTATTATTATTATTATTATTATTATTATTATTATTTTTTTTGTATGATTTTCGAACATATTTTTATAAATTTTATTATAATAAAGAATACTATAAAGGTAGGCGTGATCCAATCACAGAAATGTGCATTATATTATGATATTTATGCCTTTTAGAGTGATTCTCGGAAGTGGGCCTTATAAGGGACCTATGGTTCATTGTAGGCCGATTTTGATACAATTTATCACTGTGATTTCTACTTATGTAAAAGTTATTTGTGTTAAATATTAACTTGATACTAACATTTTTATGAAATCTATGTACGTTAAAGTGATTTTTGGAAGAGGGTTTATATGGGATGGTCAATTATAGAGCGATCTTCATGAAATTTAAACCCATATTCAGCGGAATATTTATATAGGAGCTATGTGAAATAATGGACCGATCATAACCAATTTCAAAAGATTTCATCCTTGAACCTTGTAATCAAACTACAAATTGAAAATAATTTAATGAAATTTGGTACACATGTCTTTTATATATAGATATATATATATACCATAAAAGACATGTGTACCAAATTTCATTAATATATAAAATATATATATATATATATATATATATATATGATTTTACTACATTTTATAAGAAATATTTTTAAAAATCAGGTATGAAAGCGAACTAGCTAATTCTTACATATTTTGTTAAAAAAAATTAATATTATTCAAAACTATACTAAACTTAGTTTTGAATAATATATTAGCCCGACCATATCCTACACCATTATGTATATGCGTACAAGTAATTTTCTGGTAATGTCTAATATGTTAGCTATGGTCAATTATGCACCGATTCTCATAAAATCTGGCACCAAATTTCATAAAATTATCTTTAAAATTGCGACTACCCAGCAAAAACTTTTTGGTTTTCGGTAATAACAACTACTTATTAAAGTAGTTTCTTGGTAATGAGGCGTCATTATTTTTTGCCTACTCTGTATTACATTAATAAGTACTCAATAGTATAATAGCACAGTAATACTACAATCACGTGGATAGGTTGGCTAGAGCGCCGGATTAACAACCAGAAGGCTGTTGTTTCAACCCCATTCTGAAGCTGTTAGTTTTTTATAACAAAATGTCTAAAGAGATATTTTAAACTAAATAGAGTATTTGTTGCTTGGGATGCTATGTGCGAAATGGTGTGGTGAGTAAGGCCTTAGTCAGTAAAAACGAATGGTTAGTGTGTGTCCAAGTTTGAGTCCCACTGGCGGCAAAATTTTTATTTTTTTTTTTATTTTTGTTTTCGTTTAGGTACATATTTTTTGAGTACCCCTAGAGTAAAAAAATAACTATATGAATTTGTGGACAAGTCGAACAAAAATAACTAGTTAATCAGGCTTACCAGGAGAGCAAAGTTTTTCCTGGATACTACTTTGTTTACAAGGTCTACATGCACAGCCAGTCGGCCAGATAAACGTCGTTAAATCGACTCGTAAAGTGATTCTTAATCGATCAGTATACATAAACCATATTTTTGTGTGTTACAAACATCAGCACAAACGCTTAATACCCTAATATTACTGAAGATTACTGAAATGATTTTTGATAATATTGAATATTTTTGTTAGTAATGTTTATAAATTAATATTATGATTATTTAGCTATGTATTTTAGTCTTATTCCATATCTCATCATTAGCTTTTAAAAATATTTTTTTTAAAATTTAGTAAAATCATAAACATATGTACATATATGTCGACCACTGTATATGTATTTTTTTCTTAAAAAAATTTTTAGTTAAAAAACAATACAAATGAAAATCTAATATATATATATATAAATTTTAAATAAATAGATCAATAGCCCAGAGGTTAAAGCATTTGTCTGCAAACCAGAAGATTAGAAGTTCAAACCCAGCTTGAAGACATCGATGGAGAAAAAAAATTTAATTAAAATAAAACGGAAATAAAAATACTTTTAAAAATAATTATAATTGAAATTAAAACAATTAAATTGAATAAATAATAAATAGAAAAATAGCATAAATCATTTACTTTTATTTTTTTAACTTTTTCGCTCCAAATACTACAGTTTTCGTACTACTGAAAATACTAGTGACTTGTTATGTTGGTAGTGCGTGCTAGTCTCTTACAAACAGTGCAATGTGTAGCATCATACTACACTCGTAGTTTACTAGTGAATTGTTATGCAGATTGCGCCAGTAGAATATATATAATGATATATTTAACTTCACAGTACCATCCAAACTACTAGCGAATAGTAATGCAAAGTGTTACCAATTGGTTACCTGAAATGACATCCCCATGTTAAATTCACCTGTTAAAAACATTGCGGGTGAGTTGAGGAATAGCTAGTTGTAGTTCTTTATCAGCTAACGAATTCGACTTTACGGAACTAGTTCGGCGAACCGCTGGGCAATTCTAGACCGCAACACAATATTTATATATTTAATAATTAGTTTTCGCTCGCTTAGCCTCAATTATATTCTTCTAATTAAATTCCTGAGAGTCATAAAACTTATTTTTTATTTCATGGGAACAGTAAAAATCCGGGAAATTAGAATCCCTACACTGCAGTTATTTGTATTACTACAGGCGCTATTGGTTCTACCTAAAACCTATCTCTTTAGTAAACTAATCGGTGATTTATCGCGGAGCCACGCCAGTCATCAGAAAAAGCTTTGCGTAGCACCATAGTATAAGCACAGACTATCTTAATAAAAATGTTTTAAATACATTTAAGGAGAACTTTTGGTTCTTTTCTAACCCCTGGCAGGTTACTTATTGCATTGAGTAATAATATAAATTAACAATTGTAATGTAAATTTCTGAAACCTATTGGCTACTAATTTCGTTACATTTCAATAGTACACTCTCTAACATAATAGTTGTAATGAATTCGTTTATAATGCAGGGAATTTTTAGAGACAAATTCAATAATTTTTTGCAAATTGGTTACTAACTACATTACATTTCAACAGTGAATTAATTCACTGAATTAAGAAAGTTGTAACGAATTCGCATACATTAATGTGAATTTCTGAAGGTGAAGAGTCACCAATTGCATTACATTTCAATAGTGAAATCACTAAAAGCAATTGTAGTAACAAATTCATATTTAACACGAGAGCAAATTTCAGAATTGATACTCTTAAAATTCTCAACGGTAATTCTACTCATTGCATGTAAACATAGAAGTGGCAGTTTCATTTATGGAATTATATTTTATTATTTAAAAATTTAACATTCTTTATTACTTATTTCACTAGCGAAATGTAGTCATGAAGGTGATCACTTAGCAACCACTTACACGACCAAAAGTAACTAGTAAATCGTATAAATAGTTATATATCTAGTGCTAAAGGGAAAATTGGTACCTTTAGAACCTTTGGGTATTTTGGAGGAATGCTTTAAACAAAATTTCGCTTAAAATATTCTTCATATTATAGTAATGAATTAAAATCATATAGTGTTTTGAAAAAAAAAAAATATTCAGAATATGCGTCTAAAAATGCATTTAAAAATATAAAATTATATACTAAAAATTTAAAAAAAAACTGTTAAGTTATGTAATGTAATATATTTTGTATTTTTAAGCGTTAGTTTTTACAAGACTAATGCTATTTCTTTGGACTTTTCTTAAATTTGTGCTCTTTTAGATTTACTTTTTTAAAACTTATAAACGGGACATTGAGTTTGGTACAAACTTATTAAGATATGCTTTTGTTTACATAAACAGACATATTTTTTACACATTACATTTTAAATTTGACATAAAAAATTTGTATATATAGAAAATGATCTTCAGAATTGTAGTTCATGGGGAAAGTATTATACTGAACACGAGATGTTATCTGAATGTTTGGGCATAATTTTATTTTTTAATTTTCTCAAATCCTTTACATTTTAATTACAGCTTGCAATTTTAATTTTAGTTTTTCAGCAATAGGGCCTTCTGAGTGATTAACGAATCGATACTCTTTAATTTAGTAATAGTCGCGTTCGATAAATATAAGCGTTGTTTCGAGGTTTACACCATAGAAAATAACTAGAAGTCCAACATGCTCTAAAAAAACGTAACTTAGCTGTCAAAAAAACCGAACTCTTTGTATTTGTAAGTATTTTTTTTAAACTAATTTATACGTGTGAAGAAAGTATTTTTTTTTTTTTTTTTTTTTTTGTTGAGCGAATTAAAAGAGTTGAACTTCTAGTTGTTCTCTATGGTTTACACTTTCAAGTTGTGCAATATTAATCAAAAACTTTCGTTTGCTCGTATCAACGTTGTGATTCAAAACTCCTGTCTGGAATTTCGTTCCTGCTTATCCAAATAAATTTGTTTTTTAAAAACAATTTTATTTCTTCAAGTTGAAAAACGTAAGTTTTTGGTGTTCTTACTTTTTGCATTTTTATCCGAAGAAAATTTATTTTCAATAAACTATTCTTTATAATTTAATGTAAAATTCTTACCAAATTTCATTAAGTAAAGATTTTCATAAAAACTAGCAGTAATAATTTAATTAATAAAATAACTTCTTATTACAACTTCTGTTGTTAAAATTTTCGTTTATTTTTTTTTAATCGCGTTTAATCAGCTGGTATAGAGTTCAAATCTGATCAATACATTTTTTTAGCAAAAAAGTAAAAAAATGAAAAATTCTAAAAATATATATTGATGACAAAATATGCATTTTCCATTAAATATGCAAAAATATACATTAACAAATTGATGACATTTATTATTAAAATTTGTGATTCGGATATATATTTGCATAAAATAATTTTTAAATGTGTCGGGAAAAACTTGCAATTTTTTGAAAATTCGCTCCTATATATATTAGACTGGTCCAAAAATTTATGGGATTGGCAAAATTCGTTTTAGGGCTCCACAAGGCCGCTCCTATTGCATTCAGCAAAACAAATGTGTATAAATGTGTAATTGGACTAATCGGGGAATATTTAGAGGTCGCTATAATTTGCGACTTTTTTTTCCATATAATATTATATGAACTTAAAAATATGGTACCAAATGACGGTTTCTTTTACATAAAACATTTTCCTGAAAGCGCATATGGGCCATAATCAAAAATTTTTAACTTATCTGAAACTGAACTTTAATCACTAATAAGTTTTGTGGTAATACCATAGGTTTCATTTTATAATCACGACTGTTATTAAAATTTAAAAAACTTAGAAAAAGGGATACAAATTACTTAAATTTTTTCCATTCTTTTACACTTTTGGTTCGCGCGTTTATACTTTTTGATCTCATGCGATCTTATATAAACTAATCGGAATTTGTGGACAAATTCTATACATTTTCTACTGTTGTCCAGATTTTCAACAGTTGAATACAGGGTAGTCAAATAATGATGGCAAAACTTTTAATTTTTTTTTTTTTTGGTTTTCTGGACGAGGTTTGTGCGCCCCTCAACGAAATACAAATTTTTGAAACAGTGATTGATACTTGTTGTAATTATGCGTATTTTCCACTATAACTCGTTGATGTGTCCGAAATAGACAACGCAGTGAAAATTTTTACAGCGAGCATTTAAAAGCTTCAAAGAAACATTATTAAAATACAAATGAATTTGGGACTTATTTCATTACTTGCATGAAATTATTTCATTATGAATTTGGGTTTTATTTGATTTTGGTTTTTGAAATAATTTAATTTTTAATTCATTATTTTTATGCCCTTTTTCATTAGGACTTATTTCATTAGGAGTTGCGTCATTTCGCCTGGGTTTTGTTCGAGTGTCAGAAAAGGTTCAATCGATGTCAACTCTGTTTATTATTTTGATTAATTCATATCACGAATAAAATCACTCAGTTCATTGATAACTCATGTGATAACTTGAAAAATGAACGTCGTTTTTGAATTAAGCAGCCAAAATTATATTAAAATTGGTTCTATCTGCTCAGGTTCAAAAGTTGTCCCGAATTTTTTAACCTATGTTATGCTTATAATTTAGAAATCATCATACCTCGACGAACTTTTGTTTTGGACATTTTTAATTAATTAATGGAATTGATTTTCTTATTATGTTATATATTTTTTTATGTTCGATGATTATCATAGGGTAAGTCGATAAATAATTAATTTAGACATTTAAAAAAAAAAATGATTTTTAAATTCAGAGACCCCATATAAGAAAAAAATAATTTTGTCCACATAGACTTAAAATTTCTTCTGAATATGGGTTAATTTTTTAAATCTCTTTAATGTTAACTCCCTCTCTTAGTTAAAAAGCTTACTCTCAAATCCAAACAAGAACTTAAATTTTTTCGCACATTCGATTTGTAAACATTCGTTCAGGGATGGAAAGTTGATACGATTGTACTTTTTTGACACTATTTTTTAACTTTTTATTTATTTATTGAATCTGCCTTTCACAGGCCTCATAACAAGTATTTAAATCTTAAAACTAAAACTAGTTTCTCTCTTACGAGAGCCTCAAAATTAAATTCAGAAGATTTATTTATCTTTCCAGTTAGACGATTTACCTGTTCGATATTTTCGTGCTTTCCACGGAAACTAAACCGGGGAACTGGACATATATTTTTATCGTTCAAGTATGGCATAATTTTACTTTAAAATACTTTCTCGAAAAGTTTAGACAACCAAGAAAGTAGGCTGTAGTCAAATCTTTTCCGGGATTTGGTATGATTTTAATCTGAGAAGTTTTCCAAATTTTTTAAAGACTCCTAGCTTCAAGATCGCATTGAACACGATTCTTGTCACATTTGGTAGGTTTTTAGTCATGGAAGGTGTTATTGAAACATATCAAGGAGATTGTCTTACATTTTACATTTACATTTATATTTTCTTGTATTGATGATTGTATTAATGTCCTCTGGGCTAACAACAATTATATCATCAATTAGTGTAGTATCAGGTGTTTCTCCCAATACAAAATAATTTGTTTGGGGACTTGATTGAAAGACTGAGCTCAAATAACATGCAAATAAAATGACCTTATCTTCTGCACTACGGTCCCGGGTAAAGTCAGCTTTCCTTAATGGACTTTGCGCTTCTACCCTTTGTGCTGCCCTCCATAAGGAAAAGTTAGTATGTTTATTATCTGTTAAACCTTTAATGTAATTTCAAATTTGAAGGCCTCTTTTTAGTTTCTTACTTATCATGGACAGCCTCAGCTTTGCAGGAACTGATCTGGTTTGTTGTCATTGTCTACGATGTTTTCTTTTTTTAAAAAGAAGTTTTTCGATTTGAGAATTTGATATATGTAAATAGCATTTCTTATAAATTTGACTCTTAGAATGTTCCATAGCTGAAGCAATTAATGACGTAGTCATTGACGCAGTTGTCTATATCTTCCTCACACTCAAAATATGAATCTGTGTGGTTGTGACTACCGATATATTTTTTATATTTCAACCAATTTGTTGTATAGTGTTATTATGAAATTTTGGTATATTAGTTCTTCCATAATAAGTTTATACTATTGGAGAATTATCAGAAGATGAATCATATGAAATTTATGTAGTTATTGTATTTCGATTAATATTTTTAGGTGCGGCAAAGTCAGGAATTTATATAGAATCAGCCAGTATGTTAGCTGTACAGGGGACACAAAATCCAAACCATTTTCAACTAGAACCTTATATAGCTGTCTACCATTGGGATTCATCAATCTGGAACCTCAGTAAGTTTGTTTGGCATTATAGTCGCCACATGTCAGGAAACGATCTCCTAGTGTATTAAAGAAATCCTCAAAGTTTTCTTTAGTCATTGAAAATCGTGGTGGACAATAAATTTAGGTCAGGGTTGAATTCCCACAAAAATATTAAAGATGAATGGATGTTGCCTGCATATAATGTTTTGAGAATTTGTCTAGGGCGTAATGTCGTAAGAAGTTTCTAATTAATATAGCGGTACCACCATGAGCCTTACCTTCCGGATTGTTTGTACAATAGAATGAATAATCTGGAATATAAAAATTATATTTATTAGTGGGATGAATCTCTGAGATTAACATCACAACGATATTTTTTTATTCATGAAGTATGATACCTCAGGTTTGTGTTAGTTCCAGAAACATACTATCAAATAACTAATTTTTATATTAGAAGGATTTATATCATTCGATTCTGTGCTCTTAGGTTTCCTTGAAATCTAAATAGTAATGTATACCATCGCTTGGCTAAATGTTTGAGATATAGTTCCCAAAATATTATCTCTTTTAAATAATCACTTCTACAAATTTCAAGTTTTTATGTTCTGTTCATTAAAAGTGAGAATGTTTCAAATATCAAAAATATCATGTAATGTATCATTTTTTAACAAAACTAAATCTTAAGCACTCGATTTTTTTGAATTGATATTTAAAGATTCCTTTAATTTTGTTTCAAAAACAGTGCTTTATTTTTAAAAATTTTAATATTTTATTACATAATTTACCATGAATAAAATAAATGAATGATTTAGTATGATATTTAATCCTTCATTTTAGATTACATTCTTTGAATTTAAAATATATAAATACTTATCCAAAATTTGAATTTTAGTACTCTGAGGGTAAAAAAGTACCATTTGAAAAATTCTTTGATGCCAAAATATATTTTAAATCTCCATCCCTGCATTCGATCAATAACTTTGTTCCTGATATTGTTGTACAAAATGTTTTAGCCCTGGAGAAGTGACGTTTTGGTTTATTTAACACGATAATGTTGAAGATGATCTTCATTAGCGAAAACTAATGGAAAAGGTAAGTAAATGTGACGTGTATGACTTTTAGCTAATTCCAACACGTATGTAAAATACTAGTTGATACAATTCAATTTGGAAGTTCAGAAAACAAGTAAGTAGTTTATGTTATTGTTGTTGTTGGTAATAACAACACAAATACAAAAACAAATAAAATAATAACAAATTTTATAGTGTGAGTTTGTGTTGTTGCATTGTGATACACTCAAAAAAATATGGTAGAAGTATATAAATTGGTTTAGTCCTTCCAGTAAATATCGTAACTATGCAAATTAAGATCTTGTAATAGTGTACACATTTGAAGGTTTTTGTTTTTAATTAGTTATTTTCATTTTCTTAAAAGAACACTTTAATACTAATAGTATTTACAGAATAATTTTTACAGTGTAGTCTTGATTTAAAGAACAAGTACTTCTACCATAAAATCAGGTTATTAAGCAAATATCACTTGATTCCTTCCTTTGGCTAGTTTGAATAAAAAGTCTTCTGTGTTTTAGAATATCCTCTTCCTCTTGTATGTACATAAAAAATTGGTTTTTAACTTCAACATCTTTAAACTGGTCACAAACATGGAAATTGTAGAAGATGTGCTTTCTTGCAGCACAAAGTTTTAAAATTGCAATTAAACTCTGCAGTATTTTAAAAGGAAAGACAATAATATATTTTCAATAAATTTTATTTTAATAAATTTTGATTCCATATGAAAAAAAACTTTATTAATATTATAATTGCTTTATTACCTGTTTCTTTAATATTTTTTTTTATTATTTTTTATTAAAATACAACATTTTTTTGTTAAGTGTACGATCATAACGATTATTTTTGTATGATCTCTCGGTCGGTAATAGTGGTTGCGTGTGATGTTTTGGTGGTTGTGCTGCTGGTGGTTTTGTAAACAAAAATAAGTTTTTGTTTGACAGTCAAATTGTTGTCAGTCTGTGATTGAGAGTGGTAACGAAAAGTAGTAATTGATTCCTGTTGATCGCATAAAATCTATATTTTGATCGCGCGTAAATAACTTTTAATCTAAAGTGCATTTGATTTTAATCATTAAATGTATAAATACAGGTGTGTGTTAAAGTGTGATGAGTATTATAATTATTAAATCTGAATAATGATCTTTCATTAAATCAAAGTACAAAACAAGTGGTCAGTTCAAAGTTAAAAACAAAGAGCAATAAAATTGAAAATAAAAGAAAATAATAAATAAAAACAGTTGTTTTTGTTGCCATTGTTTTGTAAAGAATTGTTTAGAAATAATGCGGGCCTGTTTTCGAAATTTTTAATCGGTTGATTGATTGGCTCGTGGTCGATTTAAAAGCCAACTAATTGTTACTTCTTAAAGCTAAACCAATGGTCAAATAGTTGTGTTAATATTCATATTTATTTAAATCAAAGTTGTTGTAACAGTTAGTAAAATAAATTTAATAAAATACAAAAACAAAAACAGAAATTAAAATAAAAACAGAAGTTAAAACTAAGCTAGTGGAAGTTTATTGTTGCATGTAATTGACCTACTTAAAGTTGTGGTTATTTTTGCTGTTTCTATTACTGCTGCTGCTGAGGTCGCTGCTAACAGACATTTAAAGTATGAATTCGTTATGAAAAATGGTATAATGATTACAAATAAGGCTAGTCTAACAAATATTTAAAGTGTTAAAATTGAAAAAAATAAAATAATAATCGTTTGAATATAAACAGAATTATTACCAGCTTTATTAAATGTCAGCTATAGTGAATAGTATAATTAAATAATTAAAACAAATTGTTTAAATAATTTCTATTAAAATCTGAACTATATGTGTGCAAAAATGTAAATTAGCTAAATACAAAAAATAAATAACTATTATGACACAATTAATAATTAACAAACTTTACATCGTATATGTTTCTATCGGTTTTTTTTGTTTACATTTTGAAAATTAAAACTTAAAATTAGTGCAAAATTAATATTATTAACTGTTAAACTAATTACAGTTTCATGTGTTAAAATATTTCACTTAATGTTCAGCCATTATTTTGAATATTTATATCAAATAATTTGTGTTAATCCAGTGCATGTTGCGTTCAATGACATCCAAAATAATTCATATAATAATAACTTACTTTGAATTTTTGGAATTTTAGATATTTTTCTTTTCTTATGACAGTATCCTTCCGTTTGTCTGTATGGTTATCAATAATTTTGGGTCTAAAATACAGATACACTTTTGAAATAATAACCAAATTTTGAAACTGTGATTATAATGGTATGGACATGAAGTAGGTTGAATTTCAATCAAATCATTCCATTATTTAAATTAATTCCACCATTACCAAATTTTCAATCAGTATGCCGAAAAGTCCAAAAACATAAAATAAAGAAAATAGGGAACTGTCAATCGCGCTGATTATAGCAGGACATTAGTATCAAAATTTTTTGAGATATTTTTATTCAATATGTGCTAAATTCATCACATATTGTTCAAATGATCAGTTAATTTTATTTATTTTTTATTGCATAAGTAATTAATACAAAAAGAACTAGTAACAGTGTTACATTCGGTTTGACCGAATTTTTTACATACTCCAACTGGAACTTTTTGTGCCACCGTAATTTAAAATTTCACCTTATAAGGGAGGTGGGTCGTAAAGGAGGCGGATCACGCCTATTTTTGGTTTTTGAGTTTACATGTTTTGTATATACTTTCATTGTCGTACATGATTTTGTTTAAGAGATATCGGCGGAAAAGTACGAACTGGAGTTACGGCGGACATAAAATTTTTCTCGAATTTGGCACGTAACATTTTTGTTTATTAACGGACGAATGAATATAGCTAGATCGACTCAGAATATTTCGAGGATCCAGAATATATATAATTTGCTAGGTCGATACGATATAACTCTCGCACCAATGAATGAATCTGGATTTTTTAAATAAATAAAAATAAAACACTTATTTTTAATTTTGTTTTAAATATAATTCACTATTTGTGACAAATATGGATCCTATAATGTTTAAATTGTTACTTTTAATGAAAATCTAGTTTTATTTTAATAAATTCGCTCCTTTGGTTTACTTTAGCGCTTTTTGGTTGCAAATAGTTAACAACGCTGATTGAATTCATGCAGATCTTGTTTGTGAAGATCGCGAAATTTTATTGCTGCACAAGAGGTTTCCTTCCATTTTGTGTATTTTTTGGCTGAATAAAATATTAGAAAATTTAAATTTTTAGCACTGGAATAATTGTAATTTTGACAACTTTTATCTTCGATAAATCGTTTAGTTGACCATATTTTTTATGTTTCATAAACCGATTAAATAATCATGATGAAAAACACACCCCTTATTCGCAATTAAAAATATTGCGAAATGAAAATTTTGCTGTAAAAACGGTGAGTTAATATTTGCCATTTCCCTTTGCGTTCATAGATAATAGTATATGATGATAATGGTTGTATTTGTCCCATTCGGCACGACAAATAAATAAATATATTTCTTTACACAATTTGTGTATAAACAGTGAGTTATTTATTTGCAAGTTAGTTTTATTTGCAACAATCGTGCATATAAACGTAATAACAGTAAATAATAGTAAATCCAACACATAATTTTTTCTACCCACCATCAAAAAAGATGGGGGTAAATACAAGGCTTCACTTATGATTTTTTGCACTTTGGATTATCATAATTCATCTTCCGTCACAATTCGATGCAGAAACGTCTCCGTTTTCAAGCGCTGAAGCTGCATTTCTCCATAATGTTCCATAATAATACGATGGCTTTCCGCAGTGATTTTTGTTCAAAAAATAATGAAGTAAAACTTCCCATAAATGTTTCATTTTTAGTACGAAATTCTCCATCAGTGTTGCCAGGAGGTGAGAAAAAAAGATGCTAAATTGAACTTTAAAAAAAGGTCATCAAGGCTAAGTGACCCAAAAAATTGGTTTTAATTTGAAAACTTATTTTTCCTGTTCTCATTAGTTTTTTTTTTAAGATATTGAGTAATTCAATTTTAAATTTAAAAAATTTTGACCACTCAGAAATTTTCTCTGCAGTAAGTATATCGATAAGGCAAAAAATGTAAAAAATTTCAAGATGGAGTTTTTAAAAATACGTCTCTAAAGACAATTTTTAGAAAAAAAAAAAATATGTTCAATCAAAAATTATTTTTTAATTTGTATACGACATCTTAAAATACATGCTTTGACCAATTCACTGCAAAAAAAAAGAAATTATTTTGATATCATTTATACAAAAAAAGTTATAGACATTTAAAAAAAATATATTAATTGCGTTCAAAGCTAAAGAGTTGCCACAGTTTTCAAAATAAAAATGAATGAAATTTATTTTACACACTTGAGCATCCTTCTCTGCACATGTACCAATTTTTTTTTTAATTTAAAATGGAATTACTCTATTGTAATAAATTTCTAAACAAAACATAAGAAAGTTGCCAGCAAAATGAATCCATACAAATATAGGTTATATTTCCTATGAGAAATGATTAGAAGTGATTTTTTTTTTTTAATTTTGGAGTTATAATTTATTTTTGATTTCCAAATTTTGGAAGATTTTTCACTTTTATAAGAATATTTTCAAATTTATATTCATAAATAGTTTCTATTGCTAATGAATTATATTAAAAAATATAATTATAGTAATCGATATAGTAAGTCTAAGAAATGAGTTGTTATTTTTGCTTAGGAGAATAAAGCGCCGCAGGCAAAAATTTTTGTTAAATATAAATAATTTCGATTTTTGTGCGAATAAATGATTGATTCTGTAAAGCAAAATTAGTTATAGAAAATAAAATATTATTTTCATCGTTGTTGAAATAATATTTTAGCTTTTTTAAGGTAATTTTAGGAATCAAAAAAGTCTAGAAAAAAGCTTGAAGCTAAAACGAAAATTTTGGGGCTAAAAGCAAAATAAAAAGGCTAAACCTTAAAAAGGCTAAACTGGCAACACTGTTCTCCATATTCAAAGCTCGTTTTCATTTCAAGAGAATGACACATACTGAATAAGAAAGCCTAATGAGAGTACTTACCCGTGACATAGTTGTTTGTTTTTGTGAGTTCTGTGAATCCCTTTGAAATATTTAATTAAAATTTTTATCTCATTTTCCTATTTACAAAAGCTTTATGTAAAATTCGTGATCAATATTACTAGTTTTACTGTAAGTTTGTTAAAGAGCCTAAAAACGTTATAACAAATTTGAATGTGGCGCTTACAAAAAAGCGTAATTAAGCAGCGAATTACTCGTACAACTGGATTAAAAATTTATGCGCTTTTTTTTCAGCGATTTCCAGTTGTATGTCTGTTATTGATTCTTTTGTTCATAAGTTTTATTTTTAAAAATTTGATTCGCATTTCTTTTTTAAAATTTTTATTTACTTAAGGTTGTTTTTCATATACATATGTATATATTTTTTATTTATTATTTTTTGGTAGTTTGGGTAATTTATTTATCATGTGTGTCTGGTTTTGGACTCAATTCTTTGTTAAAGCAGCATTTTCTGTTCAAACAATTTGGTAGTCGTTGTTGTTTTTTTCGTACCAAATTTGAATGGCCTCAAGGTAAAATTGTTTATGTATAAAAATGTTAAACTATCATTAAAAATAATATGTACACAAAAGTATTCATTGTCAGTTTTTTATTTTAATTTTGGCTTAAACACGCTTGCGCACTTGGTTTCTAACAGAAAAATTCATATTTTGATTGAAAACTAACAAAAATTTTTTAATTAATCAATGACTATTCTGTGTTAATTTACTTTTATTATTATTGAAATTAAAAATGGTTAATCAATGATATCATTGAAATTACATAATTGGAATTTAATAGCTGATGAGTCAATTAATTTGTTAGGTATCTTAGAGGAATTAGTATCAACTATTCTGTCATACTAACCGCTCCAGGGTTAAAAATAGAATTATGCCAGTTATTTGTTGCCACAAATGAACGACTAATAATAGGAAACACAAACAAAATTTTTAAGCAAATGTTAATATTGAATACATTTTTTTCAAGTGTTTATAAAAATGTTAATAACTTAGAAATATTAGAATTTGTTTTTTTCTAACAAATATATGATCGGTCTATTTATATTTCCCTCTATATTCAAGGTTAATTTTAGTAAGAATTATTTTTTATATGACAATTTATATCAAATATTACTTTAATGTTTGATTAATTTGTTAGGTGAAAAAAAAAACATATACTGCCTGTCCCACGATATCGAATGACAAATTCGTTTCTACAATTTGTATGGAAAACAACAAATATATTTAAAATTTTTTGTTGTTTCCCATACAATTAGTCGAAACAAATTTTTCGTTCGAAATGGCATTAAACTGCTGTGAGATAAATAAAAAAAAAAAAATCATACTGATAAATGCAACGAAATTCTTTAAATTCAATTAAACAGATTTTTTTTTTAGAGAGCTGTCTTCTTTTTTGGCAACTTTTAAAGTTGTACTTGTTTTGCCTCAAGCAGTTAGGAATTTATGGTAGAGGTTTTTGAATTAGAAAAAATACACTAACGAAAATAACTTTTGTTAAATGAAAAAATATAAATAAACCATTTCCATACAGTTAGTGCATTTAAAAACTAAAGCCAGAAAACGGTTAACCGGTTTTTACTTTTTAAAAAACCGACCGGTTTCAAATAATTTTCATTTTCGAATAATTCGACAGGACGTTTTTTTTTTTTTTTTTTGTAGGTTAACCGATTTTTCATGAAATGTTTCGTTTATTTTTTAACTAAATTAACTTATATTTCCCTTTTTTACATTTTCTCATTGAACCTTATTTAGGACCTTTTGTATTAAAAGTATCAAATTGTTCGAAAATAACATTTTTTATTGATTTAAACTAATTTTTAATAACAAAATCTGGGTAGAAATCAATTTCAGTTTTATCATTTATCACAAGAATAAGCTGAATTTCAATAAATAGGTATATAGGTACAGCTGGATCAGAAGAGCGATATGACTTTTTATTTTTATATTTAGAGGATTCATATAGTGTCATAAAATCATATGTCCTATAATGATAGCATGAAAAAATATGAGTGTTGTGAACAACCCCTCATAATATAGTGTGCTATTTTGAATTTAAATCAGCCAAAAATAAGTGAAAAAAACAGTTTGGCAGACTTAAGTAAATAAACAACATATTTGTGCTGATGTTTGTAACGCACAGAAAAAATCATCCAACACTCAACTTAAAGTATACTAATCGACTCAGATTCACTTTTTGAGTCGATCTAACGATGTCCGCCCGTCCGTCTGGTTGGCTGTCCATGTAAACCTTTTGCACAAAGTACAGGTCGCAATTTTGAAGATAATTCAATTAAATTAGGCACGTAGGACTTTCATGATACAAGGACGAAGCCTATTGAAATTGGTTATGATCGGACCATTACTTCACCTAGCCGCCATACAAATGTCCTCCCGGAATAGGGGTTTAACGATCATAAATGCCTTAAATATAGCAACATTTTAATGAAATTCGTAGTAGGGAAGTTTTGTCTAAGTGTCAATCTTTGCGCCAAATTTCATGATATCGGTCCATAATTGACCATAGCTCCCATATAAAACCCTCTTCTGAAAATCACTTTAACGTGCATAAATCACATACACATTCTAGTATCAAGTTTATATTCGACACAAATAAGTTTTATATAAGTAGAAATCATAGTGACAAATTTTATGAGGATCGGTCTACAATCTACTATATCCACCATATAAGCTCACTTTCGGGAATCATCCTAAAGTGTATAAATTCATATAAATGTTAGTATTAACGTAATATTTTGTATTCATATATTTTATTTTACACTTAGTAAAAGTATTGGTCCACAATTTTTCACATGTCTAATATAAGACCCATCCACGAATTTTAATGGACTTGCACAATGGTTTGGGGTATCATATGGTCGGGCTTGACCGAATACATCTTTCTTACTTGTTTTTATTTCTTTTTGTATAAAATGATGTCTTCTGATTAAATACGACACCACAATAAATATAACATACAAAATTCTATTATTTTAAGACACTTTTTGTTTGAAAAGCAACAACAATATTTTTAAACCATTAGAACATTATGACAATATGATATGATAGCACACCTTGTGAATTCCCCAATTACTTGTCACTACAAATGACATGTGTGAAATGAATGATAGTATAAGTTCACTTTCCTTAATAAAAATTATAATAATTTTTAAAATATTTGTATTTTTAATAAAAACCGGTTAACCGGTTTTATAAATAATATAGTATTCGAAACTGGATTTCCTAAAAATGCTATTTTTCGAATAACTCAAAAACCGAAAGTCTAATAATACAAAATGTAAAATGAGTAAAACAGTTCACCCTGTTTCAGCAGCGCATAATAAATGACACATTTCTGATGCTATGGAATACAGGAATTACAGGCACACCATGGTTATTCGGTTTTGATGTCGATTTTTCTGGTGGGCTGTACTTTGAATTATCATAGTGGATCCACTTTCATCGCCCATAACAAGTCTGTGCAGAAATGATTTCGTTTTGTGTCGCTGAAATAGTATTTGAGACTTTTAAAATCGCCTTTCGCAGTATCTTGTCTTCAGTTCGTATGTCAATTTTCTTGCATTTGGATAAATTCAAGTTCTTTTATAAGCAAGAGCATATACGCCAACGATATTTTGTAAAAAAAATAGTTCAAGGATAAATGTAAACTCAGAAAGCAAAACTGGGCTTGATCTTTCCATTTTACAGCCAAACTCCCATATAACTTTTTAAGAGTTTTTAAGAATTTCTCTCTAATACTCGTTTAGATATGCGATAGTTAATATTTTTTAAATTTATTTTTATTATTATTAAAACTGAAAATGGTTAATCAATAATATCATTGAAATTACATGATTGAAATTTAATAGCTGATGAGTTATTTAATTTGTTAGGAATCTTAGAGGAATTGGTGAATTAATATTTGTTTAGACTACCTGAGGTAACTTACTTCTTGCCCCGTACCTATACATACTATTTTAATTTCAATGCGATGTGATAGGATACTGGTTCCCTCGAAGTTGATGCTCTATATGTAAAAAAAGTTGGTGTAAAATATAGGCATGGCATCCGATCAAGATCCATTCTTCAGTGAAAGCACTATCTGTGTGTCAAATTTCATATAAATAGCTTCATTAATAATGTGAAAATTGAAAAAAGTGTTTTTTTAAGTAGGCATAAAATGTTGGCATGACACCCAATCGAGATCTAACATAACTTATGACCATCTCTGGCACTGGTGCTATTTCTGTGTCAAGCTTCGTGAAAATCGGATCAGCCGTGTGATTGATACACAAACAAGCAAACTTACACCTCCTTTTTATATTATAGAATACCTTTTTCTACACTCTTAACGGTGGGTTGAATACACCTTTATGATGGTTGTTCTTTGGGGTTGCGCCAAACGTAAATCATATCATGTGAATATTATAATCTAATCATGGACTCATCAGTTCTAGAGGTTACTCTTATTAATTAAAATTCCAATTTATCAATTTTGACTACTCTAAACTTACATTTATTCATTGGACAACTTATTTTGATACACTTTACCATAGACTATTTTTAAAAAAATGCTTTCAAAATTAAGAAATGTGTAAGAAAGAAGAATAAGAAAATATGTGAGTTATGTTTAATACTTTTTAAATTATTTATAAAAAAAGTTACAGTGAAGACGAAATAAATGTAAATAAATGCATATATTATATGAGATAATTTAATTTTTCCACATACTGTATACTTATAAGGACTAGGTTAAACCGGTGCGCTATACTGCCCCCGATGTAGGAGAAAAAGTAAAAAATTGGTACCGAAAAATATATATCTCAGCTCGCAGTTTGATAAGAAATTGAGAGCTTTAACTTTAAGCATTTTTTAGATATGAGAGAATTAATATATACTTCGTAATCTCTCTGAAATGAAAAATCTAAACACTATTTTATTTTAATCAATAAACAATTTAATTAATAGAGAAGTATGTAGTTCTGATAAAAATTTAAAGATTTTCACTAATGGTTCTTAGGATATTGTATAATTAGTATTTACTATCGCCTCTCTTCGATCGACCTGTCTTTTTTTATATCAACTACGAAGTTTATTAATAATGTTATTTTAGCAGATTCTAAAAGCTTCCACTTAATAGTGCTCTAGAAATATATGGGGCTGTGACCTTCATAACAAAAAAGTGTTCACAAAGTTTAAAGAATTTCACTATAATAGTTCGTTATATATTTGATAAAAAATTATTTACTCTGTATGGGGCTACCACTCCACTTGGACCTACCCTCTCTATTTTCATTTCAACAACTCAGTTTGATGAAGTTTGAGTTCGATAAATGTGTGTAAAATGTAATATGGCATCGAATAAACATAACTTATAGTTCTGTAATATCATACACATTAGACTACACATTAATACAAAATTTTTTGTTTTGCTTGCTCCACCGACAGTTTCTGGTACATGGGAATAAAAAAGTAATATGTGTGCAAAAATTGGGTCGATCGGTCGTAAAGCAGTCAGTCGACTTTGACTTTTGTCCTAAAAAGTTCTTAAAAGTAATTAAAACTTTTATTGCGCTATAATTCTTTAATTGTACGTTTTACGAAAAAAAAAATTTATATGAGCCTTTTTATTCAGAACAAAAAGCACAATTTTTTTTTCATATAATATTTAGCCTACTGTGACTTATTTTTATGTTATAAGCAATCAATATACAAATTTATACACGGACTTTTTAAAAAAGGCCCTCGATTTAATATAGACCTAGCCTGAAAGCAACAGATTTATAGCTTTTATAAATCAATAAATTTTTTTTTACAACTTAAGTACGATTTCGCCACTAAGTGAGCACTATAAGACCGGGCCTTAGTCAATAGACAGGAAATGTGATTGTTTTGCTTCTTTAGTCTGAATAAACTCGAATAATCATAACAAGGAGTGTCATAAAAAGACAATGATGACACTCGTGACATGCTTTACATGACATGATTTAGAATTTTGCCATTACAGTAGAAGCAACCAGAATTGGGAATTTTATTTTAGTTCCATAGTTATTTAAATTACCCAGAATTTTGGCAGCCGCGAAAAATTTCGTAAAAGTGTTTTACAAGTTAGCAATTAGTTTTTATATAAAAACTACAAGTAGTTAATTTAATTTTAATCCTAACTTATTCCCTTCATCTTTTATTAAAAGAAACATGTTATGTTTTATTTGAACGCACACCTTATCCCTTTTGCTGCGATTCAATGTTGCGCCCAATAGCTTCTGAGCAATAAAACTAAAAAATTATTATAACATAGTGTTATCACAGGATGGAAGTTCTTAGTGCTGAAAAAAACTGCCGATGTAATTATTCTAACACATGGTTATCATTGGTAGGATGTTCTTTTTTAAGATTCCTTCATATTCATTGCTTTTGAAGTTCTTGAAGTATGTTTTTTCATAATTTTCAATAAAACATTATTTTAGTTCCGTTGAAAGATAAAAAATATTTTTAAATTGGTCAAATTATAGTTTTCTTAGAAATACGAATAATTAAACTTTTTTCCAGCTAAAAATACATTTATTTTTACCTTTTTAGAAGTAGTTATTAATGCATACCAAAAAAGTGCAAAATATGTACTTAGTTCTATTTTTTAAAATGTTGTGAAAATGTAAATTTTTTAGAAGCACTTACTCGTTCATCAATTTTAATAGATACAGCTTAATACATTACTAATGCAACCTGACTATAAAATTTATATCTCATAAAATTCCAAATATATTCTTAAAATAAATATCCATATATATTTTCTATATTCAATTACTTAAATAATGTCCAAAACTATTACAATGTCAAATGTTTTTTTTTTATATATATATGTAAGTCTATAATAAACCAAATATCTCTGCAAACATTTTCTATCGAAAGCGTAACTATATCGACACACCAGGAAGTTGATATGCGTCGCTTTTACTATCGAATTCTGATCTACTTAGTAACACCGTTCGGGAAGAACTGTGTAACACTTTAGTCATTATTGAATGTCACTAATTCGAATCTTCAAATCCGCACTAAAGCGTTACTCAGAAGGAACTATCTCTTAGTGGCACATTTCTTCCCGAACGGTGTTACTAAGTAGATTAGAATTCGTAACGCTTTAGTAAAATTTGTACGTCACGTATTAAGATGTACTATTCCGTAGTAAAAAGTGTCTAATAAAAAATTCTAATTCGAATCTTCCAATCCCAACTAAAGCGTTACTCAAAAGGTGTTATCTCTAACTATATGAGAATTCAATAGTAAAAGCGAAACATATCAACTTCCCGGTGTGCCGACGTAGTTACACTTTCGATAGAAAATATTTGCAGAATTTTAAAACTATTTTGCATAAAATTTTTAAAATAATGTCTGTAATACTTACATTTTAAAATGAAGGATTAGGAATGAACAAAATTATCAAAAGTAAAAATATTAAAATTTTTTAAATCACAAAATTAACTCTTTCTGATATTTATTAGGGAAAGCAATCAAATTAATTACACAACAATATTTTCAATTCAAATTAACATTAAAAAAATGAATTAAAAAAGAATACTAAAAAAATATTTTAATTACAAAATTAGAAAACAATATTTGTTTCTTTCAAATTTAATGAAGTAGGTATATATAATAAAGTAAGAATAATTATTAAATCTAATTTATTTTTTAAATAACAAAAATAACTCCTCCTTGTATTTATTATAAAAAACAATGAAATTAATTGCACAAAAAATTTTGAAATAAAATGAACATTTAACATCTATTAAAATATTTGCAAAATTTTCTGCAGTTATTAGGTATGTTCGGCGACAATGTATGAGTTTTAGAAAGGTTATGATGTTCGCATTATAAAATGTGTAATTCAACATTTCCAAGATGTTTTTCAGTAATATAATGTACAATTTATAAATATTAAAAGACTACAGTATTATTTATTTTAATTTTGTATTGAATTTTCTATGTAATTAAAATAAATAAAATTTTTTTAGTTCATTTTTTTCTAAAATCGCCAGTTTTTCTACAGAAAAATAATTAAAGAACAAATGTATTACACTTTTTACAAGGCGAACACCATATACTTTTCTAAAATCATATTTTCTCGCTGAACAAATAGCTGACTAATAAGAATTTTGAAAATATTTGAAAAAATATTTATAACAAATTTTCTCTAATTTCTCTTTCAAATGTTTCCATTTTTATAAATTGGATCCCTTTATTAAAGACTATATAATCTTTTAATCATTTCCATACTCTATTACCAATTTTAAGGATGATGTACCATTTTAAATCATTATTTAAATTTTATCTTGGCCCTGAAAGTTTTTTCGATCATTTTTGTCAATATTTAAGATTTTTGAAACTTAACCAAAAATTACCACAATCTACTCTACACATTTCAAGCATTACAACAACAAACAAATTTCTTCAAAATATTTAATAACAGAACAATGTTTGAATTCTTTTCAAACTTTAAAAAAAAAAATTATTTAAAATTTTAAAAATTCAAATTTTAAGTGCAAAAATTCAGCTCTGCAATGCATTCTCAAAATTTTGATTGCTATATATACATATTTTAACCTTCCCCAGAATAGACTTATAAAATTGAATTTTTAATATATTCGTAATTTTTTGTTCTATAGAAAATTATTCAGAAAATTAGCAACTTTTGCTGCGGGCATGTCATACACATTTTTAAAAAATGTTGTTTAAGTTATTAAGAATTTTATATAAAACAAAATTTTCTGTCCATGTTCTGGCCCTCAAATTGTTAATACTCGTATTAACAATAAATACTCATTTTATGAAAATGAAAATGTTTTCCTAAATTTATTCGCTTGTCCAGAACTAGTTGGAATATTGATAATTTCTTTTAAATTACGATAAACGCTTACCTTATTTTCTTAATTTTCCTTTTATAAGTAAAACTTATGAATTTCAGCTTACATAAATAATTTTAGTTAATCAGTCAATATTTTTTCATTTTAATCACTTCAAAATTTATATTTTTACTACGCAAAATTATCATGATTTTATGATAAAATTTCGAACCTAATGTGTGTTGTTTTTGTAAAGTTTTGCACATTCTACTAATAATCATCTTAGAGTGATTATGTGGATTGGTAAACAACAATCTTCCAAATGCTAGAAAAGGTGTTGAAAAATAGTGTTTTTGTTTTTGGATAACTGTAACTGTTATCCAAACAAATTGTAATAGTGATTAAAGAAGTTACGTCTAGAAGATTCAATTCGTATACTAATATATTTTGTTGTTGGAAAATTGATAGAAATCTTCTATTGCACTTCTAAGAGTGGCGAATTAGTGAGCTATTTCCAAAAAAGAATTCACTAAATGCTTGCAGGGATACCTATAATACAATTTTATAAATGTAGTTGTTATTTTTTGTTTATACATATGTATGTCATAAATAATATAAATTTAATTTTTAAGTAAAATACTTTTAACTATAATTATTATTAAATATAAATGATATATTCAGTATTACCATAACTGAAGTACATTATTATAGTACGACAATTATTCAATGGACTCTAATTTAATAGTGCTACCAGTATTTTTTTTTTTAATGTGACATTAAGTATTTATTAAAGTATTTAATATAAAATTACAAGTATAGTAATTTAAGTTTGTGAAGATATTGAAGGTTAATTTTAAACACGAAATCTATTTGTTTTTCCATTATGTGTTTATTTATTTTTTGAGTGAAAAAATAATAATAAGGTGATTGAACTTTGGTATAAAAGCATGAAAAGTTCCAAAATATTAATGTGAACATCTTTAAGAAGTTTAAAGTACGTTTCCTTTAAATTTTTGAAAGTACTTATTACTGTTACTATATTGCACAATGGGGCAGAATCGAAATTTTTTGGAAATAAATCTGTAACTTCTGATCGAATGGTTGGATTTTCATGAAATTTGGTATAGGCGTAGCAGAGGGATTTGAGAAAATATGGTCTAAAATCAAAACTTTCATATAAAATGGGTCGAATTCGGGAGGGTGTGTACCATGACCAATTGAGTTATTGGGCTTGTTTTTTATCTTGAAGTCATCTCTGTAAAGTTACCTTTCAGAAAATTGCAAAATTATTATATGTAACTAAAGAAAATTTTATTTTATTTAAAAAAGAGTGTAGATACTTTTTCGGCTAAAAAAACACAAAAAGTCGTCTTTTTTGCAATTTTTAAATTCAAAATCGTTTATTTTTGGACTCGCTAAAGATATCGACTTCAAATTTTTTTTTATTCAATAGAATATTTTGTTCTTTAACTAATTAAGAAAAAAACTAATAAAATCGGTCGGAAATACTAGGATATATATGAAAAAACTGGACCAAGAACATGCAAAATTATGGTTCAAACTCAAATAACTCGAAAACTGTAAGAGATAGGTCTTATCAGGGCCTACAATAATATATAAAAATGTTTGAAATCGGACGAGAAACAAAAATTTGGCAAGTGATTAAAAATTTTTTATGTAAGAGGTAGCTAACTTTGAACCCCCTTAGCTCCGCCCACTTCCAAACTTAACATTGTACAATCTTCTGCTACGCTTATACCAAATTTCATGATAATCCAACTTGCCGATCAGAAGTTACAGATTTATTTTCAAAAAATTTCGATTCTGCCCCACTGTGTATTGTGTAAAGAAATCGGTTTAGATATTTTATAGATTGAAATAAAGGTAATTCTAAAAAGAATAATAATAAAATTAAAATATTTAATTGCTGTGTACTATTTTTTTCTTCATGTTCAAATGTTGTGTTAATAAGAATTAACAAAAAGATCTCAGATGAAAAGTCCAAAAGTCCATTTATAAACTTTGATACGTGTAGAAAATAAAAATAAACGAATTTGTATCTTAGTGTGTTAGTGGGTTGAAGCTAGGGTACCCAATTATTCAGAGATCATATTAGTCGGTTAATTCGACAAATGAATATTAGAGGTAAAAGTTAATCGGTAAATAACCGATTAATGGTAAATTATTCGATTAAACGAGTAGACTTAGTAATACGATAGGCACAAAGAGGGAACGTACAAATTTGAATGTGTTAGTGTATTTGGTATGTTTACCAGAAAGAAATTTTTATTCAAATGAAAAATATCATTGCTTCTACAACCATTAAATATTTGCAGTCTTTTTCCTTATTCTTAAACCATATTCTATATTTAAACCATATTAATATTATTATCCCATGACAATAAAATGTTTCATATATATATGATACTTATCCTTTTCACAAACTTAATGGAAAAATTAAATGCTTGTTTGTTTTTGAATATATTTTGTTTTTTATGTGTGTTTTCCGACTTCATTGTAATTCTCATTCAGTTTATATATGAATAAATATAAATAGGTAAGGTTTGATCGTACTTGGTGTGATTCAAGCAATGTAAGTTATTGATTAACTACCATTAAAGGGTTTATTTATAAAAACATATCTTGCATTTTAACCAGATATGGTGGTATAAATTTATATGATTAATGAACAAATAATATGTAAATATATTTTTTTTTTATTATTTTCAATAAAAAATTAATGAAATTAATTTTTTTTATTAATAAGTTTTATTTTAATATATGATAAAATGGAATAATAATGTAACAAAATGAAATAATAATATGATAAGATTTGGATAACTGTATGATAATATGGGACAATATCATATTATTAAATATTATAAAATGGAAATATAATATGACAATTTGGTATAATAATATAGTAAGATAGAATAATAATATAATAACATCAAATCATATTCTGATAGATTGAGACAATGGTGTAGTAAGATTGTTCAAATATATGTAAAACTAGAAACATAACCATAAAATCGGACACAATATGACAAAATGGAATCATAATTATTATTACTTATAATCATTTCCATTTTTTTCTGTGATCATATGTTTCAGTCATAATATGTTGCTCTTAGATTATGGTCACTACAACTATATTTTTTCTCTGCCTATAGCATTTAATCTATTGAAATACATGCAGAGAAAAATCATGTTACGGCATTGTAACTACAACAATATTATGTTCTCATTTTTAATTTTCATTAATTTTAATAATACAGTGTTTATGATAAGCATATTTTTGTTTCTATGAGAAAATCAGAGCATAATATTATAAAACTGGATCGTAACATTAAAAAATATTTAAATATTAAATGCAAAATCTACATATGTTGAATCTCTTTTTAATAATATTTTTGAATGCTGTTGTATTACTTCTTAAGCACGAGAAAATGTACACTTAGTGATATTTTGGTTGTAGTTGACACAAATTTATCATAAAAAAAATCTAAATTTAAAACTCCAGAATACTAAATTTCGATTAATCGGTTATTCGACACAAATTATTCGGATTATTCTTTAGTAAAAAATAGATCATTTTAAATTATTCGAACAGTTAATTGACCAAAAATAATCGGATAGTCGAATGACGGTTAAACGATTGGATACCCTAGTTGAAACATTTAATCTATCTAATTAATAGTGACATTGTAAAAACAAACTCACATAAAAATCTCTATGATAAAAAAATTGTTTAATTGAAATGTCTTTAACTAATAATGTTTCCCATAATATTTATCTATTCTCTATATATAAAGTATTATATCATAGCTTTTATTTTAGAAAAAAAAAATAGGAGAAAAATGTTTTATTTAAATAATGACTAAAAATATTTTAACTATGTATCTATAAGTATTTATGAACAAATAAAATGATTAGCATTTTTATGATTTGAATATAACGTATAAAATTTGAATTTATTTTATCATAACTCCAATTTAAATTTCTAACAAATAACTTTTCACTTTCATTTGAAATTTTATTTCAAAATTTCTTTATAATTATTATAATACTCGTAAAATAAAATTGTGGGTTTGTTTGCATTATTTATCTGTTACATAGACAATCATACAAATGTTACAAAAAGGTAAAATAAATAAGTTTGTAATAAATCTTATAATTTGTAGTGTTTGAATAAAAATAGTTAATTGTGAATTAGACATTTTATTTCTCTAAGATGTGTGTTGATTTGTGTTTTAATAAATTTCTGCTTTTAGTTATTGTTAAAACGAATAATAGTCTTGGTAATCTTATTGTTATTCACATAACAGTAAAAAGTTAGATTATTAAAAAAATTATTGAGGCCAATTATTCAGATATTTTATATTACCTTAAAATTGCAGAAAAGAAAAGAAAAAAACATATTATTTGCTATCACTTATTTTATTTTCAAAGAATCCTCCATTTAAACACTTTTGCATTCATGCGAGAATATTATCGACGTATCTAGCAATTTCAAGAACCAAAAGCGAAGAAATTTCTATAAATAACTTCCCAGCAAAAAAATGTGCAAGTGCTTCTAAAAAAAGAATATTCGCACAACTTCAAAAGTATAATTAATTCCATGTTTTGTACTTCTTTGGAAGGTATTAATAATTAATTCAAAATAAGTAATAACAATGTATTTTTAGAACGAAAAGAAGTTAATTGTCTATAATTCTTTTAGCAAAGACAAAATAATATTTTTATAAAAAATTTATATGTATCTTAAGCCGATTGTCTAAGATGCTAGTATTTATACCCTACATCACCATAGGTGGTTGTGGTATTATGAGTTTGTGCTGATGTTTGTAACGCATAGTAAATGTTATCCAACATCCACCTTAAAGTATACCAATCAATTCAGAATCGATTTTTAAGTTGATTTAACGATGTCCGTCCGTCTGGTTGGCTGGATGGCTGGCTGTCCATGCAAACCTTTTGAACAAAGTACGGGCCGCAATTTTAAAGATAATTCACTGAAATTTGGAACGCAGGACTTTTATAATACAAGGAAAAAGCTTATAGAAATTGATTTTGATCGGCCCCCGGTACAAATTTTCCCCAGAATAGAGTTTAAACATTCAAAAATGCCTTCAAAATAAGAATATTTGAATGAAATTCGGTGCAAAGAAATTCCGTGCAACTATTACCATAGCTCTAGATGTTAGTATCAATGCATTATTCTGATTTGTATATTTTATTTTACATTAAGTAAAATTGGCGACAGGTGTAATATAAGTCCCCTTCCCGAATTTTTATACTTGTACACAATGGTGTAGGGTATCATATAGTAGGCCTTGACTCTATATCTTTCTCGTTAATTTATGCACTTTTTAATGAACATTCTTTATATGTCTACCAATATCATGTTTTATTAGGAAATTTATTAAAATATCTTTAAAATATATTAAAACACCAATAAGATCAAGAAAAATATGTTTTTAAATTAGAAATGTTATTTTTTTTTTTTTTTTGACGAATTAAGCCTTTTTACAGTTCAATTTAGCCTCTTTTTATATGATGCTCCTGACTGCACTGGTCAAGAGCGTTAATATTTTTGTAATTAAAAAAGCTATATTGATGAAATTTGGCGCAAACCATTTTCGTAACATTAAGCTAGGCGTGAGCGAACAATTGCCACGCCTATTTACCATATAATTCAATGAAATATTGCTAAGAATATTAGAGTGTTCCGTAGAAAAAAATTTCATAGGAAGATGAAATTAATGTGCTGAATATGTAAAAAAATAATTAAAAAATTTTTTAAATTTATCTTCAGTTCCCTACCAGCGTTTGAAAGTATAGAATATTTTTTTTCAAAAAAAAAAAAAAAAAAAAAAAAAAAATGTTTTGAGTATCAAAAACAAAATCGTAATTTTGAGCCAGCTATGAAAAAATAGATGTATATATATATATACAAATATTGTATTATAGTAAGTATGGCCCATAATAAATAATTTTCAAAAAATTTGTTCATAAAAATGTAATAAGAAAGTCCTTTAGCCGAATAAAATCCATTGGAGAAAACTTTTTAAATATTTTTTTCATAACAAGCTTAAAATTGCGAATTTTTTAAGACCTATTTCGCGAAAAAAAAACTGGAAACTTTTTTGTCCCTAAAATGTGCTAGACTGTAGAAAACTGAAGATGAGTTTTAAAACTTTTTTAAATATTTTTTACATATTCAGCTAATTAATATTCATTGTAAATATGTATGTATGTATGCATTTATGTATGTATATATGTATGTATGTTTTTTTTAAGGACGTAGTGATAGCCACTATCATCTAGTGGTCTTACACAGGAACCACCATCGCAGAACCGCTCCCTATGTATGTATGTATGTATGTATTTTTAAATGAAATGCTAAAAGTAATATGGCTTCTACCCAAACTTAATAAAAATTATTTATCTGATATACGCGGCTTTTTAATAAAAACAAAACTGTGATTGTTACATCTGACCTCTTAGTTTTTGGTGATTATCGTATGCTTAGAGTATCCAAATAACCGATTTTTTAGAAAATCGATTTTCGGTTTAACCGAAAAACCTCATTTTAGAAAAAACCCTTTGGCCGGTTTTCAACTCTTGAAAAACCGGTTTTCAATCATTTAAATTAGAAGAACAAGAAAATATTATTTTTTGTAATTTAAAAGCCTAAATTTTTAAGTGCATTGAAGTTTTACTCTGCAAAAATAATATATTTTGATGCGCATAATTTGAAAACTAAAGTTTTTAAGTTTAAGTTAAAAAAGGTATTGACCTAATTATTTTTTAATTTTATTTCCGGTAGTATTGCCTACAAACTTACATAATTTTATTCGAAATTTTTTGAAATTTTCTTCAAAAAATCAACACTTAAACAAACATAGAAAGGGGTTTCAATTATCCAGGAGACACAAAAACGTATATTTCAGTAATTATGTTTGAAATTTAATTAAAAATAGCATTTCATTTAACCATTTCTCAAAAAATTGAAACACAAGTAGTCTAAAAAACATTAATTGGTTACAAATTAAACAATTTTTAAAGGATTTTTTCATTTTATCTCTTTTTTAATAGATAATATTAGATTACGTTTTTTAGAATTTGGTTGTAAAGCTAAATTTTTCTAAAATCTGAAAAAAACATATTTTCGCCATATTAACGCACCATACAAACTTCAGGTCCGATGCGGCGCAAGTTAACTAATATTCACACAATATCTTTTTACAATCCAATGAACGATTTTAGGGGAGGTACGGTCAAGCGTGTCATTCGCCAGTTACCAGTCAAAATGCTTGAACGAGTCATCGAAAATTGGACTCAAAGAATGGACCATCTGCGACGTAGCAACGGCCAACATTTGATAGACATAATTTCAAAAAATAAATGCCAAAGAATCTTATTTCAAATGATAATAAACATTCTTCATTAAATTTAATTTTTCTGTATTGTTTTCTTTAAAAAAGTAGGGAACCTCGAAGTGGATTATATTTAAATATATAGAAAATGCAAGTGATTTTGGAAATTTTTAATTAATAACAATATTTTTATTAGTTTTTATAATTTTTCAATAGAGAAAAATTTTCTAATTTCATTTCATTTTCCTAGTTAAAAAAAACGTAATTCCAAATTATTGCGTAATATTCCTTTAAGTAATAGTTTTATCACTTAAACAAATATATTTAAATTACAATAACAAATTTCATTATTACTGAAAAACTTTCAAATATACTTTCTATTTTATTTTAATTATTTTACTAACTGTTTCTCTATATCGAACGAAAAATTTAGAAAATGTTAAATTTATTAGTTGTTTTCATACATTTTGTCGAAACTAATTTTTCTTTCGACATAGAGAAAAAGGCAGTTATTTTTTTGGTAATAAGAAATTGTTGAAATATAAATTAGTAAGTCCCTTAAGTTGAAAGTTATCGATAAAATAAAAAGATAAACGTTTAAAATCCTTAAGGATAACTACAATAAAAATAAACTAAAGCTAACATATTTTGTCAGGATTTCATTATAGTTGTATTTAACTTAGAAACTTAGTAACTGGACAAAATATATCATTGATAAACGTAGTTTTTGCGATAATTTTTATGTGAAAAGTATATTTTGCAAGTAAGTAAATTTTGTAAATTATGGTCGACTAGTCCGATTTAATAAAAATTCACACCTACTTGCTAATATTTTTTTTCTCATCCGATTTTAAAGATTAGTGTATATTTTCTCATTAAGACTTGTGAATGTTGTTTAACTTTTATAGTTTTCGAATTATTCGTATCTGAAAATTCAAATTTCGAATTCTAACAAAACATGTATCCAATTCGATTTCCTACAAATTGTTAACTATTCCGAGTGGAAAAATAAACAATTCTGATTTTGAACTTTGAGAAATAATAATTTTTGAAATATTTTAAGCCAAGAAAGCATCATCATTTTACGTAAAATGCGAAAATTGTTTGCTACGATTTTATAAATTTGTATGTAAAAGTGTTCATAAAATAACTTGGACTAAGTGGGTCTAGTTGTATTTCAAAAATTCTACAGCACATATTCACATAATTTAAAAATCATTTTACTATACCTATTATGTGACTAAAAACATTAAAAACTAAAAATATTCACAAGAAAATTATAAATACAGTATACGCTTAGAAATTCGAATTTTCGAGCGGTTTTTACCTTTTTTATTGTAAACACTAAAATTTTGACAATTTAGTTTAACCAAATACAAAGTAAAAAGGGGAATCCCATTTTAATAGATGATTTACAGATCTTGTTGATGTTGTTAGAGTTTAAAAGTTAGTTTTTTGGTGTTTGTATATGTATGTATTTATAGTGTACATACCAAAGTCAAATGAACTGAATTGTTATTTTTTGTTATATTTCGTTAAGTTTTTTATAGTTTTTATGTTAAATGAACTAAAATGAAAAAATATAGTTTTTTATATCTTTATGGTCAAATTTACCTAAATTTTTGTATAAAAAAAACCGTCCAGAAATTCGAATAATTCGGAAATTCGAATCACCCTAAATACAAAGTGGTTCGAATTTCCGAGCGTGTACTGTATTGCTTTAGAACTTGAAAAGTAATTTTTCGAATAATTTACCTATTTTCAGTTTTAATAAATTTTTAAAAATTTGGATTAGTTTCCAAGTAATCAATGTATGGCCTTCATGTAATGTATGGCATTCATACAAAATATAAATTGTGTTTTCGCATGCTGAAAAATATATAAGTCTTTTCGTCTTCACAGCGAAATATTTAAATAATTTTATTCAAGCCTTGATTTCTTTTTAATTTGAAAAAAAGAAATATATAGTTATTTCGGAAATTATTTTAAAATTTTTTAACTTAATTAAAATTTTTTTTTTATGAATTTACAAATTTCAGACTGCAAATTAAAATTTAAAAAAATTTAATTTTGTATTTTTTGCATAATTTTTTATCCATTTTCAATACCGATTCCCTTTATTTGTCCAGCAAAAGCTTTGCTTTCTTGGTAAGCTAGCAGGTATAATTGGAAACAAAAATAAACTACTTATAACCAGTTATTTTTGTTCGACTTGTCAACAAATTCATGTACTTATTTTCTGACCCTAGGGGTATTCAAAAATATGTACCTAAACGAAAACAAAAATAAAAAAAAAACAAAAAAAAATTTTGCCGTCAGTGAGCCTCGAACTTGGACACACACTAATCATTCGTTTTTACCGACTAACGTCTTACTCAGTACACCATCTCGCACATAGCATCCTAAGCGACAAAAACTCTATTTAGTTAAAATATCTTTTTAGACATTTTGTTATAAAAATATAACAGCTTCAGAATGGGGTTGAACTAAGAACCTTCTGGTTTTTAATAGCCAACTTATCCACGTGATTGCAGTATTACTGTGCTATTATACTATTGAGTACTTATTAATGTAATACAGAGTAGGCAAATAATAATGACGCTCATTACCAAAAAACTACTTCGATAAGTAGTTGTTATTACCGAAAACCAAAAAATTTTTGCTGGGTGACTAGCTTCATATTAAATATATCATTTAAATTAATTTAACTTGAAACTCTTAAGATCTATTCAATATTTCCAGAAATATTTCTTTTAAAAATCCTAATTTTATTTATATTTATTTTTTTATTTAAAAAAATAGGAAATTGATGTAAAATATCGAGTTTTTTGGGCGACAGAAATATACAAATATCAAAGCTCAACATTCATTTTTCATAATAAAAAAAAAAAAAAAAATTAAAAAAAAATTCCCCCCAAAATGCTTTAGCCAGATACGCGCCTGATATCAATATTGGTAGACAAAGTACACTGTTCAAGCGCTAATATTTGGAAAAATCGTACTTTTGTACTTTTTTTTAGTAATTAGGTAAATTTATATTCCATGTTGTTGTAAATCATTTGTATATAGACAAATTTGACCTATATTATTTTAAATATTTATTTATAATTGCTTTAATCGCATTTAATATTGATATCTATTATAATTATAAACTTCCTACATTAATTAAGTTGGCAAATTTTGATTGTCTTATTAATTCTAATTCTATACATATTTTTTGTTTCAGATTTACAAATTTTGTTTAAATAATTTTGATGATGTCACTGCTACTGATGCAGGCTTTGTATGTTTCATTCGATAATTGGAGTTTAGAATAAAAATTTCCATTTTGAATTTTCTAATTGGATTATTTGCTGTGCTTTAATATCGTAAACAACAAAATTTAATATATTTTTTTTTAAAGTTTGTATAAATTTTAAAATAAAAGTTTATAAATTGTATCATAAAAGAAATATGAAGACATTGAAGGAACTAGTGCATCCAGTAAAAAAGGAATTTCGTCGGGAAAAATGTGGTTTCGAGCATACACCGCCAGATGATTTTGTCAAATCGCAAGTAAGTGAAATTTTATTTTATGACCTTTTAACCTCAAGCCTTTCAAATACTAATAAAAATCCAGTAGAAGTATTAATTTCAATAAACTAACAAATAAGTCCAAGGTAAAATATTTTACTTTACAATTAAACATAAATATTTATTACATTTAATAGAAAATTATTATTAAACTTTTCATATAAAAAGGAAAAACCAAACAACTTAAATTATATCTTAAACTTGACAGGTATAATTTTAAGTGTGTTTCAAAATGTAATCAAACCAAATTAAATTGACCTAAACTAAACCATATTGACCATAAAGAACATGTGTTTTAAATCACAAAGTTAAAATTTAACAACAAATATACAATCAATAGAAAATCCCTAAATGGTGCGTTTATTATTTGGGTCAATGTCAAAAAAATTGAACATTGAAAAAACAAAAATTACAAACAAACTTCTTTACACCACTCCAAATTTTATGAAATTAAAAATTATAACACGCACATCTTCAATAAAAGGCTTCTTTATTGTTATATATTTCGTTATTGTTTTAAATAAGACTCCAAAATCAAAAACCAAAAATATAATAAAAAATGGGAGGGAATATTCATGTCCCTGGGTCACCTTGGTTGGTTTTTATAATACTTTACTACAAAATGTTTCGAGTCAACATCATTAAAGATGCAGCGATTGTTTGTTATTGGAAAACATAGGTCACTGTCCTGTTCTTTTTTTTTTAAGGAAGAAGTTATGTATATGAAAAAAGGATTAATTGAAATTATCCTTGATAGAAATTGTGTTACAAGTTACATAGTCTTCGTTTTATTTTTATTAATTCTTAAATAGTCTTAAAAAAATGCCATAAACTATTTTTTTTTTGTTTAATTTGAATAAATAAATTTTAATTAGTAGCGATACTTGCGACACTTTGACCATTCTGGTCTATTGTCTAGCATCGTGATAGCAAAATAAATAGCAACAAATCTGTATTTTATAAACTTCTTATCATGGTAAGACAGATGTTCTTATGAATCTTCATGGTAGTTAACTTTACGGAAAGTAGCATTGATATATTAGAACCACCAATCCACATAAACGGATAACAAGCTGGACATGAAACATGTTGAATAGCTGGGCCATAAATTCGAGTGTAGGTAGGTGTAGGTAGCAGAAAGAAAGTTTATTACCAATATTTTGGAACTTTTTTTTAAATAAAATACTTTTTAAACTAACCGGAAAAGACATCAAAGTTGCCGCATACAATGACGACGTAGTGATCCTTATTACAGTAAAAATCTTTGCACGATGAGTGAACTCATGGAGTCAGCATTAGTCGTGTTATTGTCATGAGTCAGGGAAAACAATCTGGGATTAAATACAACAAAGATCTAATTGGTACTTTTTACTAGAAAATGTAAAGCTCTAGTTTTCCAATCATCTTCTTTGGATAGTATCATTCTGAACTCTAAGCTCTGGAAACGAAACGTTAAAATATCCTAACAAAATTTTCGTTTATTGTCGACTTTATCATTTGGAATGATAAAGTGTAAAAAAATTAAAGATGTTGATAATAGTAATCCCTCAATTCCCAAAGAATAAAAATAAAGTCTATATTTATTGTAAGTCCAGTAAATCACGCCTGCAAATTCTTAAGAACACATCAATCAGGCTTTCCTAAACTACATTTCACAGTGGGGCAGAATCGAAATTTTTTGGAAATAAATCTGTAACTTCTGATCGGCTGGTTGGATATCCATAAAATTTGGTATAGGCATAGCAGAGGAGTTTACAATATTAAGTTTAGAAGAGGGGGGGCACAACAAACCAACATGTCCTACTTATCTCTTATAGTTTTCGAGTTATTTGCGTTTGAATTTTTAAGCACCATAATTTTGCATATTCTTGGTCCAGTTTTTTTCATATATATCCTAGTATTTCCGACCGATTTTATTAGTTTTTTTCTTAACTAGTTAAAGAACAAAATTATCTAATGAATAAAAAATTATCTTTAACCAAGTCCAAAAATAAACGATTTTGAATTTGAAAATTGCAATTGTGTTTTTTCAGCCGAAAAAGTATCTACACTCTTTTTTATATAAAATAAAATTTTCTTTAGCAACATATAATAATTTTTCTCTTTTCTAAAAGGTAACTTCACAGAGATGACTTTAAGATAAAAAACAATCCCAATAACTCAATTGGTCATGGTACATACCTTCCCGAATTCGACCCATTTTATATGAAAGTTTTGATTTTAGACCAAATTTGTCTTCAAATCCCAAAGCACGAATCGACAAGCGGAATATATTTTAAGAATCTTCAATGTGATGTTAAAAGTTTTAAATCGAAATCTACGGGACTTCGAAAAAAATGTGGATTCTATAGCCATAAATGTAAAAAATCCCATTTTTGGGAATTTTGATTAGTTTATTTGGGAATTCAGAAAAACCCTACCTCTGATTGAAATTTGGTTAACGCGCGTTTATTTATATTAATAAGATCCACATTTCCTGTAAATTTCATTAAGATATCTTTATAAACAAATATGTCATTACAATTAAAAAATTTGTATTTTCTCCAAAAACCCCAAATTGGGCCTTTTGTTTGGTTTATTTCTAAATAGCGAAAGAAATTTTTAAAAATATGTATTCCAAATTAAACTTTTCCTTTAGCATGTATAATTTCCGATCTTTTGCAAAAAGATTCAAGTCAATATCATACCTCATTTCAGAAATATGTGCTTTTAAACTTTTATATTTCCAATTTATTGTATATATGACTATATTTTTACAAACTTGCAACTTTTGCAACACAAAATATTTTTATAAAAATAATAAATAAATATTTTTATTTTTAATAGGGTTGCCACATTTTCCAAATTTAAGTAAATTTTGATCCTTTTTTAAGCATTCATATATTTCTATTAATGAATTTAAAATAACAAAACAAACAAAAAATGTCTATTTTAATTTAATCAATAAGTATTTTATTAGTTTACATTTTTGGTGTTTACCTAAATTTAACAAATGTATTTATCTATTGGTGATGGTTCAAAATCTATATTTTTATGAGCTAGTGACAATGCACAGGTAATATCCTTTCCGGTGATACCTAACAGCAACATATAATATTAATGAATACGGTATAGGTACTCTTCCAAATTGACTCTGAGATATTTTACCTAATGAAAATTCACAGAATACCTGTGGGATATATCTAATAGATATATATATATAAATGCGCAGCTGATTACCATGGTGATTACATTGAAACATGAACAATTGTGTTGTGTTCTGTGGAGTTTATCTAAAAATGATCTTAATCGTTTAGAAGCTATAGTGGAATTCATAAAAACTACATATCATGCAAAAGTCGACGTCATTCGATTTTCAATTTTTTATTCAATAGATAATTTTGTTCTTTTACTAGTTAAGGAAAAAAACTAATGAAATCGGTCGGAAATACTAGGATATATATGAAAAAACTGGACCAAGAACATGCAAAATTATGGTGCTTAAAAATTCAAACGCAAATAACTCAGAAACTATAAGAGATAAATAGGACACGTAAGCATGTTTGTAAATTCATGCTTTGAGGTTTTAGAACATGTAGACTAAAAACAAAATTTTGATACAAAGTAGGTCAAATTTTAGAGGGTCTGTGCTTAGCGCTATTTTTTTTCTTTTAAAATCATCTACGTGAAAATACCTTTCTGAAAAGTATAAAATTAGTATTGGTTTTTAAGGAAAATTTTATTTTATAGAAAAAACAGTGTAGATACTTTTTCGGCAAAAAAAAATCATAATTTTTGCAATTTTCAAATTCAAAATTGTATATTCTTAGACTCGGTAAAGATATCGACTCCAAATTTTCGACAGATAATACTATTGTTTATTTATTTATTCAATCTTGCCGATGAAATAAAATTTCCTTCAGTAAATTAATTAAAAAATTCAAACAAAATCGGTAAAAATGTTGGCCTATATATGCAAAAAATAGACCAAGATCTTGTAAAATTGAGATAATTGAAATTTCAAAAATATATGATATAAATCTTCGCAAATCGGAAAGGAAACAACAACTTAGCAAAAGGGTACAAATTTTCTATGTCAGAGGTAACCTATTTTATGCCCCCATAGCTTCGCTCCTGAAGGGTCTGTGGGGCCCCCTTCCAAACTTAAAATTGTACACTACTCTGCTACGCCTATGTGAAATTTTATGTAAATGCAACCGGACAATTATTAGTTACAGATTTATTTCCAAAAATATTCGATGCCGGTGAAAATTTAAAATCTGGGTTTTGATAAAATTTTGATTACATTATAAAGCCAACACATCAATAGTATGATTCTTAGCTCTTTTCACGGTTTAATTTCCTCAAATTGGGATTAGTTGGGATGAACAAAATTTGAGGAAAAGTTAAATACTTAAAAAAAATTGAAGGATGTAGTTAATTTCGTAGTAAATTGACAGTTTTGTGTTGTCCAGTGTAATCATTTCTAATGCGGCCAACCCCTGCACGGTTCTTTATTCTGCACTATTATTAGATAAATTACATATTTAAATGTTTTTACTTAAAATGATTGAAATAATTTAATAAATTATATAACCTTGATTCAAAAATTGCATAAAATACATAAATAAGTTGACACTATCCTTGGCTGAGCATACGGATTATGTCGGGACCACAATTGACTTCGGGGCTACTCCCGCTTTGGTGTTACCTAGCAGGGATCTTTGGGATGGAGTAGAAAAGCTCTATGGAGGGTGCGCGGTCTTCACGGACGGTTCGAAAATGGAAGTTGGCACTGGTGCAGGTGTATACTTTATGGGAACTGATATCAGACGATCCTACAAATTGTCTGACAGTTGTAGTGTCTTTCAAGCAGAGATTCTTGGCATTTATAAGGCTCTCGGCTTGATTGAAGGGAATGTTGAACGGGGGTCTGAGATTACTATCTATGTTGATAGTCAGGCGGCGTTATTGGCTCTGACTAGTCATTTTGTTAGGTCCAGATTGGTACTTGAGTGCAGAAGGGAATTGAGAAGGTTAATGGATTCCTATATGATGAGACTATGTTGGGTTCCTGGTCATTGTGACATTCTTGGCAACGAAATAGCCGATGAGCTAGCTCGCAGTGGCTCGGAGCTAGATAGGTCTTTCATAGAGTCATCTGTTAAGATTCCAATTGGGTCCTTCTTTAGGGCCATAGGGGAGTGGACTCTGGACAACACGAATCGAGCCTGGAATGACAGATCGGACTGCAGAGTTTCTAGGGCATTATGGCCTAGCTTAAAACTGGCGGATTCCAAGCATCTTCTAGGTATGAGTCGTGGTAGTCTTAGAGTCATAGTAGGTATGGTTACGGGTCACTTCTCAATAGGGAATATGATGAGTAAGTGGGACATTGGCACATCAGACTTTTGTAGAACGTGCGATGATGTTGAGGAGCTAGAGACAGTGGAGCAGGTACTCTGTCACTGCGTAGGGCTTCAGCGTAATAGGTTGAAGTGGTTTGGAAGCCATACACTACATGAACTAGGTGAGGTTAATGGCAAAGGACTTGTCAACCTCATAGGGTTTGTAATGGGAGTAAAATGGCTTAGGAACAATCATAACTGATTGATTGGGTATAGGTTCCACTTTTCTCTTTTTCTTTTTCTTCTTTTCATAAAGGGATCACAATGGGCCGTTTGGCCTCTGGGTGTAGGCGTGAATGCGCCGCCCTTTCCAACCTAACCTAACCTTACCACCTCGTACTGATACGATTAACTCCATTCCTTTATTAATAATTTAATACTGAGAACAAACTGCTAAAAAGAACCTTTGGTACAGCGATCGCCAAAACCCAGGTTACACTGTTTACATAAACAAACAAAAAAATAATGTTATATATTTTGCGACGTTTTTTAATCAGCTGTTTTTGATACATTAACTACACCAAGGAGAGGAAAAAGTTGGGTTATTGTATTTGTTGCCGCTACGATTATACCTGTTTAGTGCACCCCGGTCAAAACCTAAGCACGTGTGCTTTTAATCCCTTTTATTATGCGCTTGAAATGAATAAAAAAACATACAAAGCAAGGCAAATTTAACAAGGTAACAGCAGTTGGGAGAGAATTTTACAAATTTTTTTTTATATATGGAGTTTAGACGTTGAAACAAATTACTGAGAGAGCGAAATTGATAATTTTAAGTGGAGTTTGAATAGCGTTGTCAACTTTTGGAGATTTTATTACAGAAGTAAGCGGTCAAATTTTATGTACATTTAAAATTATGAATCTGTAATTTTAAATGTACATAAAATTTGACCGCTTACTTCTGTAATAAAAACTCCAATTCACTGTTCATGCTAAAGTTAAAATATTAAAAAAAATATCAAATATGGACCTTCTGTTGTTTAATTTGTTACTCTTAATAAAAATCAGATTTCAGTTTAAAAAATGAGCTAAAAAGAGCGCTAATTGAACCAATTCCATTAATTTTGGTTTAATTTAGCGCGTTTTGGATTTTTTCTGCGCTTTTTGGTTACAAATAGTTGACAACGCTGGTCAAACTCCAATTAAAATGATCAATTTCGCGCTCTCAGTAATTTGTTTCAGCGTCAAAACTCCATATATAAAAAATACTCTCCCAACTGCTGTTACCTTGTTAAATTTAAAATTGTTAAATTAAAATTACAGCTTTCTTCCAAGAAATTAAATTCACAAAACTTTATCTTCGGTTAGAATTTTTTTTTAAATTTTAATTAGTCCAATTTTTTTCAAAAAGATCAAAAAGTTTGTAAGAATCTGGAAAATTGCTAATAAATCCTTTCTTCAATGGGGTTGGGAAAATGGATAGACATCTCAAATTAACACTTTAAACAAAATAATTCTTAAGGTATATTTTGCCATTTCGAAATGAAATAAAAAAATCGTTTTAGTTTTTGATGAACACTCGAAAATTTATACAAATAATAATAATAATAATAATAATAATAATAACAATAATAATAATAATAATAATAATAATAATAATAATAATAATAATAATAATGTTCTATGGTAGAAAATGTTTTTTTTTCTGGTGAGAAAAATTCTTATTTCTAAGCAGTTGAAAATTCTTAATTTTATTCTTAATCATTATAAATATCTTTACTGTTTAAAATATTTTTTCATTTGTTCAAAAAAATATGTAAGAGATTTTTATTTTCTAATATCAATATCCATCATGTTGAAAAAAATGCATCCCCCTTATTTCGTAAATGGCTTCACCTTATTTTGAAATTTTCCATAAACATTTTTGAAAATCAAAAACAATTTATATGGAAAATTTTTCAAAGTGAGGTTAGGAAAATTAAGTTTTATTTGCTAAAATTTAATAATCTAGTTGTTAAATTTAAACAAAATAAACAATTAAGTAAGATTCTATGGATTTATAGGATCATGAATTCTTATATTATCAAATATATTTTAAACGTTAAATTACAAACGCTTATACTAACAAAAAATATTAATACAATTCCGTAAGCAGAGCTGTAAATGAATCATTCTTTGTTGATTTTAATTCGTTGCGAATTAGCTAAATTTTGAATTAATTATTTTCACAACAAAAAGAATTGAATGAAATTTGCATCAATTCAAACGAACTAGACAGAAATGAATTTAAATTCGTTTTCAATTCAAATGAATTTGTAGAATGAGTTGCAATTCATTTTCCATTCAAATGAATCTGTAAAATGAATTGCAATTCGTTTCCAATTCAAATGAATTTGTTAAAGTGAATTGTAATTCATTTCCAATTCGTTTCAATTGAATTGATTTTGAATTCATTCAAATGAATGAAATCAAAAATGAGTTGCAATCTATCAAATTCAAGAGCAGATCTAGGGGGAATGAAAATTGGAAATTTGATAAAAATAAAAATTTATGTTTCTTTTAGCAAATAAAGAAAATTTTCCCATTTCGATGAGATTTTCGCCGATACCTAATAATTCAATTCCTATTCTGCCGCTATTTGACAATTCCAGTATATCATGGGAATTTCAAATCTAAGAATTTTTTGTCTTTGAACTATACTAGGTGATATACAAAACGAGAGTAATGCTTACTGTAGATTTACTTTCAAAATCAATTAAAATTTCAATCAATTCAATGAGTTGGAAATGAATTGAATGAATGAATGAATTGGAAATGAATTGCAATTCACTCTGACAAATTCATTTGAATTAGAAACGAATTGCAATTCATTCTACAAATTCATTTGAATTGGAAATAAATTCCAATTAATTTTTACCAAATTCATTTGAATTGACTCAAATTTCATTCAATTCATCTTTTTGTGTGAAAAGAATTAATTCAAAATTTGCTAATTCAGTGCATGAATGATTCGAGAATTAATTCAAAAATGAATGATTCATTTACAGCTCTGTCCGTAAGTAAGCTAACTAGTGTTACCAATGCACAACATTTCAAACAAAAATATAAATACATTAAAAATCGGGCTGAAATTGTTAAAATTTCATAAAAAAATTTCCATTTTATTTCTAATTTTCTATTATTTGTGCTACTTCCATAATAAAATTTAAACCCAAATATTGCGAATACGAGCGCTAGCCGAACTCAGCGTATTTGAATTAGCCTTACCAATGGTGTGCCCAGGTTGTTAAAATTTGCGAGTGTAATTTTCAACTTTTCTAATAAAAATCACAAATGATTTTTTATTTTTATTTCGATTAATATAAAAAAATTAAACTATTAATGAAAATAAAAAAAAAATGTAATGCATTCTGCTTATTTCTGTTGTGTGAAATAAAAACTTTATAAAATATTGATAAATTAAAATTTTATCATTAAAAATAAAAATGTTTAAATAGAAAAAAAAAAAAACAAGATAAATGAATTAACAAATTTTAAATGTTTTGATTGCATTTTAAATCCATTCTGAAAGCTACACTCTATTTTGGGAATGGATACTTAATAATAAATATGAAGTATTTTAAAGAATGTAGCGTGATGAAATCATAAATAAGACTTATAATATTCCTTATTCTATGCATATATTTTACAATATTGAATTTTTTTTATAAATTTTAAAACGTCGAAAATTTTAATACCTTTGTTAAAAATTCTACTTGCTATTAAAATTTTGTTCAATTCATAACTGTCTAAAATTTATTAAAAATAATAATTTTCTACTGTTTCACACATGCCCTAAGATACTATTTTTTATTAGTTAATAGGGACGTAGAAGCATGTTCCTAATCGACATATCTTTAAAGTAAAACGTGCAAATTTAGCTTTTTTTTTTGAAAAAATCGCTAACAGAAAATATTCGACCTTTAGGTTGTTAAAAAGCGCTACATTGGCAACGGTGAGTTTGATAGTTTAACAAATTAAAACATAAAATCAGCTGGACTAACAATATTAGCATAATGTAACGGCCGATCTAGACGTAACAGAATATGTAAGATTTTTCCGTCAGAGAGTGTCAAATTCGCTCTCTGAGAGAATCATCTCACGTGTAGATTCAAATATTAGTATTATAAGAAGTATTATGAGACTGTTGTGATGAGATTTCTCTACACAAATATCTTATAAAATGAACTGTCAAAAAGTTTGTTTACATTGAAAAAAAAAAACATTTTTATAAAAATTGTGCTAAAAAAAGTGGAAATTTCTTAAATAAAAAGGACATGTTTACTCTGTGACTGATTGAAAATAATGATATCTTATAGGATTTATTAAGATTTAACATAATATATATCTCACATATTATATCAGTGTTAATCTCAGTTGTAGACCTGGGGTCATTATAGAGTGATAAAGTGACCACACGTCTACAAAATCATCAATTTCTTATATTTTGTTAGTGTAAAACCACTGCGCATAATACCAAAATGCTATGAACAAAAAATGAGAAAATGAAGAAGAAAAGTAAATAAACGCGGCAAAAAATATTACATACGAATAAAAAAACAATTTGATAGTTTCGCGAGTTATGTCCAATAGAACATTGTCAACAGAATCCATTGAAATCCAAAATCCCATAACCAATATAAAAATAAATTACAAAGAATAATAAAAAGAAACAAATTGTTAAAACTGCAACAAAGTAAATTTTGATTTTGTAATTTGATTCATTCATAAAATAGGTTTTGTTAATTGATAAAAATTAGTGTAATAAACTTAAGTATTGTAATTTGATTTATTTGAAAAAATAAAGAGTAATAAACTTTTAATTTTGTTCATTCATAAAACAAATGTAAAATCAACGAAGACAAAGTGTTAATAAACTTTTGTTTATTGAAACTTAAAACCTTTGTTTTCGTCATACATACAATGTTGATCCAATTAAATTTTAAATCATTGGTCTAAGCACTTTTGTAACATTTATAATTTTCTAGGTAAAGAATATTTGATTGTAAAAAGAAGAAAAAAAAATTAATGAAAAAATTCAGTTTTAGTTTTACAACAGAATCAAAAAAGACATCTGATCGTTTCATTTATTTAATTCGCGCAGTATGTAAACAAAAGAAAAATTGTAAATCAACTGGGCTTACAAGGTCACTTTCTTATTACACTATGGATTTTACCTTGTTAGTTATATTGTAATTTTTATGATAACTATTATAACCTGTTTATTACTATTCAAATTCTAAACTAGTTATATGTATATAAATCAATTTACATGTCTTGTATACCGTAAAAACTTTCAAAATACAATTACTATAAAAATAAAGTTATTTTTTTCAGTGTATAATTTTATAGTGCACCTCCTTTTAGACAGTAGAGCCTTGTTCAGACCGGCGTGAAATTACGAAATTTCATGCCGATATTACGAATGAAATCTAGAGTGTTCATACTGGCTAGATGACATTTGATGTAATTTCGTGAACAGCTGATACTTATTGTTTACATTTTAAATTGTTATAGGGGTAAATAAAGTATTTTGAAATGGAAACAAATAAGAAACAATTACTTACAAAATTGGAAATTATTAATTTGCAACAATTAAAAATGTAAAAAGGATAGGTTTCATTTTGCAAAATCACTTCTCACGGTTGAAACATGCAGTACATAGTTGAAAAAAAGTATTTTTTCCAACCATTTACAGAGTTGCACGGAAATGGGCATCGTAATTTCAATGTAATTTCCCCGAAATTACACAAAATTATGTAATTTCGCAAGTGTCAAAATGTATGGGAAATTACGTAATTTCAACTTGATTTCGGCCGAAATCACGAAAGTACGTAATTTCGCGTCGGTCTGAATGCCTTATAAAGTTCATTCGTGTCTACTCACCTAACACACTTAAATGCGTCATGTTTTTCATTACCCGTTTTTCGGAAATTTGCGTTCACAGTTTTCATTAACGCTCTAAGATAGCAATTGGCACTCACGATTTATTTTCATTTTTTATTTATTTATTTATTTATTATTATTATTTTTTTTTTTTTGATAATTTGGTGTCTCTCAGGTTACCAAATTCATGCACAGTTTTCAAAGCTCAAATTAATGCCATCAATATAGCAACAAATAGAATCCATGAGTTTAATTTCCGCACCACGACTATTGATATATACTCGTACATAAGTGGAAAGTTCTGCTGCATTGAAAGCTTCCAAATGCCTAAATTACTTTACCCCAGGTCTACAACTGAGATTAACGCTGATATAATATGTGGGATAAAGACGGCAGAGAACAGTAACCATTTTGTTTATATTATGTTAAATCTTAAATAAGCGATACACGTATTCTAATAAATCCTATAATAAATCATTATTTTTAATCAGTCGGAGTGTAAACATGTCCTTTTTATTTAAGCAATTCGCACTTTTTAGCACAATTTTTATAAAAATGTTTTTAACATGTAAAATAAACACTAACAATTTTACAAAAAAAAAAACAAAACATTGTTTTCAGTAATTTCTACAATACACATGCACACACACAAACAAACTTTCGTATATGTGTATTTTTTGACAGTTCATCTTATAAGATGGTTGTGTAGAGAAATCTCATCACAACAGTCTCATAATACATCTTATCCCTGCCAGCAATTAGGTGATAGTTTTATCCACTATCAGAAAAATGACTCTTTCTAGTATTCTCAAGTTGTTATTTTACTGTTAGTAAACAATTTTACAAAAACAAATAACATTAATTTCGATTTTTGATCTACTTATTCTATATTTCTTACTAACTAAAATATCGAAAGAGTCACTTAAAAGTTAGTTTTTGGATAAATATAAAATTACCAAAAACTGTCTCCCATTAGTGTTTTCAAGATGTTATTTTCCAGATAGTAAAAAATTTTACAAAAACAAATAACATTAATTTCGATTTTCGACCTTCCGAAAATAAAAAACCATTAAATTAAAAGCAAAAATGTGAAGAAGTCGATGGCACTTAGTTGGCGTGCTACTTTCAAAGGCAAGCAATCGATTTTTTAAAAAGTTTAAGAAAGAATTAAAAAAAAGTGTGATAAAGTGAGATAAAAATAATATATATATATATATATATATATATATATATATAATATAATAAAGACAAAATGAAAACAATATTTTGAAAAAAATTTTTGAAATTTTAAATTAAATTAATTAAAAAATAAATATTATTCAGCGAAAATTCATTTTGAAGGCAACAAATAAATTTGGATTTATTTCTTGCTTTAAATAATATAAAATTTCAAACTAAATTGCGTTTCGCTCATAAAAATATGTATATTTTTCTTTGTGAAAGTGAACCCATATATGCATGTTCATCAAACCTTTCAACTAAATTTTTAAAGTTGCTAGGCTCTTCGAAATCAAAAATATTCTGTTACAATTTATCAAAATATATCTATAATTTTTTTTTACTAAGGTAAGTTGTTTTAATTTTCCCTAACACTAACCCTAAATGACTTTATTCGTCACACAAAAAAAAGCAGTCAATAGTGTCATTAAAAAAGTATCCAAACTGCGATACAGTTTTGTCCGAAAGATGACTCCTCTTCGATAAGAAAATAACTTCTTTTTCTTTTACTATTTCAAAATAAATATGGATACTATTTAGTCAAAGTTTGGATAGTAATGTTGATAGTATTAAGTTAGAATTTCGACAGAAATAGTGACTTTTTCTGCTCCTCAAAATGACTCCAATTTGACACATAAAAAAAGCACTTAATAGTGTCATTAAAAAAGTATTAGAACTGCTGCACACTTCTTCCCGCACGGTGACTCTTCTTGGATAAGAAAATGATATCATATTCGACTGTTAAAAACAACTTGAGGTTACTCTTTAGTGCAAATTTGGATAGAAAATGTTGGCAGGGATAATACTAATATTTGAATCTACACGTGAAATAATTCTCTCAGAGAGCGAATTTGACACTATCTGACACAAAAATCTTACATATTATGTTACGTCTAGACGGACTGTTATACAATACTTGATATAGATGATATTTATAGCACAAAAGTATCTATCCATAGTAACAAATGCGAAGTAAATGGATCGTCCCTAAAGACTGTGTCAGCATGTATTCACATTCTCATTTCTTTGGTTGTTTTATCGAACATAATGAATGAATGAGCATTTAGCGAGTTTGCAATCTGGTGGTCTTCTGGTTTTATGGAAATTCAATTATGGGTTATTATTACCGTATAGATTACCGTATAGGTTGTCTAGACAATGAAGAGGTGAAATGCGTACAGTATCTGTTATGCCGCTGTCCAGCTCTACAAGCACGTAAACTGACATTTCTCGGCTAATAAATACTACTTGCTGATCTGTACTGTCTCATCAACGTGTCACTGATAAATTTGATTAAGTTTGTCGGAACTGCATGGACGATTATATAGTCCATAATAAGAATGAAGCTATTGATTTCTTTTTTTGCTTTCCCTTTTTATGTATAAGAAAAATCTACTTTAATTTCTTTTAAAAGAGTTATATAATAGTTAAGGAGACTGCAAAGATCTGGAATTATTTCAAACCTTATACTCAGTTTTATTTAAATACCTAATATTTTTCCAAAAATAATTAAAATTTTCAAATAAGATTGGGACCCAGTTGGAGGATATAAGATTCAATACAACATAAAAGGGAGAATAGTTTAAAAATTTGTCTGTAAAATCATGATACATACTTTAAAGATATTCCGTATTATCTATTGGACTATTGTAGTTTATTATTATCCTGCTTTATTTTATTTAAATTTTACTTAAAATGTCTCCTTTTATATTCCAGTGGCAAAATTGCACCAAAAGTATTGTATATTTAATATACCGTTGGTTCTTGGCATTATTTTTCACTGCTGTTGTCATCGAGTCTATGATAGATCCAGATGAGAGTTCAAACTTTTGGTTGTATTTCATTTATATGACAAATTGGGGTATCATGCTGTGCATGATTACAAATGTATATGCTGCTATTCTAGTAACAATTTGGCATTTTCATCCAGAGTATGCGGGTGAGTAAACGAATGAGTAATTAATGTTTTGCTAAGATTTAAACTGAATCAATTTCTCTAGATAAACTTTTAAATTTGGAATCTTTAAAAAGTCCTTTCCGCATCTATTGGGGCATACATATAACTACCTTAGTGGTATCAATTGTGATAACAATTATTTATTGGAGCATTTTATATGATGGTAAGTCTAATTTTATTTTTAATTTCTTTCCTTTAATTTTTATTTTTAATTTACAGCTAACGAAAGTACTTTGAGTGCAACAAATATCTTAACACATGCCTTCAATTCCATTTGTATGTTTATCGACTTACTGATTGTTGCTCATCCTTTAAGACTTTTACATATGTTTCTACCAGTATCTTTTGGTTTGTTCTATGCTTTCTTCTCCGTCATCTATCAGTTATGTGGTGGACATAACAAGTAAGTTTCAAGAAGTCAAAAAATAAAACATTATACCGTCATCAATATTATTATTCTTTTGGTGTTTGTGTTTATTAAAGTTCTATTTTCTGCACTTTTTTGTAGAAAGGGAAAACCGTATATTTATCACGTGATTGATTGGAATAAACCTGTTAATTCCACGTTAACTGTGGTTGGAGTTATACTGCTCTCCTGTTGTGTTTACATGGCTTTATTTACGATTTACAAATTAAGGACACTACTCTATCGACGCCTCAACAATGCCACCTTCATCTTACCCACCACAGCACCGCCACCGATTACAAAAAAACATATTGGCACAGGCATCAAACATACATCCTCGGGCATTTCCATGGTATTAGGCAATTTAGAGGGCCATACAAATCCCGCATTTTCAAAGAGTTCTGAAAATGTTACCAAAAAATAGTTAGTGTTCAATATTTTTTAAAGAACTATGTTTTTTTTTTAATTTACTGCCTGTACCTTCGATATCAAAAAAAAAAAAAAAAATTAGTAAAAAATTCGTTTCGACACAAATGAATTTAAAATTTAGTTTTGTTTAGTCCATACAATATATTGAAACGAATTTTCGACTAATTTACAACTGATATCGAAGAACAGATAATTATTTTCAGTTTAGTAAATTTAGACCTATTCAGAAGGTTAGGAAGAATTTCATTTCAAAAATTTTAAATATTTTAATTAAAACATTTTTAAAATGTATTCTTTATATTCTTAATTGGTTAGTAGACAATAACTTGATTTTTTACATAAATTCCCTTAAATGGGAAAGAACTAGTCATATGGCTGATTTTTTTTATGGTGAAGGACCAGTTTATAAATTAAACAATTTATATACAAAATCTTAAATAACGCGTCACTAACATTTCCTTAAATAAAAATTTTTAGTTTTTTTAAAAAAGCAAACAAACATATATTAAATTGAGCATCTAAAATCAATTATTCCAACTTAATAAATCCCGATTTAAAAATAGGTCTGATTCTATTTACGTATTAGCATGTATGTATATATAAAAATAATCCGAATTTTCTATGTACATATACATATATAGAATAACTTTAAATATATTGATAATTTTAATAAATCGTAATTTCATTTATAATATTAGTTCTTAGTATTAGAGAATTTTAATTAATGAATGTAAATTTTAATAACATATATATATTAGTTATATTTAAACGATTAAGTACAAGTATTTAGTGTAGACTCAGGGTAAAAATATACTATTATTTTGATGTATTAAAACTGTATGCCTTAAATAATTATGTAATGTATATAAAATAAAATTGAATTTAAAGCCAAAAAATACTTTTCATTTAATATTTTTAGCTTGTCAAGTCTTTTGTTTCACCATGGAACATCTTTTTTGGACTTCTGGTCTTTAACTAACAGCTACTTTGCCAATGTTCGAACAAAGTTCCGTGGATTCAAAATCAATATCCAGTGGGCAATAGATTATACCCTCAGATAAATTTTCAGAAAGTGTAAAATGATGACTAAACATATCCCAACTTGTACTTCTGGGATTTCGATAATTCCGATTAAACGTTAGAGAACAACCCATGTCAAGGATTAGATATTGGCGAGCGGACATAGATATAGCATCAGAAACATGCCAGTTCAGAATGCCATAGGAGAGAGGAGATAAAGTGAGATCTAAGACCTCCTGTTTAAAAGCGAGTTCATTACCCTTATATATATATATATATATATATGTATATATATATATATATATATATATTATTGTTCGTATTAGTACTACCTCAAAAGTTATGATGAGCATTTGCATCGCAGCATATTAGCCATCCTATGTTTCTGGTTTAGCAATAAGATACCAGTTCAGACATTTCTCGTGTGGGTGCCTCAACTGTATAGATCGGCAGATAGGTATAGGCAAGAATTACCTCATCTTTTCCAGCTACTAGATTACCATATATGAATTTTGAACGGTAAGAATATTAAGACTTTTCTAATAAAGAGAACTGCTCTGAGTCTCGTCGCTTTAGTATCATAAATGGTTACTAAGGATTCCATTGATTACCCCTGACTTGACCCAAGGTTTTTGGATAAAGCAGACATCTTGGAGGTCAATGGTGAACCTGCGGTATAGTATATCGGAAGTTGCCTTGGTGTTATGTTTCTTGTTTTTTAATGGGAATTATTGATGTCTAGATCTCTCCGCCATCTTCCTGTCCCATTTCTAGCTAAGTAGCATGACCTCCTCTGCGGAAGTGCTACACCCCTTGAATGCTTTTTTTTTTTGGCAGAAAGAGTTGTAATCTTTTTCGAACAGGTTGGTTCGTCAGAGGATCGTTGATGACCTTATGACCATGACAATCTATATTTAATGATATGAATGTTCAAGCAAATTCCGTGTACAGTAATTGATCGATATAGTAAATAATTTTACTTTCAATTAATAGACAGCATTCCAAAGCAGTTTGAAAAGTTCGGGATAAAAAATGTACTTCGTGGGAAAAAGTCACAAATAAGTGCCGGGGACCTCTAACACTTTTTGTCCATGTGCAATTTAGCGTAACGGTGTTGGTGATATATAGCGACGTGGGTCACTACCACAATAAATTTTCTGATCGATTCTTCAACATCAGCGAACTCTAGAATGATCTTCCAAAGAAATAACTTTTTTTCCAATTGTATTCTTATATTCCTAGAAGAAATTTATGTTTCTAGTAGATTTTGAACTGAATTAAAAGTTCCCGACTTGATAAAATTTTTTGGAGACTTTCTGTTTCAGAAGAACTTTTTTACAGCAAACCTTTTTAAATTGCTCTTAAGTGCTAAATTTTTAATTGAAGTTAAATTATTTAACTATAAACATCGATTTCTTTATATAATTGACGTATTTTTTCTATAGATCCTTTTTGATAAAAATAGTAGGAAATTATTAGCATAATTACATTTGTATCTCTTAAGCTGAAATAACAGCGGACTGAATTCAAGAAGGGAAAAAAATGGAAATTGGGAAATCTAGAGCACGTATCACAAGCGCCTTACGTTCAGACGTCATTTTTTAGCGACTTCTTAATGATTGTCAGAAGTATGTACGAAATTTACAAAAACAATATACATTACTATCGTCTTTTTATCTTCCAAAAGCTTACTTTGTAGTCACTTCTGGAAGATAATATGATAATTAGAATTAAACAAAAACAAAATAAATTGTTTTGCGCATTCATCTTCTTGGCGCATGCTAGGAAGATTGTAAGTTTTTTAATGAAAAGAAAACAATACAATAGAGAAGCATGCAAAATAATGTACTTCAGTAATAATTTAATCTAAACCATATTTACATATCGTCACCTAAAATGCAAAGGCCCTAACCACTCAAAAATTAAATGTTGATTCTGCAACAGCAGAAAATGAAGATTAATTTCAAATACATATTTTGTTTTAATTTTACTTTTAAATTATATGAATACATACAAAAATCATTTTTATTTAGAACATTGTTGTAAAGAAAATCAGAATTGAATAATGATATTCTATATAGGGCATTCAGACCGACGCAAAATTACGTACTTTCGGGATTTCGGGCGAAATCAAGTTGAAATTACGTAATTTCCCATACATTTTGACACTTGCGAAATTACATAATTTTGTGTAATTTCGGCGAAATTACATTGAAATTACGATGCCCATTTCCGTGCAACTCTGTACATGGTTGGAAAAATACTTTTTTTCAACTATGTACTGCATGTTTCAACCGTGGGAAGAAAAAAAACAATTCACAGCTGATCTTAAATTTAAACACAAATCTTAAAATTAATTATTAAAGTGATTTTGCAAAATGAAACCTATCCTTTTTACATTTTTAATTGTTGCAAATTAATAATTTCCAATTTAGTAAGTAATTGTTTCTTATTTGTTTCCATTTCAAAATACTTAAGTATCAGCTGTTCACGAAATTACATCAAATGTCATCTAGCCAGTATGAACACCCTAGATTTCATTCGTAATTTCAGCATGAAATTTCGTAATTTCGCGCCGGTCTGAACAAGGCTATAAATATTTGAAAGATATCTTCTTGAAAGAAATTTACACAATATCTTTCTTTATTATTTGGATGAAAAATCATCAAAACAATATTTCTTTGATATTGATTTTTATCAGTTTAAAGAAAATTAGGCAACAAATAAAATAAAAAACATATAAAATTTAATATTTAGTTATTATTTTTATCCCCAAAATATCCCCATCCGCAATAAATTGATGATAACCCACTGAGATCATCTGGAAGAAGTTAATGCAATACTTTTATTTTTTCCAGTCACAATTTTTTCAGTTGCCTTAAAATTGTTCAAAAATTAAACAAAAAAAAAAAAAAAAAATATTGATGAAATTTGTTTGTCTTTGAGCAAAAAATGGACATTTTATGTGAGCGTTTCAGATTTCGTGCTTTATGATGTTAAGATTTAAATGCATGCATGTTTTTTAATATGTAAAAGATTCATTATATTATTTCAGGATTTATTTAGTGATAATTTATCTTCTTTTTTTCATTTAAATGATTATCTAGCAATATTGCCCATGGGGAAAACTTTCGCAACACGAATATGATTATTGCGGCAATAAAATTTTTCTTCTAAGCAATACGAATTCGAATCACTTTCGCATTATTTAGCTTGTGGTGATTTTTCAAAATCTAATACAAAATTTACACTTACACTTGAAATCTCGTTTGGTCGATATTTTGAAAAAACAAAATTTACCCTGTTTACATTACATATTTACGACGGTTTTGTAGATTTTGTTTGACAACTGATTCTTATAAAAATTAAAAACATCCACTAAACACTTTTAAGTGAGCTTTATGCTCCACAAAAGTATTTTAAATTTAATTTTAAGTTTGTTTATGAAAATTTTCAAAAACAATTTTATTCATTTATTTATTTATCAATTTTAAAAATATTTGTTCGAACACAAAGTCATTTTTATTTAGAACATTGTTGTATTTTATTAATACACTAAAAGAAAAACAGTGTTGAAAAACGATATTTTTCAAAATCTAATTAAATTTTAGTAGACTTTGGTAAAATCTTGTTAGAAACTAGATTTTGATTTATATTGAAAATATAATTAAAATCGAATAAAATTATGTAGATTTTACTTGAAATCACATTTAAACTAGATTTTGTGCAAATTTAAATGGGGTATAATTAAATTTTATGAGTTTTAAAATAAAATCTCATTAGAAACTAGAATTGTTTTGAATGGAAAATCGAATAAAATCTAATAAAATTAAATACAATTGGGTCGTATAAACGTAGAAGCGCACTACGTAGGTACGTTGTCGAATTAGAACTTATACGTTGAACCGTATACGAAAACTATGACCGTATTTGACATTTGAAAAACAAAGATAAGAAAAAACTATTAAAGTATTTTTGAAATTAATTTTTTTTATTATTTGAAAAGAAAATTCTAATAAAACAAATAAAGAAAATTTCACAGTTTTTTTTCCAATATTTATTACAAACAAAAAGTTAAGCCTACGTCCCATTAGTGGGTAAAATGAAGGCTAAGACAATACAAATACCGTCGTAATACGTTCCTACGATGCAATTGTATTCCTAGTAGAAATCTCATTTAAACTAGATTTTGGGCATATGTAATTGTGTTATTAGGTACATTTTGGTTGTAATATTAAATATAAGAAGAAAAATAATCCTGTTAATTAAGTGCTTTTTTATTGTTTATTAAAATCATATTTTATAAATAATCAACAATAGATATTTTAAAAGAGTAAGTAAATCTTATTAAACTTTTACTTAGTAAAATCAGATTTTTTTTACAATTTTAATTTATTTTAGTAAAAACTCCATCAAACAGACAATTATTTACTTATTCAAAAAGTCCAGAATTTTGCCTGAAAAAATGTTTTGTCGAATGTTTTGCACAAAATTTATGAAATATAAATATAATTTAATTAAAAAATATTGTCCAAACTACCTTAGACATTCTAATTAAAAATAATAAACTTCTTAATTATTATATTAATAATAAATAAATACCTAAAGTTATTAATATAAGCAAGTGTAGCTAAGTAGTTGTAATTCATATTATTGAGTTGCCACTGTAATTCTATTACAATATGGAAATACCAAAATTTATAGCATTAATTAAGCTATCGAAAACTTCGCGTTTTCCTTAAAAACCGAAGTTTCGCCCAACTAAACAAATTTTAAAGAGCCACTTACTTTTCAACCATCGTGGAATCCACTACTTTCTACTACTTTATAAGCTTACTTCAAGTTACCTGCAATAAAGAAAGGTTGTATACATAAAAAAAGATACCTACTTTTTGCGACTGTGCAATCCCTGGAAATAAAGGTGAGAATAATTCTATCTCAAGAACAATAGTTAAAAGAAATATTAATCCCCATTTATTTCTTTTATTCCCTAAACCCACAATTATAATTAATCTATCTATGAGTAATTATAATCACCCTCTCTTTATAGATTGGTCTCATTTGATTATCCTATACTCTACCCCGCTACCACATCTATAAAGGAGACATAAAAATAATCATCAAATTATTACAAATATATTATTAATTTTATTTTCTTCTTTTAAAGGTATCCGAATTAACCAGAAGTTTCTCATATGGATTTTATTTGGAGTTCCCAAAATTAATTTATATTTTAATTGTTTTTTGTAATGTATAATGCATGTGTGAAATAAAAATTATTATAAAATACTAGCATTTGAGCCGCTACTGCGTTAGCGGACTTACGTAGACCAGATATAGGCTTAGAAGATTTATTTATTTCGAAAAAAAACAAATTATACTGCCAAAGTGAAAAAACCCGAGCAATTAAACTATAATATCTAATAGTCATGAAAATTGTTATAATATTGGTGTTTTCAGAAAATTAAACACAACTCCTAATGATTATAATTTCACGCCTCCAGGTTTATTCTTAAATAAAGAATATTCATGGACTGGAATATGCTACCACTTCGTAACCTTTTATGAATATCAAAAAACTGTCGAAGTATAGATATCACCCAAATAAAAATCGAATTTCACAAAACCTTAAATTCGGTCAAGACCGGCTATATAATACCCTACAGCATAAAAATTCGGGAAGGGGACTTATATTACACCTGTGGCCAATTTTACTAAATGTAAAATAAAATACACAAATATAGAATAATGCGTTGATACTAACATCTAGATGATTTTATGCACTTTAAGGCGATTCCTGGAAGTGGGTTTATATAGGAGCTATAGTAAATTATGGGCCGATTCTCATAAAATTTGGCAATGTTGTTTATACTTACATAAAACTTGTTTGTGTCGAATATTAATTTGATACTAAGGTTCGTACGGGATTTATGCACGTTAAAGAGGGGTTTATATGGGAGCTATGGTCAATTGTGGATCGTTCTTCATAAAATTTGGTACAAAGATTGATACTTGTGCAGAAGTATTCTTATTTTTAAGACATTTTTGCGTATTTAAATGGACCGATCACAATCAACTTCAACAGGTTTCGTCCTTGTATCATAAAAGTCAGACATACCAAATTTCAAGGTTTATATGGATAGCCAGCCGTTCAGCCAGCCAGACGGACGGACGGACGGACGGACGGACATCGTTAGACCGATTTAAAAAGTGATTCTGAGTCGACTGGTATACTTTGAGGTGAGTGTTGGATAACTTTTACTATGCGTTACAAACATCAGCACTAACGCATAACACCTCAACCACCTATGGTGGTGTAGGGTATAAAAATGGTAGTCCACATTTGCTGAAGTTCTTCAAAGTAAAGTTTTTGTTGGGTAGGTTTAAGTAAATGTGGGAAACAAATCCACAATATGGTATATAGTATAGGGTATAAAAACGAAGGTTTAAACAGATTATAAATTTACAAATTTTAAAATTAATTAAAAAGAATTACAAACATATTGTTCACATATAGTTTAACATCAATACTTTTTTATTTTTTTATTTTTTTTTTTTTAATCAAGGTCTTAATTAATTATTTATAAACAAATGATTAAATCAAGGTAAATAGGTTTAGGTATTTAATCCAAGTATTTGTTTAAATAAACCACTATAATTAAACAAATTAATGTTAAAACGACATTTATCCAACCAACCTATTTAAAATAATACAAAGTCTATAAATACATATAAAATTTATGTTATTAATACGTTGTAGCAACATTCCTCTGCTTCAATAAGTGTGAAGAAAAAGAAATTCCTAAAAGTCTTTCGTTTATGAATGAGTTGCCTTAAAAAGTGTTGAAGGACTTATTAAAAATTTATTCATATTTCAATAAATGACAAGCTGATTTTTATTCTTAAACTAAGTTACATTTACTTAGAGTTCCATTGTGGGTTTTTACAATGAGGTGTCATTTTGCCTTCTAATATTTTAAATATATTTTTTTATTTTTTTTTTTTTTTATTTTGTTGCTGTTTTAATTGTTTATTAAATTTTGGGATTTTTCATTATATGTATGAAATTCTTGTATAAAGTATCTAAAGGTAATTGTCCTCGGCGTTGTAAATGTTGTAACCTTAAACTAAAAGTTATTAATACTTTAATACTTTTAAAGGCGTTAAAATATTACAGAATATTTATGTTTGTTATTTCTTCATTATTAACGATTATAATTCTATTAACACTATCTATTTAACAAATTAGCTTTGTCAAGATATTGTACACAAAATAATCAGTTTTGCCAACTTTAAATTTTAAAGCACTGAAAATACTTTAGTTCTATAAATTAAAATTTTATGTACATTTTCTCAATTTTAAAATAGGTAATGGAATTTTATTTACTTTCAGATCTAAAGCGTTTTGGAATTACAGTTCAGGGCAAAATTTAAATACAAACTGGATAAAAATTTTTAAAAATTAAAAAATTAATTGAATTTAATAAATAAAATATTACTTTCAGAAATTAAGTTTCTTAAAATAAATGTAATCAATGATCACGATAATCGCAGTAACAACTTTTCACTTTCAAGCAATAAAACAGAAATCTAGCATTCAGAAAAAACTAAATTTCGTATTCTATTACGAAATTTATAAAATCAAAAATTTTTTAACTCAAATCGGACTTATGACTAAATTTGTAAAATCGAACATTCAAATTCGTAAATGTTTTATTGAAAAAAAATATATATTTTTTCTTATTAAAATATTTTTTTAAACTCAAAAAGTTTTTTTAATGAAAACAATAAAAATTATATTTAGTTTTTAATGGAATTTCAAGCAATATTCATTTCTGAATTAATAAAAATGAACATTGTATGAATGAATGAATATGTCAGAGGTACCCAACTTTGAGCCCCCTTAGCTCCGCTCCTGGGGGGTTGTTATGCCCCCCTTAAAAACATAACATTGTACACTCCTCTGCTACGCCTATACTAAATTTCATGAAAATCCAACCGGCCGATCAGAAGTTACAGATTTATTTCCAAAAAATTTCGATTCTGCCCCACTGTGCAATAAAGTATGCCCTCGAAATATTGACACCATTTTGAATAAATTCTTATGGCTTATTTAAATGTTTTAAGAAATCAATACCAATGACGAGAAAAAAATTGCACATGGACCGCCTGGGAATACAAAGCAACTCAATGGCTTGAAAAATTTTTGAAAAATGTTGAAATACAAACATTATGGAAAATATAAAAAGTCCGATTTATCCATTGATTATATGAGATACTCCATATCAAGATCAATTTACAATTCAGAAAATATCCAATGTTGCAATAATTATCTTTTTAAGATGAAAAGAAACTTTAAAAATAATCCAAAATATTTCTACCAGTTTGTGAATTCTAAGCGTCGCGTTTCTGGATATCCATCCATGATGAAATTTGGAGTTAAAGAATCGATGCAAAAATTTGCGAAATGTTTGCTGCTTTCTTCTAATCCGCCTATTCTGATAAAGAATTACATCAACTTTACATTTATACATATCCAATTCCTGCTGTAACCTTAATAAATTGTCCAATATTAGATAAATCAATGGTACTGTACAGAATCTAAAATATTCTGATAAATGTGGACCTGTGGATCTTATATCTCCAATAATCCACATATTCAACATATCAATATTTAGTGGTTATTTTCCTGAAGTTTGGATGAAATCTTATATTATTCCGGAAGCAGTTTAAATTCGGAAGCAGATCCAACATTTCCAATTGTTAAGATATTGCTAAATTAAGTGTTATTCCAAAACTTTTCGAAAAAATAATTACTGAAATCCTTTCGCATCAAATTATTATCTTTCGCCATTTCAGCATAGATTTAGAAAGGGAAAAAGTTCCACTACTACTAACCTTTTGGAGTTCACAACCTCAGCTATAACTGCATTTGATTCCGGTTAACAAACAAATACAATATACACAGATTTTAGTAAAAATTTCGATAAAGTAAATTACGATCTCCTATTGTATAAATTGGATAAACTCGGATTTTATCCTGTTGTCCTTAAATGGATTTCTACATATCTTAAAAATAGATACCAATGTGTATTATTTAGAGAATGTATAGCGCAAACCATTCCTGTTTTATCCGGTGTTCCGCAAGGTAGTCATCTCGGCCCCTTATTATTACTAATATATTCTAGAATATTAATGTATGTTGATGATGTAAAGCTGTCCCATAGCTTTAACTATTCCTATCAATGTTCCTTACACCAATCAGACCTTGACAATCTTTATGATTGGTGTATGATGAATCTAATGGATTCGAATTTAAGAAAGTGTAAACACATGATGTTCTACAGAAGAAGTCCAGTACTCTGCAGATACACAATAAATGAATATAAACTTGATCTAATCGAAGAATTTCCTGATCTGGGAGTGGGCTTGATTGTAAACTATCCTTTAATTTACACGTTTCGAAAATCGTTAATAAGCCAAAAGGAGTTCTAGGCTTCCTCAAGCGTTGGGGAAGAGAGTTTAATGATCCTTACGTTTCCAAGCAATTATTTATATATGTTTCGTAAGACCAATCCTGGAATATGCTTCCGTAGTCTGAGATCTTCAAAACGAAGTTCATATAAAGAAAAATGAATCGGTCCAGAAACAATTTCATTTATTTTGTTTTTTTAGTCTTCCATGGAATCCTAATATATGAATATTCCATTTGTAATTAATTTAGTAAACGGTTCAATTAATTCTGAGTTCCTGCTTCGTAAGATCGAAATCGTAATCCCAAATCGTCCAAACAGAAATTATACTCCTTTAAAAATCAAATATTTTCGCACTAATTAAGCCAACTTTGATCTCAACAGTTTTTATCGTATTCGTATTGATTTCTTAGTAAATCCAATCCGCATTAAGAGGAGTATTTTTAACTTTAAAATTTTAACCTTCATTCCGTTATTAAAACTGAAAACAAAAAATATAATTGAATATTACTTACCACTTGCAGTTAAGAAATATTTTTAAATGAAATTCAGTATGTTTCCAAGCATCCTTTAGTTAAGGACTTCAAAACTACCCCGTTCATACCAATGAAAACAGATAAACAAATAAATCTATAAAATGATCTATATAATGATAATAGTGCTAGATAAAATAGCAATATTTCTTACCAATTTATTTGCTAAATCTTCCTACATGTTTACGGATGAAGATACTATATATCCAAGTCATATGTTTTCAAATATTCTAGAAGAAGATAGATAATATTAAGGGATTTGTTTGGAAAATCTTTATCAAAATCAAAATAACTTACCTTTGGAAGTCTTCAAATGTTGGTTTTTAAAAATATTTTCTTGCTTCAGCATTTTTATAATTTAATTTTTATTTTTATGGAAAAATGGCAATATACAAAAAATTGTTTTTGTTTTCTATATTTGTTTTGAATTTAAATTTAATTAAATTTAATTTAAAACTAATAAAACAAAATATTAATATCAAATACATTTTTTTTGTAAAATTTTATTTAAAACTAAATAATGATTTGTTTAAAAGAATTTTATTCATAATTTTTTCTGTGCGTTAAGTAAGTAATCTTACTAAAACTTCTGAGGAAATATTTATTTCCGAAAATCATTGTTCTTACATCCGTAATTATAAAATTAATATAATACGATAGCACAAATTATGAAATTCAATTAAAACTAATTAAATAAAAATTAATTAATAACAAAATACACTGTCTGCCACTTGAATAAGGAATCACATTTTTTTATATCTCCTAAACTAAAGTTCAGAAAAAAATATTTTTTTGCGCAACCAAATTTCATAGTGTTGGCTTTAGTTTCCTGAAGAAATAAAAAATATACATATTTTGTTATACTAAAATTATGCATTTATTTAAAGACATGTATTTCTGTGGTACTTTTTCGTGTGTCACTTGAATAATATTAATATTAATCAGGAATGCTATGATTTGAATTTCTTTCAATATAAACGGCTAGAGAATTTTTAATTTGATAGTTTTTAAATAGTTTTTACTCAAAAATGGGACGTAGTAAGGCTCTTAATAACTCTGAAAAAGAAAAAATTCTGATTTTGAAATCTCAGGGTCAAAATCCGGTCCAAATAGCCAAAAAACATTAATAGAGGAAAGACAGTTGTGTACAATTATTTAAATAACGTGGAAAGATATGGAAAAAACATGAAAGGGCGGAAGAAAATGGCTACAACTCCAAAAGAAAGACGAAAAATTCTTAAAATTGCATCAAATTCTGCCATGTCGGTATCAAAAATACATGAAAAAAGTGGAGTCAGTGCCAGTCTAAGAACAGTGCACCGTATTTTAAAGTCGTGCCCATACATGGTCCGACGAAAACTGCAAAAAACCACCACTTAATGAAAAACGCAAATCACAACGTCTACAGTTTGCCAAAAATACAATGACATGATCCGACAAATGGTTTAAAGTTTTATTTTCCGATAAAAAAAGTTTAATATTGATGGTCCCGACGGGTATAACTATTACTTCCATGACCTAAATAAGGAGGAATTATTTTTGAGCCGCAGACACAGCGGAACAATGGTATGGGGTGCCATTATAGTACCATAGAATTGGTTTTTGTATCCAACAAAATTCATTTAATTTAATGATTTCTTTGGACCCATACCTTGGATGTACCAAAACGACAACACTCCGATTCATACCGCCAGAGCAGTAAAACAATGGATTAATCAACAAGGTGTTCAACTTTTGGATTGGCCCCCATATTCACCAGACCTGAATCCAATGGAAAATGTCTGGAGTTGGAGTACGTATCGCAATAATTGTTCAATATTTTTTAAGTGTTGGATAGAAAGTTCAAAAACACAAAGTTTAAGCAAATCTATATAATTTACTAAAAATTTTTTTTTGTATAAAATTGTTATTATTAAAAATTTATTTTTCAAAATATGAGCTAATGTGACTAAATTTACCGGAATGTTGTTTTAAAACTTAATATTTTAAACAATTTGCAAAATCTTAATCGACAGTTAATTTTTTTTTAATTTGTGAATTTCGATTCTTGCAGGTTCATATTTAAAATTTTATGAAATTTTTAAAAAGCTCCAAAGGATATTTAATGCTTCTAACTAAATAAAAAAACAACAATTTTTAGACCCGTTTCATTTCGATTTAACGAATTGTGCTAATTCAAAACATTTCCTGTGAATGTGTGCGTCACTCCGACAATGCAGTATGAAAAATCAAAATCGTTTTGATTTTAAAATGAACTCATACTGCAGACAGTTTTCTCAAATGTTTTTATTTTTTTTTTCTTATGGTTAGTGCACTAACCATAGAATAGAACTAGAAGATTATGTGAGAGAACCATTTCACTAAAATAATTACTCTCTTCACATACTGGGATACTATGTGAATTCAACATACAATACAAATTCAACATACAATTTTGGCAACATAAATTTAAATAAATGGAAAAATATTTTCAAAAAATAAGAAATAAAATAAAATAGTAGCAAACAAGTAGCACAAAGTGAAGTTATTGTTATTATTTATCCCGCAATAGACTTTTAAAACTAGGTATATAGAATTATTCAGTACGCCAAATAAGACCACATATGAGTGTAATGACCAAAGATCTCATGTAAACTCGAGAGACATAAATACTACATAAATGTTAATATGAAATTATCGCATGCAATTTTTGTGTAATTATAAATTACAATCATAATTCATTGGCATTTTATTTTCTACCATTTTCTTTCAAATTATATTTTTTAACAAAAAAATATTTCTTTCCCACAACTTTTATTTCTAATTTTTATTATATATGTATTTTTCATTTAACATTTTAATATATATGCGTATATGTATTATCAATTGAATTAATATTAAATTAACTCTAAATCACTTGTTTATAATTAGATGTATTTCCAACAGATAAAATTTAATATTTCTGCTTATTTTTAAAATTTTGAATTGTCATTGGCGAATATTTATCAGATGAGTTGTATTTATTTGTAAATCAAAATACACGATGGGAACTACACAGATTTGTATTTTCAATACGTTTTCAGTATCAAAAATGCATACTTTTTTTTAAATTTCAACCAAACTACTAAACTCTTAGAAAATAAAGAATTTATTAAACATTACATTAGAAATTACATTAGAACTTGAATTTTTTTTTTTACTTACTATTTTACTTACTATTTTTTACTTACTATTTTTACTTAAATTTACGTTTTTCATCGGACACTAAAATATAATTTATTGTTGTTTTCAATATGGCTTCATCAAAACGATGTTATGTGCTTAATCCAGATTGCTTTTGCTATATTTGTGGTGAATATATATTTGAAAAATATCGTCATGATGGTTTCGAGATTCGCACCAAATCATGGGTGTTATGAACATTATTGCATCTCTTTTTCCACTGGACCATAACCGTAGACATATCGCTCATTTCTGGCATACAATATGAGGAACCCATGGCTTGTACTTATTACACAATTTTGTTTTAAAATATTGACGATACACAGTTTTCACAAAGTCCGATATAGGCTTTCGATATTTTTCAAATATATATTCACCACAAATATAGCAAAAGCAATCTGGATTAAGCACACAACATCGTCTTAACAAAGCCATATCGAAAACAACAAAATATATTTTAGTGTCCAATAAAAAACGAAAATCTAAGTAAAAATAGTAAATAAATGACAGTTATTTAAAATTCAAAACTAAAAGCTGTTGGGGAAAAATTCTTGCCGTATTTAAATAATACTCTTCAATTTGCGATAGAAAAAAAAATCACAATAAACTAGAATTGTGTGGACCAGTGTTATTTATATGTAAATACTTTTATTTAGCTTCCAAAATAAAATTGTCTCAAAATATGCAAAATTTTCGTTATGTATAATTTAATAGTATTTAAGATAAATATCATATTTTGTATGAAAAAAATTGGGGAAAACTTTTTCTTTGCTGTTACTTAAGAGCTTTTTGTAAAAGGTTTTGGATAGATTTTGATTTATAAAATAAAAAATATTTAACATTAACTGATAAAAATAGTACTTAGACAAATTATTTTTTATCGAAAGATGCTTTTTTTATTTGTATGGTCCTTAAATTTAAACTTAAATTTAACGACATTTGGAAATTTAGAATTTCGGAAACTCAGGAAAATAAATGAAATTATAAAATTATTTATTATCAGAAGAATTTAAAATTTTACAAAAATTCATAAATATGTTATGTAGTGATTTAAAAAAAGTGAAGTAAAAATACTTAAAAATGAACATTTCCTATATTTTTTATTACAAAGGTGAAAAATTTTAAAACCTATTGATTTACTGAAACATTATCGAAAGAAGAAGCAAATTTTTGGATAGACAATGTTGAAGATGAATTCATCATTCCTTTTTTTTTATTTATGACAAACTAATTTTTTCCAAAATAATTTTTATTTTTTCCTATTCCTATTGTAAATTTTCCTCCGTGTTTAATTTTTCTTAGTACTAATGGATGATTCAATTAGAGATCCTTTTTTCAATAGCCTTTTTTGACAGATCACGTGTGAGACTTGTCATGCTGTCATGTTATTTTTGTTTAGTATTGTTTGGCATTTCATAGTGGAAAGACTTACGCCTGAACAACGTTTACAAATCGTTCAACTTTATTACGAAAATTCACGTTCTGTGAGGAATGTGTTTCGTGCACTTCGCCCAACTTATGGTCAACATAATCGGCCTACTGAGCGTACTATTCGCAATACCATCACCCATTTTGAGACCCAGCATTCATTATTGGATAATATTCGACCGAATAGACCACGTCTAGCACGCTGTTCACGAAGAAAGTGGAGAATCGATTCGGCGCCGTTCGCAGCAACTCGGACTGACGTGTGGAACGACTTGGCGCATTTTAGGTCGAGATCTTAAATTGAAAGCGTACAAAATACAGCTTGTGCAACAACTGAAGCCGCTCGACCTTCCCAAGCGACATCGCATCGCTCTATGGGTTCTTGAAAAGTTCCAAGAAGATCCGACGTTTTCGAGGCAAATTTTGTTCTGGCCTAATGGGTATGTAAACAAATAAAATTGCCGCATTTGGGACGAAGAGCAACCTGACAAGAACTGCCACTTCATCCAGAAAAAACAACGGTTTGGTATGGTGTGTGGGCCGGTGGAATCATCACCATATTTCTTTAAAAATGATGCCGATCTCGTGATTTCGGCGACATTCGCATCAATCAATGGATTTATTGAGAGAACACTTCGGTGAGCACATAATTTCACGTTTTGGGCCGGTCGATTGACTTTTTCCTGTGGGGATATCTAAAGTCTACAGTTTATGCGGACAAACCCGCTTCGATTCAGTCCTTGGAGAATGACATCGCGCGTGTCATTCGACAGTTACCAGTCGAAATGCTCGAACGTGTCATCGAAAATTGCACTCAACGGATGGACCATCTGCGACGTAGCAACGGCCAAGATTTTCGAAAAATATTCATCTTCAAAAAATAAATGCCAAAGAATGTTCTTTCAAATGATAATAAACAACCCCATTAAATTTGAATTTTCTGTGTTTTTTTCTTTAAAAAATTAGGAAACCTCGAAATGGATCACGCGTTATATTTGGCAGCTAATGTTAAAATTGTACGTGTTATACTACGTTTACACTGAATTCAAAACAACCAATTTTAAGTAAAACACTTGAAAATGTTTCTACTGAGCCGACTTGTTTTATAATGCCGAATTTTCGAACTATTCTAACATTCCCTTTTTAATATACCGTTTTTATTATTATTGTTTGCCCAAAGATTAAATTTTCTTAAAAACTTTTAATTTAGTTTTTTATAAAAAATTATTTATGGATTAATAAAAATAATTTTGTATTTATAATTTTTTCTACAAAAACATTCAGTTTAAATTGATAACACAGAGATGTTTTGCTTTGTCCAAGACACACTGCAGAGTTGCTGAAACAAAACTAGTTCGAAAAACAATATTTTCGACATGATTTGAAATAAAACCAGTAATTCTATGTTTCTACTGAGTTTAAAACACGCGTTTTGTTTAAAATACTTGAATACGTGTTTCCACTGGTCTGACTAGTTTTCTTATAGCCCATGGGAAAAACATGTCACTTTGAGAAAAACTAGTTGATTCAATCATGCTTTTCCATACATTTTTCATAAACAAAAACTCCTCGTTTTACTAATTTTATTTCAAAACATTTCAAAAATATTATTTTTCGAACTTGTTTTGCTTTAGCAACACTGCAATGTGTCTTGGATAAAGAAAAACACCTCTGTGCTATTAATTTATACTGAATATTTTTTTTATCGAAAAAACAAGTAAGAAAGATATTGTCAATCAAGCCCGACCATATGATACCCCACACCATTGTGTATGTCCATCAAAATTCGTGGAGGGGTCTTATATTGGACATGTGGACAATTGTGGAGCGATACTTTTACTAAGTGTAAAATAAAATATACGAAAACAGAATATTACGTTAATACTAGCATTTATATGAATTTATGCACTTTAGGGTGATTCCCGAAAGTGGGCTTATATGGGAGCTATGGTAAATTATGGAGCGATCCTTATAAAATTTGTCACTGTGATTTCTACTTATATAAAACTTATTTGTGTCGAATATAAAGTTGATACTAACATGTGTATCTGATTTATGCACGTTAGAGTGATTTTCGGAAAAGGGTTTTATATGAAAGCTATGGTAAATTATGGAACCTATACAAAACTTCCTTATCTTCAAAATTGCGACCTGTACTTTGTACACATGGTTTATATGAACATCCATCCAGCCGTTCAGCCAGCCAGACGAACGGACGGGCATCGTTAGATCGACTCAAAAAGTGATGCTGAGTCGCGTGGTGTACTTACAGTGCGTGTTGGATGATGTTTTCTGTGCGTTACAAACATCAGCACAAGCGCATAATACCCCAACCACCTATGGTGGTGTAGGGTATAATTACATTAAATTTTGATATTTATTTTATAACAAACAAGAAATAATTTAAGTAAATAATATATTGAAAATAAAGAAAAATATGAATTAAAATAAATGTTAACAAAAGTGATTCAATAATTGACGGAATATTTATTGTTACGAATTCATGTTTATACAAAATGTCAGAAATAGTTCGAAAATTCGACTATACGAAGACCAGTGGCAACACTTTCAAGTGTTTTAAACAAAATGTGTGTTTTAAACTCAGTGGAAACATGATATTAGAAATTGATATACAACTAGTTTTGCCTCTGGTTGTATATGTTTTGAATAAAATAATTTTTAAAATTAAAAAAAACATTTCTGGCTTTTTGAAGTTCAATGCTAATGTGGCAATTGGAATATAACAATGTATCTAAATAAACAGCTAAATATTTTACAACTTCTTTATTTTGGAATGGGTAAATTGTAAATAAGATTTAATACCAAAAAATTCTCAATTATTTTTGATATTGTTGTTGCATTTTCTTACGGGAAGACGAAATTGTATGGTTTCACATTTATTAGTATTAATTTTCTATTATTTTAAACTGATACTGTAAATGATCATATATTTTTTCAATTGTATCATCAGGATGATAAACTATAATATCAAATATAAATAAATTGAAAAGAATAAGAGAATTTACAGTGCCTTGTTGCAGTCCATTGACGATCGTAAATTTCTTTGTGCTGAGTTTATTGTTGTTACTGACAGAAAAATATTTATTATTTAACATATTATGAATAAGAATGATAAAATGTGTAGAAAATTTGTAGTATTAGTTTGCATATTAGATCAGGGATTCAAATATTTTGAATAAACTCTCATACAAAACAACCTTCTTTATAATAGTCATGCAAGTTTACATGAAGGTAAGGATAACTATTCCGTACGTAATTAAGTTTTGCACAAATCGAAAAATTTGCTTAAGCCTCATATCTTTTTCGTAAATAATATTTTTTCTAGAGATTCACTGACCCAATAAATATAGGCCATTCTCGAAGAGAAAGCTTCAAAATCAAAAACATTAATATTTTCGCCCAACCCTCCTAAGTTGACCTTTAAAAATTTTCAAACAACATTAACAAAAATATTTAAAATTCTTAATTCTTTATTAAAAAAAAAAAACAAAAAAAAAAGTTATTTACCTTTACCAGCCTTTTGTCATCGAATCGTTCGACCTTCACACTTCTTTAAAGTTTGATGACAATAAAAAAAATTTCCCTTTAAACTTGTACATTTCCTTTTGTTTATAACATTGGAATAAAACAGTTTTTAAGTTCCCAAGAGAACTTTTTCATTTTTAAAATTTTTAATTAATGTTTTATTTATTATATGTATGATACTTTCGAGTACATAAGACTGGTTGACCCACATATGTACATTAGACTGCACAAAAATTTATCGACTTTTGAATTTTGACCATAATCCCCCTAGAATCGTTCATTGGATTGTAAGAATATATTGTGTGAAATTATTCCCCCAAGATATATTTATTTTGTAGAATTTTTTAAAATAATAAAACAGAATCTCTAATAATAATAAGCCGAAGTTTTAAACGTCCTTTTACTTTACCACAAACTGTTTTGTTCAAAAAACATTATAAATTTTTAAAATTATTACTGAAATAAATGATTTTTTTTTACTAGATGGTAAATTTCTTAGCATATGAATTTTTTTAAATATACTTAATACAAAGACGAATATTGATTTAATTATTGATGTAATATTAATTATAATTATTACTTTCAAAAAAATTGCGTTTTTACAAAAATAATTAGAAACTGGGTTTATTAAGGTTTATTAAGTTTGAGCTGAAGTTTGTTTAAATCGGACGAATAAGTCCGAGGATATATGTATTTAAAATTCTTATAAAATTTCAGAAAAAAGTAAGCTTTTAACCGCGATAAAAACTAAACTATAACAGTTTTAAAATGTTGAAGAACTTCAAATTTTGTATTGATTGTAATGAGTGTGTATAATAAATTGTATCAAAGTCGGAGGTGGTGAGTTCAAAAATTGGGTTTTTTTTATTTTTTTGTTCGAAAATGTTTGTTTTCTTCCTATAATTATTCACCCCTAACATGAATACTATTTCCTTCGAAATATTTTCTCTTTCCCTAAATTTGCAATCGTGAAAAAATTTCCCATGAATAATTTCAAGCTAAAATAAAGTTCCCCTTATCGTGAATGATTTCTTCTCCGCGAGTTTTTTTCATTTTTCTCTTTAATTTATTCACTTTATTTTTGCTCGGAAACAGAACAGAGCGGAACTTGTAAGTAGTTGTTCTTATAGTTCGAATATTAAAGTTTAAAAAATTTATTTTAAGGTTACGATCCATTAATAAGGCACAAACTGATATATTGCTCAACAAAATGCAAAACAATAGATCGATTGCCTCCGGATTTGTGAAGCTTTCGAAAGACGTGAATAAATCTAATACAAAGAATTTATTTAAAAGTTTTTTTTTCGTTTTATTTAACACTTACAATGTATCGGGTAACTCCAAGGGGTCAGTTGCGTCCCGCAAACTTCGACGAACAATTCGCTGGTGCTTGCTTTCCTCCTCTTGCAATAAAATTATTGTTTCAATTCTAAACATTTTGTACACTTTAATTTGTTGTAATTTTTTTTGTTTTGTTGCATTTAGAAAAAGTAGCTGAATTGTTTTACTACATAAATGTTAAATAGTGCAACAAACTAACGTTGCATTCAAATTATCATTCCAATATTAAATATTTTGCTTTGGTTTTTAACATTTCGTTAAAATATTATATATATATGTACGTGTATATTTTTGAACAAAAATTTCTTTGATGTTTAATTTCCTTCTTTTTTTTACATTCACTGAGAACTGATAGCATTTTCTCCTTCGAGGGGAATAAAAATTTCATGGGAACAAAAATTTCACTTGTTATTCACGATAAGGGTGATTATAATTCTCTTCTGCTAAAACTTACATGTAAATGAAATGAAGCTACAACATACATTAGGTTTATGTCACAACATAACCTTAATGTATGTTTTGTTTTACAATCGATTGGTATTCACCTATACCAAACTTCTTTGTATTAAAGGTTTTTTTTTTCTTTTGCCATACATTCTATTTTTACACCGAAATATTTTCAGTTATAAAGTTACATATATTTTTATTAATTTGTACAAGCTATAATTTTTAGTTAAATACATAAGTACATATATTTCTACCAATTTTAAAAATTAATAACACTTCAGGACATGAAATCCTACAGTAAGTTCTTTGTTATTATAGATTTAATAATGCTTTATTTAGTTCATATTACAAATTAGGAAAACATTTTTTATTTAAAAATATATTTTTGTTATTGTAAAAAGAAAACATATGTCATCAGTTCCGCCTTTGTCTATTTTTAAAAGTAATTTAAGCGGAAGTACTACAAACAATAAAGCACAAAACAATAATTTCTAAGAAATGTCAGAGATGATATTAAATGCTTATTGTCATGCATGAATGTTTTTTTTTTTCTTAAGCTAATAAAAGTTCTTCAATATACATATTTATAATTCTATTTAAATTAGAACAATAAGAACAAAATACAAATGATATATGTACATACATATGTATGTATATATGTATGTATGTATGTATGTATGTATGCATGTATGTATGTATGTACATATGTACACAAAACCGATTTACAATATCTCCTTTAAATTTAACTTTGGGTTTTCCCAACTACCCAGGATCTTAAGATCTAGTCTCTTGGCTTGCGATGCGCCTGAAGACTGAAGCGAGGTATATGTGGTCTTTATACCAAGGGCTGGTGGCAAATCTCAGCAATTGCCTAAATCATATACTATAGACCAAAAAGTCTAAGTTCGCTTTTCCTGAAAACGAAAAAAAAAATAAGATAGTTATATTAGGTAAAAATATCTTTTGATAAATTCAATACACCGTTTCCTATTTGCTTATTCATCAATATGTGCATTTATCGTGACAACACTTCCTACCATGCCATTGACCGGACACTCGATAGGAAAGATATTCGAATTATCATAAGGAACTGTATAAAGCAAATGTTATCATCCAGAGTTATTAAGTTTAACCAATATGGTTAATCGATTACTATTAGAGCAACTAGAGGTTGTCTACAAGGTGGCATATTTTACCTCTTTTGTGGATCCTGGTCATCGATGAACTTCTGGAAAAACTTAATAACATTAGTTTTCACACATATGGTTACGATAACGATCTAATCAAATCTGTGGATGGATGGGAAGACGTAACCATATCGAAACGTTTATAAATGTCTCTCAATACAACCCATAACTGGTGCATGTAAAGAGTTCTGATTATTAACCCTTTAAAGAACATCATTGCAACATTTAATAGACGCAAAAGTTTGAGGCTCACAAAGCTAACTATAAATGGTTCAACAGTTAAGCTCTCAAGACTCTCACATGGAACTACCAATTGTCTAATGTTACCAATATGGCAATTAGTTAAACCTAGACTGTTCTACTGGTCTTATATTACAATAATTAGACCAGCGTAGGTCAACAATGTTTTGGCTTCGTGGTCTAGAACGAAGCAGGCTGAGATCTATCACCTCACGTATATTACAATTACAAGCGCAGTGAAGAACTGTCCCACTCTTACCCTGGGTGCCATCTTCCATATTCCTCCATTGCATATTTTAGTGACGGAAGAAGCTTTCAGGAGTTTTATTAGAATACCAGGCATCTCCAACTTGAAGGCTGGTGACCTGGTAAGGCACATAAGTATACTAAGTTTATTTAAGGATGATTCTTTTACTAGGAAAAAGGCTTCTTGTAGCTCACCTTACTGTTATACAGGAATTTTAATGTTCCTATGCCCGACAGGTTCTCCGACGTTTCAAAACCAACTAACGGCAATACTGGCCCCGGTGTGTTTGGGCCACTGCCAATCGATTATCCAGCCAGAGATTTACGTCATCTTCATTTGTGTTAGCAATGTTTGAGGAGAAAATCGGTTTACATATATATGTGTTTTAAGGGATTTGTCCCCTTATGAGGTGAAGTCAAAGGTCGTCGTGGATTGTGTAATATATCTCAATGAACTTGATGCACATAATGAGATTACGTTATGTAAGGTGACTGGCCATGAAGGTCACTTTGGAAACGGAAGGGCTGATTGCATAACAAACAGTGAAGCACGTTGTGTTTTCATTGAACCTGTGGAATATGCCACAGAAAATATATAATCTTGAGTTGAGGCAGAATATCTCGGCACTGAGACAGGCTACGAGGTTTGTTTCATTATTCCGGGAAGAACCCAGAATTTGCTATTGCTTAATAAGAGCAAACTCAGAATACTAATGGGATTATTTATTGGAAACTGTGGTCTTATATACCATCAACATATTTTAGGAATATTGAGAATAGTCAGTGTAGGTTTTTCATGACGCATGAGGAGACATCTGAACATATACTATATGATTGTCCCATTATTAGATTTTACAGGATAAATTAACTAGGACAAGTCATAATACATCCAAATGACGTATATGTTCCAAGATAATTAGCTTTATAATTAGCTGCATAAAAGATTCCTTGGGTCATGGTGCATTAGTCCTTCCCTATCTAAACTTGGTTTGATTAATGATGTTCTCCTAAATATTCATGAGCTACACCGTTTTCAAAAATTTAAGCCATATTTTTTTAAGCACGCAATACTTAATAATATTTGATTTGAATTCCACTAAATATAAATTAAAATATATAGTCAATCCGTTCGTTAGGGACTTTTCAGTCACTTGTCTCCATGAATGCCTCCGTGCTCTTTTACCAAGACTAAGCAGATATGATATTGCCAAAGCTGAGACAGTGAGTAAATGCATTGAGTATACGGCAATAATTCGTCAAATAATAATTATTGGCTGTCTGTCTGAAAAAAACTGATCAGACCTAATCTAATTCCTCTGGCAACTTATAGCTTATTAATCTGCCTGTTCGAGATCTGTTAGCATACAAGATCATAAAATCTACATTTCATTTAATGACTTAAATACCCAGCAGGAAAAGGAAGTACTAAAAAGCTATTCGAAAATAGCTTATTACGAGGGCAAATCAATAAGCCCGTGACTTTTCGAACTTCCCTCGTAGTTATATATGAAATGCAACACTATTCCCATCAATTACCATCTGTTAATAGACTGCTGTCAAATTTTGAACAAGTGTCGTCATTTACTTTGCGTTTAACAGCTGTTCAAAACAAAATGGAAAAAAGAGAATTTCGAGTGCTCATTAAACATTATTTTTGCAAAAAAAAAAAAAAAACTGTCAATCAAACCAAGAAAAATCTCGATAAATACTATGGAGACTCTGCACCATCGATTTCAATGGTAAAAAAGTGGTTTACTGACTTTTGTTGTGGTCGCACAAGTACAAATGACGCTGAACTTTCTGGACGGCCAATTGAGGTCAGTACACCTGAAAATGTCGCAAAAAATCCACGATATGGTGTTGGCCGACCGAAGAGTAAAAGTGCGTGAGATTGTTGATGCCATAGGCATTTCATATGGCAGTGTGGTTTCGATTTTAAATGATCAGCTGGGTTTAAGAAAGTTGTCTGCAAGATAGGTGCCGCGTTTGACCATAAACGTAAACGTATGACAACTTCAAAGGATTGTTTGGAGTTTTTAACCGCAATCCGAATGAGTTTTTGCGGCGTTTTGTAACTGTGGATGAAACATGGATCCATTACTGTACTCCGGAGACCAAGCAGCAGTCTAAACAATGGGTTTCTCCGGGTGAACCTGCTCCGAAGAAGGCTAAGGTAAGTTTGGCGGCCAATAAGGTGATGGCAACAGTTTTTTTGAGATATACGCGGGATAATCCACATCGATTACCTTCAAAAGGGAAAAACAATAAACGGCAAATATTGTGCCAACTTATTAGACCGATATAATGAGGATTTAAAAAGAAAACGACCCCATACGACCAAGAAAAATGTTTTTTTTTCATCAAGACGGGTGCAGTCTCAATGGCAAAACTCTGTGAATTGGGCTACGAATTGATACCTCATCCGCCATATTCTACGGATTTAGCCCCTAGTGACTACTTCCTATTTCCAAACCTAAAGAAATGGGTCAGTGGAAAGAGATTCAACTCCAGCGATGAAATTATTGACCAAACAAATGCCTATTTTAAGGACCTCGAAAAATCCTGTTTTTTACGCAAAGTAAATGACGAACTTGCTCTAAATTTGACAGTAGTTTATTAACAGGTGGTACTTGATGGGAATAGTGTTGCATTTCATATAACTACGAGGGAAATTCGAAAAGTCACGGAATTATTGATCTGCCCACGTACACATGTTAAAGACTATATTTAAACACCAAGCCTCACACCAACGTTTTTTCTAACATACACACAGAAATTATTGCATGTACCTGAAAGGCAGCAACAAAACAATGAGAAAACAAAAAATTAACTTGAAGGCCACAATGAAGCCATTGAAATTTATGAATAAATGTTAACATACTGTTTTAACATGATATCATCTCAAAAGTTGTGTCTATACGGGACATTTTTCTATCATAACAAGTAACAAAACGTCGGCAGAGCTACTGCAGTTTTTTTTTTATCAGCATATATGTGTTCCCATATATGCTGATAAAAAAATAAACAGAAAAAAATTTATTATAATAAATCATTTTTTGTTGATTTTCGTCGAGGTATGTTATCACAATTTAATGGCAATCTTTTCTTTTTTCATTGTCTTTGGTTTATTTTTGCTCCAAATAATTTATTAATTGAGATTTCCATGAAGAATTGCCCATCTCCTTTAAAAAAAAAATATAAACGTCAAAAAAAAAAAACACAAAAAAATGACGATTAAAATGCCGTTTGATTGTAAAACAAATTTATATTCGCTTGAGCTCCAACAATTGTATCATAACACTGCAATAATATACTAAATAAATTTGGTCTACATGTGATAAATTATTATTATGACAAGAATTTGACTTTTGTCATGATAGAAAAATCTCTCGTACAGACCCTACGTAACGTTGATAGTTAGGAAGCGCACAGTACATAGTGTGTGATTTTAACAATTTAGCTTATCAAAACCCCTAAAATTTTTTGTAGAGAAAAAATTTAATTATACTGATTAAAAACCTTCCAGATGACCGAAAAATAAAAAATGCACTGTTGCTGAAGACAAATATTATACGAAGTATTTTTTGTTGTGAAGTTCAATTTTGAATGTTTGTAGTTTTTTTTTTATTTTAAGCAAGATCTTTATGTATCTCTTTTTATTCTAAAGATTGATGTGTTATCCTATCATAGAAAATAATAATAATTTTAAAAAGCCTTTTTGTATTTTTTTTTTTGTTTTTGGATTAATTGGAAAAACTAAAAAGAACCACAAGGTCTCATTGTCTAAATCATACTGTTGTAATCCCTGATATGTTGTCTTCCAAAATCAATAATAAAATTTTGTTCCAATTTGCTCCTTTTCTATTCGGAAAGCAATAACTATTCATGTGTCAATGTATTTCTCACCAACAAATTTTTGATGTTTGGTTGCTAGCATCAAAGAACAAGAAGAGTTTGAGAGTGAATGAGTTTATTTCTAAAAATATTAGTACAACTTCAAACAAAGCTAATTATATTGAATCAATAAAACCATTTTCAAACAAAATAATTAATAAAATCAATTCAAGATGGCAGTTAGCGAAAAGAATAAACTCTCGGTTTTTACATTTAAATATAAATTGGTCAATTAAAGAGATAGACGGTTGATTAAAGAGAGAAATGTTTATTATTCAAAAAATTTTCCTTCTCCATTAAACACTTGTGTAAACATTTCGAAGAATGTTCAGTTGAAGAAAAAGAAGTAAACTTATACAAAAAGTAGAATGAGCTCAAATAAATCCTTGAGTCTTTACGCTGATTAAGCGTTAGCTATAACAATAGATATGGGTTTTTCTACATATAACTATCAACTGTTAAGAGAACACATATCCCGCATTAATTCAAAATTGTATCCTTCTTACAAAGCTACAAAAATGTCTAATAAATTAACCAGAAAAAATAACTCTATCAGAGTCATTTTCAGAAAACAATCTACAATCAATGACTGATAATACAGTTTTGAAACTTTATTTGGCATTAAAAAATATATTTCCTTTGACAATTGTTGATTTTAATCAAGTGACTTTGTTGATAAAATAGAGTTGTGATGGCACATCTAATAACCGTTATAAATAAAAAATTTCTCAAGACAATATTTCTGATGAAAGTTTGCCAATAAGGAATGATCAAAATATTATAATTTGGAAAAATTCAGCAAGATCAAAGATCTTTAAATTTAAATGACGTCAAAAATATCGAAAATCAAATTATGTTTCTTATATTAACATCTCTAACAATCGAAGACAAACGGCTCTCTGTTTCTGCGAGCCTTATTCTATGCACGATATATGGTAAGGACTGTAATGCTATTTCAAAATGTACGTCACCCCAAGCTTGCTTTTTTGTGCGATGCTATCCCTAATGCAATGAATGATGTAAACATAGTTATGAAAAAGACAATTGACCAAAATATGTTAAGTGTAGGACTATCACTTCTTCATGCATGGATTCGTTTAATGGAGTGTCTGTTGCATATTTCATAGAGATTGAATACCAAAAGTTGGAAAGTGAGAGGAGAGGCTAACAATGCAAAAATGATGAAACGAAAAAAGTATATTCAAGAGAGACTTCGAAATGAAACGGGGTTATTAGTGGATATTCCAAAACCTTATTCAGGAATTTATAATGATGATAGCACTGCAAGGCGTTTTTTTTTTAATGCAGAAATTATTGGCCTAGATGTAGAACTGGTGAAGCATTTTGTCATTAATTTAAAAGCTGTCGAATGTGGTCATGAAATCGATTCTGTTGTTGAAAATTATACCATAGAAACTAGGAATGCTTAACTGCAAAATTTTAACTGGTTTTATATATTCACATAACAGGAGGAAAGAAATAAGGATTGCGAAAACATTTCACTATAAAAACATCTAGAGAGGGTCCCAATACAAATTTGCTGCATAGACCAATAATATCATCAGATCCATTAATTTGCAGCTTACGAAAATCATTAAAAACTAAGAGGTTAAATGTAGCACCTGAAGTTTTGTTATTGTTGAAAAGCCAGAATATATCTTTTGAAGATGCTGATGAATAATTTTTATTAATTAAAATTTATTTAGAAATCATATTACTTTTTGTTTTTGCTTTTTAAAATACATACATACATACATATGGGCGTGTCTGACCACGCCCATTTTGCTTTAAACTAGCTTAGTACAAAAGTATAGTTAATTACAAAAGTATAGTCTTTTGATATCTCAAAATGAGAAAATCTCACACTGTGCAGTGCTTTGATCCAAAGGAAAATCAAAAATAAAATTATACCATAAATATTAATAAGTTTTACATTTTTGGAAAGCTAATTTAATGGCAAAAGTAGATATGAATAAAAAAACGTTACGTTTCCTCCGCATGTCAACGATAGAGGGCGATAAATTCAAACTTATTATTATACTGAAGGATTTGTGTATTTTATGAAAAAATATGGATAAATAAATAAATTGCAAGGAATTATCCATATATGGTGATTGTGTAAAATATTGTGTCAGTATTCTACTACTGAGAATTTTGCAAATATTTAAAAGGATATTAAATATTTATGACAGATTTTTGCTAATTTCTCTTTTAAATGTTTTTGTTTTCATATAAGGGTTCTTTTTGTAAAAGATTACATGATTTTTTTAACCACTTTCATACTCTAATATAAACTATTTAAAATCTTCATTTAAATCTTATTTTGGCTCTAAAGAGGTTTTTTCAATATTTTTGACATTATGTTTAGATTTTTGCGACTTATTAAAATTTAGTTTGTATCACAAGATTTCATATTATCTTAAAGACAAGATTTTGGCCTATCATTGGTAATTATTAAGCGTAAATAATTGATTTTTGAAGCTGTTTAAATAATTTTGAAATAAAAAATGCTTAATAAAAAGTAAATATATGTACTATATGCATGTAACTGTTTATATGAAACGATCGGAAATCCTTCCGAGAATTTTGCTATAGAAATTCAGCAAGATCATAAATGGCAGAGATATGTATAAAACCCGGTTTTTGAGATTTTGAATATGATTTAAATGGCGTCTGTGAAGCCTTCCGATAACACAGACATGAGATATATATATCAAAAGATCACAAATTCTTTCCATTCTATTGAAATTGAGAAAAAAAAACGGCTTAAAAATAGTAGATATATTTAAAAAAACCGATTTTTCAAACCGGTTTTCGATTTTCTGAAGCTCCTAATAAGAAAATTTTTTCTGAACTTTTCTGCTCAAGAAATGAATTAGTCCATTAGTTACAGAGATATGGGCCAAAACCCAATTTTGACCAATGTCCAAGTCCTAAGTAAGCTCTAGACTTAGTTTTTATATAGATCGATTTTAAATATTCTTTTTGATTTTCGATTTTTTGAATCAACCAAATTGGTATATAAACAACCGAGTTATTGGCAAATCGTTTTTTATTTATATAATGTCGTCTTCCCTTATAGTTATTGTTTTTATGGGTACTGAAAAACAACAACAAGAATAAACTAAGGCATATTTGGTTTTTCAACTATTTAAAGCACCTAGGTAAGTTAGAGAGTTCATTCTATTATAAAAAATCTTTTAGAAATTTTTGTGTTGAAAAAGTTAACAAAGTAGATCGATCCAGTATTAACCAAGTTATAGGCCAAAACGTGTTATTAGATTTTTTGAAGCTCCTACATAAGCTATGGGCCTAATTCTTATAAAAATCTATCACAAGTATCTTTTCAAATTTCGGCTTTTAAATTTAATTTAATATTGTCTTACATTTATAAAATATTTGTTCCTTAAATATGCGCTAACTTTTACAAAATTCCAATGGTGTTAAATTTGTTATATACTAGCTTTTACCGGTGCGCTTCGCCACCCTATTTGATGCGATGACTAATATTTACTTTACATGGGAGCTACTACTCCCCCTGGATATATTCACCCTATTCGAAATTTGATATGAAAATTACTTTTAAATTTTTTTAATACTTTCACTGTAATAATACTTTAGATTAGAAAATTTATAATTTCTTTGGACCTATCAGTCCCATTTTCATTTCATCAATGCGATATGATAGGATAAAGGTTCCCACAATTGCTCTCACTGCAATAGTTTCTTAGATATGCCATAATGAATATTTGCTTTATATAGGAGGCACTACACCCCATGGTCTGATGTAAATGGTTCACCCGTTTGAAAGTTTTAAAAAAGTTGGCGTATAATATGGACGTGGCATTCGATCAAGATCCAGCGTAACCTATAACATTCTGCAGTGCACGCACTATCTGTGCGTCATATTTCATGTAAATAGCTTCATTAATAACACGTACAATTGAAAAAATAGATTTTTTAAAGCAGGCGTAGAATGTGTGTGTGACTTACAATCGAGATCTAACAAAGCTAATAATCACCTTTAGAACTGATACTATCTGTGTGTAAAACTAGTAAAAATCGGTTCAGTCGTTTAGACGTGATTGATACACAAACAAAAAAATTAACAAACAAATTTACACCTCATTTTTATAATATATATAAGAATTTATAAGATCTTGATCCTATTTCAACTTTATATGATAATTATTTAAAGTTTTTAGTGTTTATATAGATATAGTAAAGGTAAATATAGTTTGTCATTCCATTTGTAATTTCTACAATATTCATCTAAAACCCCAAAAATTATATATTTTCTGGATGCTTATTGTTAGTGAAGTCGATATAACGATGTCTGTCTGTTGAAATCAGTTATCGATACATATATGTTTTATACATCAAATTATAATAACAATATTCCTTAAAATGACACTAGTAAAAATCAACAAAATCGATCCATAAACAACCGAGTTATAGGCAAAAATCTGAAAAAAATATTAAAAATAAGTACACACAAACACATATAAAAGCATTACAATGACTTTCAGCGTTGTTATACCCCACACCACCATATGTGATTGTGGTATTATGCTTTTGTGCTGATGTTTGTAACGCACAGAAAAAATCATCCAATACCCACCTTCAAGTATTCCAATTGACTCAGAATCACTTTTTGAGTCGATCTAACGATGTCCGTCCGTCTGGCTGGATGGACGGCTGGCTGGCTGTCCATGTAAACCTTGTGCACAAAGTACAGGTCGCTATTTTGAAGATAATTCAATGAAATTTGGCACGTAGGACTTTCATGACACAAGGACGACCTATTGAAATTGATTATGATCGCTCCATTATTTCACCTAGCCCCCATACAAATGTCCTCCCGAAATAGAGGTTTAACGATCATAAATGCCTTAAATATAGCAATATATTAATGAACTTCGGTATAAAGAAGTTTTGTATAAGTATCAATCTTTGTGCCAAATTTCATAAAGATCGGTCTATAATTGACAATAGCTCCCATATGAAACCCTCTTACGAAAATCACTTGAACATCTTAGTATCAGATTTATATTCGACACAAATAAGTTTTATATAAGTAAAAGTCATAGTGACAAATTTTATGAAGATCGCTCTATAATTTATCATAACTCTCATATAAGCCCACTCTCGGAAATCACCTTAAAGTGCATAAATACCCAGCGAAAACTTTGCTTTCCTGGTAAGCTAGCAGGTATAATTGGAAACAAAAATAAACTACTTATTTTTTGCCTGAATAACTAGTTATTTTTGTTCGAGTTGTCCACAAATTCATGTAGTTATTTTTTGTCTCTAGGGGTACTAAAAAATATGTACCCAAACGAAAACAAAAATAAAAAAAAACAAAAAAATTTTATCGTCAGTGAGACTCGAACTTGGACACACACTAAACATTCGTTTTTACTGAATAACGTCTTACTCAGTACACCATTTCGCACATAGCATCCTAAGCGACAAAAGCTCTAATTAGTTTAAAATATCTTTTTAGACATTTTGTTATAAAAAACTAACAGCTTTAGAATGGGGTTGAACCAACAACCTTCTGGTTGTTAATCCGGCGCTCTAGCCAACTCATCCACGTGATTGCATTATTACTGTGCTATTATACTATTAATGTAATGTACTTATTATTAATGTACTTATTGTTAATGTACTTATTAATGTAATACAGAGTAGGCAAATAATAATGACGCCTCATTACCAAGAAACTACTTTAATAAGTAGTTGTTATTACCCAAAACCAAAAAGTTTTTGCTGGGTACATATAAATGTTAGTATTTACCTAATATTCTGTATTCGTATATTTTAGTAATATTTAGTAAAAAAAAAAATAAATAAAAAATGTCTAATATAAGACCTCTACGAATTTTGGTGGACATGCACAATGGTGTGGGATATTATATGATCGGGCTTGACCAACTATATCTTTCTTAATTGTTAATAGTTGTTGATTGTATATGCAACACATAATCATTTTTTATATATGTTTGGACGTTTTTTAATTGAAAATACTCTGCCAACATTTTCTATCTAAATTTGAACTAAAGTGATACCTCATGTAGATAATAACAATCGAATATGATATCATTATCTTATCAAAGAATAGTTACCATTCGAGAAGAAATGTGCGGCAGTTCTAATACTTTTTAGATGGCACTATTTAGTGCATTCTTTCAGTGTCAAAATACTATCATTTAGAAGCGTAAAAAGTACATCAAGAAAGTATCGAAATATAATCGCTTTTGTATAATAAACATGTTTTAAATGCAGTTGCAATATTTTTAGTAAATATTTTTAATTATAATGAATCTAAATGCTTATCTTATATTTAAACACATTGTAATAACTGAATATAACTTTAAATTAAATGTGAAATATCTAAAAACAATTTTATTCAATATTATAAACAACAACATTGACCATTTTAAAAGTTATACATTTACTGAGCGAATTATGTCGTACTTGTTCTTTTTCTTTAAATAGTGATCTAAATCAAGTTTTTCTGATCTGATTCGATACTAATGTGTTTTGTTATTGCAAATTATGTGTATTTTCTACTTTTGAACATCAAAGAGTGTCAAAAAAGATAATTTTTAGTGGATGGATGGAAAAACTCTCTTTCAAATGATGGCAGGATAGAAACATTGCAATAACTCAGTGTTGTTGTTTTTGTATAAGCATATATCTACACACAAACATATGTATATAAATTAAGCAACATAAAAATCTTAGTTTTCCAGAGGTCTAACATCTTTCCTAAAAGTCCGCTAAATTTAAGAAACTCCTGGTCATTTTAATCGGGGTTTTTCCACAATTACCTAGAAAAAAAGGTATTTTTCAAACACTATTAAAAACATAAATGCCAAAATACAAAAATACGGTTTATTTTTTATTAACCACAACTTTGAATTTTATGAATTTTTCTTGCAACTTAAATTTGTCCCTTTTTTATTTCATTGCATGTATGTATGTTAAAAACTTAATTATGTGCAGCAAATATAAAAAAAGAAAATTAAAAATTTCAGCTTTAAATACACAGACAAAAGTTTGTGCATAAATATAAGAATTTACTTTCATTGAGTTTAGTTCATAATATTCAAGAATAATTTCTTAAATATTAACACTTTTTACATTTTTTGAAATGAATCAAAAGTCAAGAAGACTTAAACAAATTGTTTAAATTTTCATTTATATTTTCAATTTGTAAATGTATGTTTGAAACCTTTTTTTTTACCGAATTTTTGGTTTTTAATGATTTTTACGCACATGTTTACAATGATGCATGTGCTATAGAATGGCAGCAAATTTAAGCAAATTTCTAATCCTTACTTTTTAACAGCTTTTTATTGGAAAATTGACATTAAAAATGATTTATTGTTAATATTTTCATGCATAAGTATTTTTATTTAGAATTTGAATCAAATCTAATAAAACTAAATTAAAATTTTAGCAGCATTTTTGCAAAATTCGCAAAATTCGCAAAATTATCATTGAGTACAATTTAATAATATCTATGAACAAAATTTTATTTTTTATGAAAAAAGTTTGTTCGATTCATAATATTCAACAAAAAATTTTAAAGTATATGAATTTTTTTCTCTGTGTATGCTAAATTGTAAAAATTTATTTTTAGAAATAAATACATAAATATTTAACCTATATTATTACCGAACAACAATGAAAACGATGAAGTTCAAAAAAACTGTATTTTATCAAAGGAATAAAAGAAAATTAAAATTTGTATAAAATGAGAGATATTGACACTTTTATCAAATGACATACAAAGTAATAATCTATTGTATTTTTTTGATAAAAAAAAAACAGAAAAATTATAAAAAAAGCAAATAAGAAAGCTATAGTCGGTCAAACTCTACTTACAATTTTCGGGGAGGGTCTTATATGGAAATTGAGGTAAGTTGTGGACCGATTCTTGTTAAATTTGGTAGGGTGATTTATACAGCTATAAAACTTATTGGTGTCAAATATTATTTCGATACTAATATTTTAATGAAATATTTTCACGTTAAAGTGATACTTGGAAGTGGGTCCTAAATATATGGGGACTATGGTAAGTTATGAAACAATCCACAGTGGGGCAGAATCAAATCTGTAACTTCTAATCGGTTGGTTGGATTTATATAAAATTTCACATAGGCGTAGCAGATGAGTGTACAATTTTAAGTTTGTAAGGAAGGCCCTCACATACCCTTCAGGAGCGGAGCTTTTGGTTCTCAAAATAGGGTGCCTCTGACAGAGAACATTTTTTATCATTTGCCAAATTTTTGTTTCTTATCCGATTTTAAATATTTTTACATCTTCTTAAAGCTCTCGTTAAGGCATATGAAAATCATGCTAGCATGTACTATTTATCTCTTATAGTTTTCAAATTATTTTCATTTGAAATTTCATCTATCTCAATTTTAAAAAACCGTGGTCCAATATATATATATCCCAATATTTTTATTCGATTTTGTAAATTTTTTACCCAATTGCTTAAAGAACAAAATTATCTATCGACCTTAAAAAACCTTGATAAATAAAGCCTTATGATTTCATAAATGGTAAATTCTACCTACCCAATGAAGGCATAGTGAAATCTTTTAAAATCACATGAAATACTTTGGAGTGAAGTCAATTTACTAAGTTTACTGAAAGCGATTCGCCAAACATATTGCCTGAATGAAAAATATTATTGCTTCAATAATTGAATTCTTATTGCGGAAGAAACTTTCTTTGGGAGAAAACGTGTCTCGATGGCCATACACCTATCTTCTAGATAATAAATTGGTAAAAAATTCGGAACAAAAAAAAAATTACAATTACTTAAAATTATTCTTTATATATTGCGTTAATTTTGCGAATGTGATAAATGTATGAAATACAAAAATGTTGGGGATATTGTCTTTCTATCTTCTTGGAGGATATCTTCTATTTGTTTGCAGGGTGTATTTTGTGCTTCATAACATTATTTAGGTTTATAAAGTACTAAATAATTATTATTTTAAATTTAAAAATTTCCACTAAATAGCACTGAATTTATTATACCTAATGAACATTATAATGTTGTTGACATTGACACTTACAATCACTGTCAATGTATTCGTTTGGTAGCATATCAGGATTAGTGTCATTCTATTATTTCATGCATTCTTTTTGTGTGTTTCTTTTGAAGTTAAATCATATAGGATATAGAAGAGAAAAAACAAAACGGAATCATAACAAATGTCCTTGATATACTGTTGGACGTTTTTATTAATATTATTATTTGTAAACATGTTTCATGCAACAACATGTGTTTGAACTCAACAGAGGTACCTCATCTAAAACGGTATAGTAATAAATACTGCAATCGGAAACGAAAGTATACTTTTTGACAAACAAAAACTTTTTACAATTTTATAAAAATGCTTTTGGATATTGAAAGTCGGTTTTACTTTGTATACTCTATTCATAAACTAAAATGTTGACATAGATTTGCACTTAAAGGACTTTCTGTAGTTACTAAGAAATTAGCCAAACATCCCACACATTCGCTGGAAAAAACAACAATGTTTTCGTATATGACAACGTAATGCAATTTGTGTCAAAACGAGTCTCTGACCACCACATTCACTACCATGTCACACAGCCTAGTCGAACAGTAGTGTGTTAATTATAGTGTTGCCAGAAAATTGTCAATGTCATCTGCTAAATTCCCAAAAATACAAAATTTTACCCACGTTTCACATTTTTTTGCTTTGCTAATATTGAATTTAAAATTTATTATAATAAAATGAGAGAATTGTACTGTTTATATGCTTTACATTTATAAAAGATATTCATATGTATATTAGCGGACCCGGCGAACTTCGCCTCGTCCCAATTTTAAGCCTTCAGACAAACTTTAGAGTAATATAATATATTTAAAATTTATTCCTTTACGATAAGAATTTTATATTTTTTCATTTGAAAAGCCATTAAGGAATAATTCCACACAAAATTCCATACAAAAAATCTATTTTCGATTTTTTTGATAAATATTGCACTGAATTTCAATTGATTGTAATGCATTTACCGTATATGGATATAATGCATGATTTACGACAAACCGGAATCAGTTTAACAATACACAAAACTTGTATAAATTGCAGCAAGAAAAATAGCACATTTACTGTAGAAAATTACAATGCCAAAATGACACCTGTGCGAATTAACACAAAAATATTTAAATGGAGGATCCTGTAAAAATAAAATTAGTAAAACCAAATAAGAAATTATTTTCTTCTTTGCAGAAATATTAAATTTTTAGCTTTTTAAGACAATTTTAAAAATCAAATAAGGCTAGAAAAAAAGCTAGAAACTGAAACGAAATTTTTGAGGCAAAAAGCAAAATAAAAAGGCTAGATTTAGCCTTAAAAAGGCTAAACTGGCAACACTGCATAATACATAAAAATTTTGTGGAAACAGTTTAAAATATTTGCTACTTCCTCATTTTCTACACTTGTGACGAGCCTTTTCGGATAATTTTACTTTCGGGCAAAATTATTTGGAATATCAAAGGAATGGCAACATGAACTTTCTAATTTTACCCATTCTCTTATGTATGAAATACTACTTAACATTTCCGTTCACATCTTGTTTCGCCATTTGTTTTTAATATTGGAGAAGGGTAAAACTAATGAAGATATTACAAATTTAGACAATTGTTGGAATGGGTTTTCATTCACGAAATTTTTGAAATTATAAACATAAAAAAAATTTTGTTGTGTTCATATTGCTGTCGCAATTACGTTAGTTTTTCAATTGTATTTGTATTATTAATTCAATATCTTTATCATTTATTTTAATTTATCTGAATACCCCATTTACATTTATACAAAATCTAGTTTAAATGAGATTTCGATCAAAATGAACATAATTTTATCAGATTTTGATATAAATTAAAATCTAGTTTGTAATGAGATTTTACCAAAATCTTATAAAATTTAACTGGATTTTGAAAAATATCGTGTTAGTAAAATCCAATAATCTTATAAATAAAACAAATATTTTTGAAATTAAAATAAATGCAGAAACAAAAAAAATATTTTTTTTTTTAATTTAAACATAAATTAAAGTAAAATAGAAATAAACAAGATCTTGTAAAGCATGTAAGCCAATTTTTAATCCAATTGTCAAAAGAAATCAACAAAACTGTCGGAAGTTCTAATGTAGAAGGAATAGATTTTGTTTTTTTTTTATCTCATTCAAACGAGATTTAAAGTTCAAGTATAAATTGGGTTTAAAAGTGAAGTAATTGGATGTTTAATACCTTTTAAAATATTTTCAATAGAAAACCTGCTTATTTTATTTAAAACATGTAGATTTTTTTAATAATAGATTTACTAATTCTATTACTAATTCTTTTGTAAAATGTATTTTCTTTAATAAGATTTTCAAAGGAATATCCAAGGCTGAGGAATTAGAAAATTGTCTAGGTTTTCGACAGTTTGTTCAATTATTTTTTCTCTAGTAAATCATTTAAATAATAATAATAAATCATTTAAAATGTTTAGTTTTTTTTTTTTTTTGCCGTAAAGCTTTGTTTAAAATTTGTACTTCTAAAATATTTTTTAGGAATAATTTTTCATTCTGATAAAACTTGTACAAAATGTCTGCTGTGTAACATTTTTCATGCGTATATAGAATACCGAAATGCATCTTAAATTCTAACTGTAACTCACACATTTTTTTTATTGTGGTCTCTATGGACATTAAACGAGTTGGACATGATCTGGCAACTTTGAATGGATCAATACCATAGCTTTGTACATATTTTTATACATGTAATGTCCCTCTTGAGATTTAGAAACCTAATAATAAAATTTAGAAAAATAAATAAAAAATAAAAATTATGTATGCTAAAAAACTGCTGTTAGAAGTCGATTATATTAAAAAACATTTAGAAGAATTTTTCAAAATAAATATGCATGCCAGCCAAATCTAGAAAAAGTGCTAAAATGGCAACACTGGTTAATTAAATTTAAACCATTGCATTTCTTATTTCTTATACTTCTATATACGAATTACTTTTCCTTTATATTGAAATTTTCATTGGCAAGGATAATTTCATTACCTACATGTTCGTTTAGTCAGTTTTATTTTGTTGGTGTATGAATGAATGAATAAATGAATGAATGAAATTGAAACTGTATAATTTTCAATTTAAATAGAAAAGAAAAAAAAAATAGTAGCACCGGCTACAAGTTGATGCATGTTTACGAGTATTTGTTTCCGGTTGAAATGTGTCGGTCAGGGGAATAATTACATACATACACATGAACATGTAAACACATGCATCGCTACATATAAACAAACCTACAATTGCAATTAGTTCCCATCGACGTCATGTTTCGAATGCATGTCTGATGTTAACAAAGTTGTTAGGAAATTATTATTTACACTGGCCACACCGGGACTTTATTATTTCATTTCGATTAAATTAAAACATTTAGCAAGTTCTTATACCCCTGTATTAAAATGCAGCCATGTTAAATTGTTGACTTTGTTGTTTTTTCTTTTTTTACCCATTGGAGTTTTTATTTATAAGTGTTCATAAACGTTAAAATGGTAATAAATATAGGTGCAGGATATTAATCTAATTAACGAATAATATTGCTTATAAAATTTAGATCAGCTATTACAACTGATAGTGTAAATTATGAAGAATATTATTTTATTTTCTAAGATTTTCATTTATTTTGTGATAATTACTGGGGAAGACCGAAACATATCAAAACGATTGAAATTAATATAAAAATAGGGATTTAGAAGCTTTTGAAATATCCTAGATAATAAGTAATAAGGAGCGCTCACTTCGAGCTTGTTAGAAAAAGATAAATTTCTTTCCAACTCCTAGAATCAGCTTTCGTCATTTTATAAACATAGGCCAATGAAAATGGTCTAGGTTGCAATTTAAGGTAAAAGAAACTAATATTCTTTAATGGGGATTAGATTATCTGGTTATAAATTCACTGTGGGAAACTTTTATTTATAAGCTGATTAAAAATATTTTTTAAAGGTTGAAATTTTAATTTTTTTTTTTTTTTATAGTGTCTAGATATTGCAAAATTCCAAACAGTACAACTACCCTGAAATTGACCGTGTGTAGTACATTTGAGGTAATAATTTTTTTTATCTTTAGCATAAATTTATCTGTACCGGACGAACGGACGGACATAAATATATCACTATGAAAGTTCATAATCATACTAATTTTCTTTAAAAAATGCTTTATTTATTAAAATTTAAGGTTATTGCTATCTGAATTTTTTTACTAAAATCTCAAAACCAATTGAACATCTTGACGAAAATGTTTGGGCGTAAGGAAGACATAAAATTAAACAAAATATTTCTTATTATGGGTCATTATTGAACTGTATGATGATACTGTTTTGTCCACCCAAATGTGTTTCGTGAAATTAACATTTGACGAGAAGTTTAAATTAGTTTAACTTTTCCGTAGAGATATTTTAAGTCAAGTGCTACAACTTCTCGATCCGTATTCTGTAATTTTCATAAATTTTAAAACTTTTTAATATAATAAATATTAAGCATCAATTTCAATGAAAAGTTAACGAACAATTTGCTAATTAGTTTATCTCATGCACGATCAAGTGCTTTCAAAAAAGAACATTTTCACCACTTTAAAAGTTATTAATAATTAATTCCAAAAACGTGAAAATAAAAGTATTTTTAGTACGATAAAAGGTTGGTAATTTCTAAGAAAATTAAAATTTTACAAATTGAAGATTTATATAATTATATTTTTATTAGGCTGAAACAGTTGTATAAATATAATTTTAAGAGAAGTACTTCAAAAGCAATGAACAGGAAGATAAAATAAGAACATTATATCAATGACAACCATGACTTAAAAAAAAGAACTTCTGCAGGTCTTTTTCAGCACTAAGTACTTCCTTCCAATGACAATATAATGCTAAAATCATAACTTTTTCACCTCTTTTTCAGTTCTTTTTTCCTTGGTATTGAATAATATTATAAAAAAGATTCTCAAGATAATTGGTGCAAAATTGTTTTACTTAAAATATTTATGTTCAGAAAATTAAGACAATTTCCTATAGTACAGTGGGACAGAATGGAAAAATTTTGGAAATAAATCTGTAACTTATAATAGGCTGGTTGGATTTACATAAAATTGTATATAGGCGTAGCAGATGAGTGTAGGGTGACATATTAAATTCTGAAGTCTAATTTTAATTCTATAAAATATATTTTGTTTGTATATAATAAAGAATTACGTCAACTAGAAAACAAAATATAGTTTTTCTGATTACTGGAATTAAATTAAAATTTTTGTAATAAATTAACTTTTGAGGAAAGTATTAATATTGTATCCGTAATAAAATCTTTGTTAGTTACAATTTAAAATAACGAAATGAAAAAATTTAAGATTTCCGAAAATAAAACCGGTGAAGTCCCAGAAATGAAATTTTTTTTTTTGAATTTTTCTTGTGTGTGAATTTCATATTTGTTGCAGGTCTGGAAAAAGCCATTGGAAAACTCTTTAGAACACATTGGAGTTAAAGAAACTGCATTCTGCTTATAGATCCATCCTTTGGGATTTTAGAACACGTAGGCTAAAGTAAAAATTTCGATACAAAATAGGTAAAATTTGTCAGGATTTGTACTTAGTCCTATTGCGTAATTTGGCTTGTTTTGAAATCTTGAAATTATTTCCAAGAAGATACCTTTTAGAAAAGTATAAAATGATTATATTTCAGAGAAATTTTATTTTAGAGAAAAAAGAGTGTAAACAAAAAAAACACAAAAGATAATAAATCAGTTTTAGTTTATTTTTGTACTCAATAAAGATATAGACTTCAAGTTTACTTTATTCGACAGATAAATTTGTTTTTTAACTAGTATTTTTTACTAGTTTTTTACTAGTATTCTAGTAAAATCAGTTGGAAATGTTGGGCTATGTATGGAAAAAAAACTGGACCAAGATCTAGAAAAATTAAGATAGTTGAAATTTCAAATGCAAATAACTCGAAAACTATAAGAGATAAATAGTACATGCAATCATGTTTATCTTATCAAGAGCATTAAATTTTATTTAACTAAGTTAATAATGCTCCTCTTAATGTGGATTGGATTTACTGAGAAATCAATACATGGAAAAAAAGCTGTTGAACTGATTACATAAACGTGTTTTGGGATCAAAGTTAGCATAACTGGTTCGAAAATATTTGATTTTTAAAGGAGTATAATTTCTTGTTGAACGATTTGGGATTACGAATTCGATCTTACGAAGCAGGAAATCAGAATTAATTGAACCCTTTATTAAATTAATAACAAATGAAATATTCATATATTTTCTCCTACTTTCAAGAGTAGCAAGATCAATAAGCTGTAATCGATTTTCATATGACGGTAAATTAATACTAGAATTTCGATTATATTTCGAAGACGAAATAAGAGAAATTGTTTCTGAACCGATTCAATTTTTTTATATGAACTTCGTATTGAGTATCTTCGTGAATAATTGCTTCGGATAGTGAGGATCAATAGCTTCTCTTCACCAGAGCTTTAGGAAACCTAGAACTGCCTTTGCCTTATTAACCATTTGTGAATTAAAGGACAGTTTACAATCAAGCAATATATCCAGATCAAAAAATTCTTATACAAGATCAAGTTGATATTCTTTTATTGTGCATCTACAGAGTGCTGGACTTCTTCTGTAGAATATCATGTATTTTCACTTTCTTAAATTCATATTCATTAGATTCATCATACGCCAATCATAAAGATTGTCAAGATCTGATTGGAGTAAGGAACATTGATAGGAATAGTTAAAGCTATGAAACAGCTTTACATGATCAACATACATTAATATTCTAAAATTTTTAATACAATCTGGTAAATCATTTATAAATATTGGGAATAATAATTGGCCGATATGGCTACCTTGCGGAACACCGAATAAAACAGGAATGGTTTTCGATGTACATTCATTTAAGGAAAACAGGAGAAAATCATAATTTATCCAATTTGAGCAACAGGTGATCGTTATTTGCTTTATCGAAAGCTTTATAGAAATCTACATATATATTATGCCCTTATGTAAACCAGAACCAAATGCAGTTATAACTGAGGTTGTGAAATCCAAAAAGTAGTAGTGGAACATCCCTTTTTACTTCTATGGTGGAATGGTAAAAGATAACTAACAATTATTTTTTGCCTGAATAACTAGTTATTTTTGTTCGAGTTGTCCACAAATGTAGTTATTTCATGTAGTTATTTCTTGACTCTAGGGGTACTCAAAAATATGTACCTAAACGAAAACAAAAATAAAAAAAAACAAAAAAATTTTGCCGTCAGTGAGACTCGAAATTGGACACACACTAACCATTCGTTTTTACTGACTAACGTCTTACTCAGTACACCATCTCGCACATAGCATCCTAAGCGACAAAAGCTCTATTTAGTTTAAAATATCTTTTTAGACATTTTGTTATAAAAAACTAACAGCTTCAGAATGGGATTGAACCAACAACCTTCTGGTTGTTAATCCGGCGCTCTAGCCAACTCATCCACGTGATTGCAGTATTACTGTGCTATTATACTATTGAGTACTTATTAATGTAATACAGAGTAGGCCTAAAATAATGACGTCTCATTACCAAGAAACTACTTTAATAAGTAGTTGTCATTACGAAAACTAAAAAGTTTTTGCTGGGTAAATATTGATGTGTTGAATAAGTAGGTTATTTTTCGAAAATAAAATAATACATATTTAATACAAATTTAATTTAAAGATTTAGTTAATTTCATGGTAAATTGACAGTTTTGTGTTGTCCAGTGTTATTCTTTGTGATTATTCCAACCCTTGTGCGTGCTTTTATATCGCACTATTGTTCGATAAGTTACATACACATACGCTTTGACTTTAAATTATTGAGATAAGCTAATAAATTATATATTTTTGCTCCAAAAATTACGCGAAATAGACACAACTTAGTTGGGACGATCATAATTTGAGGAAAAGTTAATTATGCGTATTAGAAATGTATTTTATGAACTCTATATTAAAAATGCTCTACTCTCTTTAATACTCTCGTGTATTAAAATACTTAAAATATATACCTATACTAATTATATCATCATTAATATTACATAGTCCATATTATAAATATGTATTTCTAATACCTTGATTATGAAATTAAGTTTTTATAAGAGTTTCTAAAAGGTTTTCTAAAGTGTTTATTCTTCTTGTTTTATAATAAAAGCTTACATAATTGAATCAAATATGATAATAGATTGGTTCTCATAAACCTTTCGTATAAATAAACAATTTTCTCTGACAATTTTAAGAAAAATATCATTTTGATTGTTATTATTTATATATGAATTAATTTGCTTTGAAGAGCAAAATGTATAAAAAAATGCTGAAATTAGTTCTAAAACTTCTTTCAGAAAAATCGTCAAATAGTCAACAGACAATTTTTAGCACCAAAAATCGTCAAAATGACGATAATTCGTCAAATCTGGCAACAGTGGTTGTACTATTAAATATCAAGGCTACTTTTTTGTTCTTTCTTTTCATAAATTCCATTCACACTTTATACCACCAATAATTAATTAATTAATTAAGTTTTTCAAATGACAGATAATTCGCTGTTTTATTCGCGATTCTACTTTATATAAAAAATCTAAATATTTTACAAAGTCGTAGTTTTAATTATCCATATCTATTGAAATTTAAATCCTATTTCAATAATTTTGACGATATTTAAATATTATGATAATATGATAATTTCCAATACAGATCCGTTTTTTCGATAGTGTTCTCCTGGAAAATTGAATATATAATTTAGTTTAAAACGAAAAAAATAAAAAATCATATATATATATAACTTATTTATTAGATGAAATGTCTGCTGAAATGAAAATATATATGAGTAATTTAAAACTGTCTAATTTTAATATGATTTCTTTTTTAATTTTTTGATTAAGGAATTCTACATAAACTATACTTGGAATTATGCAAATCATTAATGCAATTTCTAACTTATCTTGCATTTTTGGCTAACTTAGCCTAAAGCGTATGAAAACATTTAAACAGTTTGTTTAAATGTTTTTAAATCAATAAAATCTGGCATCTACATATTGAGTTTTATATGTTTATAATTGCACACTCTTTGCGTAAAACGTAGAAAAGTTTAAATATTAAAAAAAATAATGATAATATTTTGCATGGGAAAAAGTGATGATATTTTTTACCAAACATTTCTAGAAATAGTAAACATTTCCATCATTAAAAAAATACCTAAATTGAAGATGAAATGAAAAATTTTAAAATTGATGGGGAGAACTTTTTCAAAAATGCATCCGAAAAATGCAGTTGCATTATAATGCACATTTTCTAAAAAAGTATTTTTTAATTATGGCATTTAAAGAAGAAATAATTCCTTCCCGTTCGCTTTTTATTTCAAAGAAATCGGATTGCAACTTAAACATTTTTTTTCTATAAACAAAAATGGAGAGCTTTTCGAAATTTGGAAAAATAAAAATTAAGATATTAAATTTAATCCGTAGCGGAAATGTTTGCTTAATTTCAAGCAAATCGGAGGACACAAATTAAAAAAAAAACATTTGAATTATTAAATTTCAGCTTCACCATCTTGTAAATCAGAGGAATTACATATAATTTTAGAATTAAAATTATTCAACAAGCCTGATTAAATTATTGGCAACACATTTTATTCATTTTAACATATTAATATCCAGCAGAACATTTGTTTTAATATTGTTTACACTTGATGTATAAAACTTAAAAATATAGCTAATTGGGCAGTATTATGAGCATTTTTGGGACGATTTTTTTTACAAAAATAAATAAAGAAGGATTCATACATACAAGGGCGGCTCAATAAGTCCGTGACTTTTCGAACTTCCCTCGTAGTTATATATAAAATGCAACACTATTCCCATCAAGTACCACCTGTTAATAGACTACTGTCAAATTTTGAGCAAGTGTCGTCATTTACTTTGCGTTTAACAGCTGTTCAAAACATACAACCTCGTGTATTTTTCTAAAAATGGAAAAAAGAGAATTTCGAGTGCTCATTAAACAATATCTTTTACGAAAAAAAACCGTCAATCAAACCTAGGAAAAGCTCGATAAATAAAAAAAAGTGGTTTACTGACTTTCGTTGTAGTCGCACAAGTACAAATAGCGGTCAGTACACCCAAAAATGTCGAAAAAATCCACGATATGGTGTTGGCCGACCGAAGAGTAAAAGTGCGTGAGATTGTTGATGCCATAGGCATTTCATATGGCAGTGTGGTTTCGATTTTAAATGATCAGCTGGGTTTAAGAAAGTTGTCTGCAAGATAAATGCCGCGTTTGCTCTCAATTGACCATAAGCGTAAACGTGTGACAACTTCAAAGGATTGTTTGGAGTTGTTTAACCGCAATCCGAATGAGTTTTTGCGGCGTTTTGTAACTGTGGATGAAACATGGATCCATTACTGTACTCCGGAGACCAAGCAGCAGTTTTCTCCGGGTGAACCTGCTCCGAAGAAGGGCAAGGTAAGTTTGTCGGCCAATAAGGTGATGGCAACAGTTTTTTGGGATGCACGCGGGATAATCCACATCGATTACCTTAAAAAGGGCAAAACCAAAAAACGGCGAATATTATGCCAACATATTAGATCGATTTAATGGTCTCAATGGCAAAACTCTATGAATTGGGCTACGAATTGGTACCTCATCCACCATATTCTACGGATTTAGCCCCTAGTGACTACTTCCTATTTTCAAACCTAAAGAAATGGCCCGGTGTAAAGAGATTCAGCTCCAACGATGAAATTATTGACCAAACAAATGTCTATTTTAAGGACCTCGAAAAATCCTATTTTTTACGCAAAGTCACGGACTTATTGATCCGCCCTCGTATATCATATATATTGCAAAAAAGTATCATATTACCAAAGAAGTCAAATTCAAAACGAATATTGGGAAAAATGAAACCTTAAGAAATTGTCAAATGACATGTACACTGGATGTCCTCTGAAGTTTGTACTGCATTCTCGTAACCAAAAATAAGCATTCTACACATAAGTAGAAGAATCGTAATAATATCAAGGAATGCTTCAATAATCCTATAAACATTTGGAAGATATCTTCCTGGAAGAAATTTACGCAATATCTTCTTTTTATTATTTGGACGAAAATCATCAAAGCAATAATTTTGTAATTTTGTATTTTTATCAGTTTCATGAAATTTTATTATTTTTATCCTCAAAATATCGCCCTTTTTTAAGTAAGGTGATTATCACCTCCGTAATAAATTGATGATATCCCATTGAGATCATCTGGAAGAAATTATTGCCATACTTTTATCTTGCAGTCACAATTTTTTCAGTTGTCAAAAAATTTTTCAAAAATGAAAAAATATTGAGGAAATTTGTTCATATTTTAGCAAAAAAAAAAAACTGGATATTTTATGTGAGCTACATGTCAAAGATTTCTTATATTATATATATTATATTATTTCAAGATTTATTTAGCTATAATTTTTCTATACATTTATTGCATGTTCCAGAATATTATCTTTCGATATCTTTTTTTTTACCTAGGTGATCTAGCAATATTGCCTATATTTTTTCTAGGCGTATTGATGTCTTATTACTTAGATGTGTCGCCTATGACGTACAATCTCTCCCGATGGGGAAACTTCTGCAATACGAATATAATTATATAATTATTGCGGCAATAAAATTTTTCTTCTAAGAAATACGAATTCGAATCACTTTCGTATTATTTTGATTGTAGGGAAGTTCTTTATAATGACATGTATGTATGACATGTATGACATGTATCATCTTTAAAATTATATACGTTTGTGCAAAATTCCAATTTTATTAACTAAACAAAAGATGTAATTATTACATAATTTCCACGAAAAAAATCAAAAAAATATGTTTAATATCCCCAACAAATTCCCCAAACCAAAATGTTCATCTTTTTCTGCAACAAAAATTCCCCAAATTTTGATTCAAATCATGCAGCCCTGTCAAATATGATCAATGTTTGAGCACTCAGAGAAACACCATACAAGTGGCCTACGATTACCACTTGTAGAATATTCAAAATGCTCCTGACGCTCTTTGACGTAGAAAAGGACGATGTATGTATTATACCTTTCATAATACTTGTTTAGGCTTCTCATAATTATACTTAAAGAATAAGATTAGACGTATGTACATTGTACATATGAATTTCAGAAAGTATGGGTTACTTGTGTAATAGCTAATGTAGGAACAGTGATGCCAACTTAGCCTTTTTCGGGATAGATTTAGCCCGTTTTTAGTAGTCCAAAACGTTAAAAATATTTTTTAGCCCGAAACTAAAAAACGCGCTTTTGACAATTTTCGTTTAGCACTTTTAGCTACTTTTTTCTAAATATGAAAAATTTTTTGAATGCTACGATCGTTTTTTTTTTTTTTGAATAATTTTTGTAATTAGGTAATATTAACTTTGCTAATTTTTTATTTTATTATTATTATTTTTTTTATTTTATTTTTTTTTTGACAGTTTAAATATTATTTCTTTTCTTGATTTCAAATATTTTTGTGAACAACAGCAAAAATTCAGCACCAATTTTTAAAATGATCTTAGCAAATTTTAAAGAAATTTATTTTTTTGGAAAACTATCATCAACAAATAAAATTGTTTGAACGAAAATGTAATAAAAGAACTGAAAACAAAAAATAAACCGTATTTTAATTTACTCAGTTTATTAATATTTTAAGATGCAGCATATATGATATATCGATTCGTTGTAGAAATGTTTATAGTTTTGTTTTTTTACTTTTCAAAAAAAAGTTTAAATTTTAGCCCTTGTTTGTGCTTTTTCACAAAACATACCTTGATTATACCAGAAAACCGTTGTACTTTTAATTAACCATTTTTAGCGTTTTTTCTTAAATTTATGCGCGTTTATGTTCACAAAAGTTGGCAGCACTATGTAGGAGATTTACATATATATCAATGTTGCCAGCTTAAATAAAAATTTACTTTATTTTAAAATACTGCTTCTTAAAATCTTTATTTAGCCATTATCCTTCGCGGGCTGTATCGAAAAGGAAAAAAGGTCATTTTTTCGGGTTTTTTTGTATTTCTGGAAATGAAGCAATTTGTTTTGATACAGTCTGACTAAGATTTCAAACTATATCAAAACAAAACTTTTACATATTTTAAATTTTAATATAAAATTATTTGTCGAAATAACACCAAAATAATACAATATAATCCTTTCTTTTTCAAATTCGAACTTGTTAAAATTTTCTGAAACGAACTTTTAATCATATAAAAACTTTTCTAAATTAAAAAAAAATAAAAAAAGTCCAAGAAAACACGAAACCACAGAGTTGCAGATTTATACATAGTAGGAGGACACACTATGGTTTTAAAATGCTCAAAAGTGGCGATTAACTGAAATTTTAAAATTAAGTTTTTGTAATAATGTTTGGCGTCTGCTAAAACTAGATAAAATTTTGCATCACTAATTATTAAAAGCAATCACCTGTGTTGTTTGGTTTATTTGTAGTGAGTTGTCAAATTTGGCAAATATTGCAATTTTAGTGTCGAAATTTTGTTGAAATCGAAACTGCCAATATTTTTATTTAAGCTTTCTAAAACTGAAAACTTTTATGTAGAAACTTAAAGATTTAAGTAGTTTGTTATCCATAAAGTAGGTTCTTATTTCTGGATACTGTATGTTAATATTTTTAAATATTTTTTTAAAAGCAGTCAAAATTTGGGGTATTTTTCATATTTAAAAAAATATGCATTCTTAGCTTGTATTAAAAAAAATAAAAGTCTATGCATATGTTGCAGCCTTTTTATTTCTCCTTATTTGTAAAAACTCGAGTCTTCTGAAGACAATTATTTAGCATAAGACATTGTATAACTCACTGATCAAAAGTTATAAAATATGAAATTTTGTTTTTACTTTGAATATTAAAAAAAGTTTTTGCAAATAATCAGAATGATCGCTTATCGCAAAACCGTTTCTTCAATTAAGATTTGTCTTTGAAAAACTAACAGCTTGGTAATTGTTATCAATGTTCTTAAATCCACGAATTCACATTAGTATTACCGATGCTTGGCTCACTTTCTTCTCAAAAGGCAACCAAAATTTGCGAATAATTTTTGATCTACTGTCCACCTTATTAAGGGATCTAATGACTGTCTCACTTTCAGTAAAGATAAGTATAACTTTGCACAGTGTGCGATCCAAAAAATTAAATGAAAATAATAATGGAATTTCGAAACAGTTGTTCCGTTTTCAATGAAATTTCACATAGTGATAGTAGAGGTATAGACGAGTTTAAGTTTTGAGCTTGGATCATATAGATCTATTTTTTAGATTTATCATCAGGAATCCCTCAATTCTCAAAAACTTTCAAAAATTTCCAAAAATGGAATTTTTATTTTTTTGTCATATCTTCCCAACCGATATCGGGCAGCAAAAATTTGCGATTTGAGAATTTAAGGTAAAAATTGAAAAACCATGAAAAAATAGGTCGAATTTTGGGAGACCCTGGTTACCACACGATTAAAGATTTTACAATTTTATTCCTTTGCACAATTTCCTATAAATTTATCTTTTAGAAAAATTTAACTATTATATATGTTACTTAAGAAAATTTTTATATAACAGAAAAAGAATGTGACCACTTTTTTTTGGCAAAACAACTGAAAAAATAGACCTTACCAAGGCAGTAAGCAAATCGAAAAAACTTCACCAAGGCAGGCTAAAAAATAAAAATTTTAATCTTTGAAGCTTAATACCTCTTAAACTAAAAGAAATGAGATATACACCAGAAGAATCCTCCTATATAAAAATATTTCAAACCGGTTTAAATATAAGGAATCAGGATCGTTTTTAAAAAATTTTATACCCGAGGTGTCCAACTTTAGAATACTGTGAACTCGCCACCTGTAGGTTTATATGGTCCAAGCTCAAAGAATAAACTTGCCTACACCTCTTCTATGACTATGTGAAATTCCATTGAAATTGGAGTAGCCGCTCCAAAAATCCATAACAATTTCGATTTCATTTCTTGAATCGCACACTGTGTTCCGCCTAATAACATAACATAAATAATGTGTTTTGTTTTGTTAACCGCTGCAGTAATCTGGCAGACTAAGGGACAGAGTTAATTATAACATCTGGTATAGGCTATTTTTCCTAATTCCTAATTAAAAAACCTTTTCTTATTAAAGTTATAGAACCTTTAACCGCAAAATTTGTAATTCTCCTTTGTTTATTTGTCTGTTAACGGTAAACAATTTAATTTTTCAACATATGCGTCTTACATATGTGGCAGGACACAGTAACAACCTATTACCCAGTCTAACAAATCAAATTAGATCATCAACAGCTGCTTCGAAATTTCAACTTATCAAAAACCACTCCACAACTTTTTTCTAACACTCATTATTCAAACACTGAAATCATTTTGTTAAAACAATATTTAATTAAAAATTTATTAACAACCTTCAATTTAAATTAAAAAATAAACAGGACGCACACATTAAATTCTCAAAGTAATACAAAAAATAATTGAAAAATTAAATAAAAATGTGTGTAATTGTCCATACAACGATAATATAAGAGGAGACAACAAAGAGTAATAATATTGGAAACAAGAATAAAAATGAATAAAGATTCATTTACACAAAACTCGAATTTTGAAAAACCCACAACTTGGAATGAAGAATTACTCACAACATAATAAAAATATTAGTAAAAAACTTATCAACAAACTCATATACAAACTCATTTAAAAACATATACATATACTCAAACGTGTATTAACTATTTAGTAAATATTAAATATCCTTGTGAGAATTTTGAGAACTTCCAGAAAATGGGAATTTTTTTAGTTTTTCATTTTATCGTTTATGTTCCATTTTCCAACATAATCAAAATACAAATGCCAACAAGCCCAGGAAGAAAAACCCCCATTTTGAAATGAAACGAAACAAAACACCTGTGAGTTGGAAAACTATTTCAAATTATTAGGTTAATGCTTGGGGAAGGGGAGAGGTAGGTAGCGACAGGTATCTATGTTCTCAGTGTGTTAGAAATAAACTATTCCTCTTTTTTTTATTATATGGTTTATAAACAGAGAGCAATAAAACGATAAAACAACTACAGAAAACAACTTGTATGGACATGCATAAACACGCAATGCTCAGACATAGATACCAAATGTGACATACACCAAAATAACAGTTAAAAAAGCGGAAACTATTTAATTGAGGTTAGTTTGAATTTATTTGTACACTACACATTTATAGAACTACGAGAATTTCCAAATTATAAAAGGGCATAACGTTGTAACATTTTGGCCTAATTTCCACTTTCTACGGTGATTGGAACATGATACTACCGTTCTTAAATAACAATAATATATCAGAAAAGTTTTTGGATTTCTAAAGGAACAGGTGACCATTTGAATTAAAGTATTTTGGCTAGGTGCAACTTGAGCAAACATTGAATGTTTTACACTGATGGTCCCGGCAATCAAAAATATGCTATAAAAAATGTGCTTTATGCGCATAAGAAAATATGCCCTCAAATTAAAAAATATGCTCTTAAAATATTATTTTTTCAGGCTAAATTTTAAATTATCTACTATTCAGCTAAAAATAACTTGAGTTTTATTAGCAATTGCTAAAAAATATTTTCTTTTTGAGCTTAAAAACATTCAAAGCTAATACATGCATTGTATCAGGAAGTTACAAAATTTCTATCAATTCATAAGATTAAAATTATTAGGGAAACAGATTTGAAAACCATATGTGATAGTGTAAAAAAAATTATTAATAGCAAATCGTGTACACAATTCGATGGATTTCAAAATATGCAAAATTTTTCACTTAAATGTTAAATATGCAAAACTATGTCCTTTAGTGTAATAAGTACAAAAATAACACTCTTATTAGTTTTTGACTGCCAATTTTCATCTTAACTCCATTTAATTTTATATCTTAACTCCATTGAACCCTTTTCGTTTTTAGTTTCGCGATTTTATTTCGATTTTTCACTTAAAATATAAAAAGTATGTAACTTTAAAAAGCATTACCTCTACGACATTTGACGATATTTGAATTGCCCTTATGACAGTTTTAATACGAATATCTAAATTATAAAAAAGTGTAAACTATTTGCATATTGTATAGAATTTCAGGAAAATCCGTTTTCTCACCAAACGTAGAAGAGTCGACCTTGATGGGCCAGAGCATTTTTATTAACGAACACTCATTTTGATAATCAAGTTTTATCATTTGAACCATGATATAACTACAGAAGGTAGAATCATTAGGGAGAGTTGTCAGTTTTAATTTTTATTGTGTCAAATAATAGAAAAATAAAAAACAAAAAATCAAAAATAAAAATGTAAAAAACAAAATTACAATTTGAAAAAAAAAAATAAGAAAGGGGCATACAAATTTTTAGAGTGTTTTACTTTATATTTGAATTCATTTTTATAAAAAAATACATGTTGCAATGTTTCAGCAAAATATTATTAAATCATTCTGTAGATAACAAAATTGTCCAACACCAACAGCTTTTCAGGATTTCTGCTATATTTGGCCATTCGCTTTGGCAGAATGTTTTCGTAACAACCACAACACAAACCACAAAACTTTAAAATGTAACCAATGGCTTCAAGCATTACTTACCTTAAATTCCCCATCCAAAGTTGAGCCAGAACACATCTAATAATGGGCCAGACAACAACTACAAAGACCATGTTGCGCTATGCGCTGTAGCAAAGAATGTTATACTTATGCTGGTCTAATATTTATATCCCAATGTCAAGGACTTTACATTGGCTTCAGATTTGGTGGCAGTAGTCGAAGAATCACAGAATCTTTGAACAAAATTCTTTAACAAAAAATAAAACAAATTTATTAACATTTTTTTTTTTTTTTGAATTTCCATATATTTCGTTTTTATTCTTTTTTAAATATTTTGTTGTTTGACACTCCAGGGTAAAATTAATTGAGGACACAATTTTTAATGATTCTACCTTACAACTAGAAGTTTATGTTGTCAAAAACCTTATTCATGCAACAACAAAATACATGTAGTCACATATACTTTGTTCTAGTGTTTTGAAAAAAAATTAGAAAATTTTTTTAAAATTTTGTTTTAACTTCTCTCACATCTAGTTGTATTTTATGCTACCTTCTGTTATTATATTACGATTTGGATCATTTAATATACATATAGTTATTCTCGAGAGGCCTAACTTTGCATTCTAGAAGAGACATTTTTACCTATCACACTCAACTTATAAAGAGAGCACTGTCTATGATTCTTAGGACTATGGTAGATGCATATATGCGTATATATGTGGAGACTTCCATATTCTACATGTGACAAAACTCTGCTTAAAAATAAATTGTACTTTTCTCATCAAACTTATATTTTAATTTTGAGTCAAAAATGTTCAATAGAATTATTAGGACCTAAAATATATTTTGTAAATTATATAAAATTCTTACAAAAATAAAATTTAAATAAAATATGTGAATTTAACATCTATACATACATACATACATTTTGGAAATAATTCTGTAACTTGTGAAACTTTGGATATGTCTAAATAAATTATCAGTACTTTCGCAAAAAAATTAATTTATGACTTGAATATGAAAAAAATACATTAGGAAGCCTTGTAAAACATGCTTACACTTATTATCTCTTTTATCTCTTTTAGTTTAAGAGATATTTAGATCGAAGCAAATTTTACCCTCATTTTTGGCCTAGTTTTATTTAAAATTTTTTAAACGTGGGGGTCTTAATTTAGGCCCTAAAAGTTTTTGAACATTTCCACCAGATTTCGCACGAAATTTTAAATAATATTGCTCAAAGAATCATATAGATATATCTATCCGATAAAAAGTTATATTAATCTGAAATTCAAAACTTAAAAAACCCACACTTTTGGGGTTATGTTCAAAAAAGGTGGTAATATTATTTCACTTCTAAAATATTTTTTGTTCCGAAGTACAGATTTTTTGTAATGGTTTCAAAAGAAATCTTAACATATATGCGTGTAAAGTAAAATCGGAGATGCTTTGGGCAACGGTTTCCCCCAAGCACTATCCAAATTTTGTCAATTTTTAAAAAGTTTTTAACTCCCAAATTTTAAAGCCGAGATCAACAAAAAATTATATTGGCTATATACCCCCTTATGTTGGTAAAATACACAAAAAATATTTTCTGAGCCACACCTTTTGCAACGGCCGAGTGATCAATGAAATAAAAAATGAAATTAAAAATACTTAAAAAAAGCGGGCGAAATATTGACCCGCTATAGAGAAAAAACTTCACCAAGGTACCTCAAAAAGTAAAAATTGTGATATTTGAAGCCCAATATCTCGCAAACTAAAAATGATAACCTATATATACGGCAATGTTGTTTGTAGATCTCAACAAGCAGAATCCATTCGTATAAAAATCTTTCATATCTGTTTAGATATAGGAAATCAGGATACAAACTTCAGATTTATTTCCATTTCATTTTTTGAATGGGACACTGTGCAATGACGAGTTATATTCTTTATAAGTGAAACGTAAATTTGTTACTATTTTTGGCATAGAACTGTGACTTAAGGAAATCCCCATAAGAAAAAGTCAAGCATCATCAAATCGTACGATTTCTACAAACTCCGAGTTAGATAATCATTTCACTTCACTCTTTACAGATTTTCTATTGTGATCCATGTCATCGAATTTTAGCAATAAAATTGGTTTTAATCGATAGGTAGTGCTATACGTAGTGCTATACATAGACAGTGAAAACGATGTCATCATTGTCTACGAAGAAACATAGACTGAATGGAAAACTGTTTTACTAAATTGAGGTTTATCTTGAGAATCTTTAAATATCCAAAATACAATTATTATAAGTCAAAAAATTTAATAATTCTTACAACCTCCAGATCTAACTTTAAAAATATCGATCATTCTTATGGGGGAGAATCCCCATCTAAAACTGAAAAATATATCTTTTGAAAAATTAAAATCAAGGATGATCCGTCTACTCCTACTTAGGAGAGTGTGAGATCAGTACTACCAATACTAGATTTTGTGAACATTGGTGTTGCAACTCATCTTAGCTTCCATTATTAAAATTCTTACCCTTCATAAAGGCCAAGGTTCTACCAACATTGTTACCCAAATTTTACATTGGTTTTCGTGAATATCTATTTTTTGAAATATTTACTAATTTAGTGAAATGAAATAGTCAATGTTACAAAGGTAACAACCAAATTAAATACACCCTCTATAAAAAATACAATAGAGAATAATAAAAAAGACTAAAAACAACACCAAAACAGAAAAAAGGAACAACAACAAATATTAATAAAATAGCAAAAAAAACCGACTGCTGGAATTCATAAAATATTCATGAACTCCAGGTCTTGCAGTTAGTACGAGCAAGCGAACAACCAACCGGCAGAGCTAAAAACTCTAACATTAGACAACGGCAAAGTTTAGTTGGATTTCGAACGTTCAGCAATTCAAAACATAAAATCGGAATAAAGTACTAACGGCAAAGAGAAGAATAAAGAAAAATAATTGAAAGGAAAGAAGAACAAAAAACTATAAAGCAATTAAAATACTCATCATATAATTGATATATAATTAATAATTTCAATTTTATTATCCCATTTATCTTTGAATTTTCATATAATTCACAATAGTATTCTAATATTTCATAATATTGAACAAAATATTAAAGTTAATAAAGCGAAAAAGTGTTTTCTTTTTTTTTCTAAGTATATATTTTTTTTAAAGGCCGAAACATGTTGCATGGAATGAGAATTAAGAAAATTAAGGAAAAGTTCAAGAAAATTACTTGGCAAATTCTATTCAAAACAAAATTTCAATAAACGTTTTGTTAAGATTTAAAATTACATTTGTTTGTTAGCAAGATTTATAAGTTTTTTTTTCGAAAACATGGGAGAATTTATAATAAAAGAATTTAAAAGATTTTTAAAAAAATTTCTTAAAAAATAATAAGTTAATTAAATCATTTATTTATTACCTTTTAAATGTTTATAAAGTGTAATATAAAAATATAAAATTTACTAACAAGAATTATTTTATAACCTCAAATTTATTTATTATAAAAAATACAAAATAAAACAAATAAAAAGTAAGAAAATCACCTCAAATCGTAAAAACAAACCATTAAATTTATTTCTAACAAAATTGTGCCTTATCAAAAATTATAGTACGAGAATAAAATATATAAAAAATAAGTATTAAAAAATAAAATATTGTTAGAAAGAAAGAAAAACAAGCAACAAAAATAAAACGGAAATAGCTGTGATTCTGCTATATTGGCTACCGAATGGATAATGGGTATTTGTTTAGACACAGGTGAGTAGTATTGATATTTCTACTTGTATCCATACCTATTTAGTTGATTTCTTTTATTTTTCCTGTGATAATTTGTTTAAGCATTAACAACTTGGAGTGGACAAATTACAAAGTTTCCATAAAATAATTTGAATTTTCAAACTATTTTTTTAAATTTTTATTTTTTTATTAAGGAAAAAAATTAATAGTTATGTTTTTATGAATTCTCGGTTGTTTCTACCAATTTATTCACTATAATATCTGTCATTCATGATAATTAATATTACTAATTTTATAAAATTTTATTTGCTGTTCATAAATACAGAAAAAGGGAAACTATACCATGCAGAGGTCAAAGGTCCGAATCATTTTATAACCTATAGTAACAAGACTGGACTTAACATATTCTTTGATAAACATTGAACCAAATGCTTTTTTGATTTAATGGAAGCATTCTTCATAAGTATTTCAAATACTATTATTTTAGGAATTACATTGGAATTTAACTAATCGTTTTTCTTCTATATATCATAGTTATTCAAAAAAATTTCATTTCCGCTCTTTCTGTAATATATTACAAGCTATAATAAATATTTGACAGGTATAGACACCAAGTTGTCTTAAATTAAACTTTAAATAAAAAAATTACTCCTATCTATATCTACACAGAAAAAAATAAATTTCGTATTCTATTACTAAATTCATAAAACCAATTATATTATTTACTGAAATCGGACCTATCACTGAATTAGTAAAATCAAATATTCAAATTCGTAAATATTTTATTGAAAAAATTTTAATTTTTTCTTATTAAAATATTTTTACTATTTATAAATTTGAATATTTAAAAATTTTTAAGAAATTCAATAATATGGTTTATTAAAATCAATAAAAAAAATATTAAATTTTTTGCAGATTTTCAAACAATTTTTTTTACATTTTCTATAAAATATACGATAATTCGGATCGAATGTCAGTATTGTATTTTATCATGTAAATGCATGTGTGAAAATTTGGTGTAGATAAGCGAATCTTTTATATAATACTAACTAATTAATGAAGACTTTTTTAGATTAAATATAGTTTAACGGTAATATACAGCGTATAGTATGTAGATAATGTGTAATTATGCTGGTGGAAAATAATGGTGCCATAACTAATAGTTTATGTATTCATATATAGTAGTATATAAAATATACATATATGAATAAAAAGATAGATAGATAGAGAAGGTTGACGTTATACCAAATGTACCACATCCTCGCCCAGAGACCGACCTCGGTCCTTTGTGAGACTCTTCATTGAAAAGCTATAGGATATATATTACAAAAAACAGAATTCAGAATATAGGAAAATAGGAATAGAAGAGAAAAAGGATAGGAATAAAAAAGAATCATATAAGAGGATTAGCAATGTTGCCAATCCCCTGACTCTCCCTTAGACAGTCGATTCCCATGACGAAGCCTATGACGTCTACGAGCTCCACGTCCCGAACGTCATTTAGCCCGTCGAGGAATTGACTGCCCAGCCATTTCATCCTACGATACTGCAATCGTGACAATGGCACATAATGTGTTCAATAGACTCAGTCTCGTGGACGTCTGCTGCGCCTTGCCTTGCCAGTACATTGCATATATTGCAGTGGCCAGGCACCCAGCAGAGTCTCACCATGTAGTTTTCCGTCAGCTCTCTCAGTGATTTCTTACAGGCAGCAACTAGCCTGGATTTCACCAGATGTGTCCCCAAAGCCTTCAGAGCCGCCTGACTGTCCACATAGAGGATAACTTCAGTACCCCTCACAACGTTCTGCCTGATTAATTTTGCGGCCTTCAAGATGCCGAGAATCTCAGCCTGAGAAACGCTGCACTCATCAGGAAGTCTAAAAGAGCCTTTCAAATCCGTGTCCATAATATAGACTCCCGCATCAGTACCTATGTCCAGCTTCGATCCATCCGTGAACACTGCACAACCTTCATATAGTCTCTCAGTGCCGGACCAGATCTCCCTATCAGGTATCACCACGACAGGATTTATCCCAAAGTCCGATTCAGCGGCCATGTAATCTGATGCCCCCATGGAGTTCATATTAACCTCACCATAACTGATCTCGTATATGACCCGGGAGTGACCTGCTCTTGATGAACCTAATAGTCCTAATTCCTTTAGTCTCAGCAGACTACTTGCTGCCATACCCTTCACAAACTCCTCAATGGGTAAGAGATGAAGTATGACATCCAGAGCCGTTTGTGATATACTTCTCATTGCACCTGTAATGCCAAATGAAGCACAGCTCTGTGTCTTAGACAAAAGGTTCCTATTACTCCTACGTTCCAGTGCCTGCCACCAGACAGAACAACCATACGTAAGAATTGGTCTCACCACCGAGGTGTAAATCCAATTTACAACTTTTGGTTTGAGCTCCCAATTCTTACCTATGGAGTTTCTACAGGTGTAGTAGGCGTTGAGGCCATGTTTGAGTCTCTCCATAATATATGTACATGAAATAAAAGAACACACAACACTATTTCCATTTATATTTTTAATTGTAAAAAAAAACAAGAAATTGTTATTGTTTTTCGTATTAGTTTAGAATGAATTTACAAGCAATAAAATAATATATTAAATCTACTTTTCATAAGATACTTTTCATAGATAGAGAGAAATATAATTATATATATATATATATATATATATATATATATATGAATGTATAATATGAACAGCAGTGTTGCCAATTTAGCCTTTTTAAGGCTAAATCTAGACTTTTAATTTTACTTTTAGTCTTAAAATTTTCTTTTTAGCTTCCAGCTTTTTTTCTAGCCTTTTCGATTCTTTAAATTGCCTAAAAAAAGGCTAAATTGTTAGTATTTCAATATCGAAGAAAATAATTTATTATTTGTTATTACTAATTTTAATTCTATAGAATCATCCGTTTAAGCATTTTTGTATATTTATTTATTCGCATAAAATCGAGATTATTTATATTTAATAAAAGATTTCGCCTGCACCGCTTCATTCTCAGAATGAAAAGTGATTTAACTCATTTTGTGAAGTTACAAAGTTGATTACTATATTTACTTTTTAATATATTTCATTAACAATAGAAACTATTTATGAAAATAATTTAAAAAATCTTATTAATGCGAAAAATCACCCAAAAATTTGGAAATGCCTAATTAGAAAGGAATATTTGTATGGGAATTTTTTGGGCGATTTTTCATTAAGACATTTTTATAAATGTATTATTGTTTCTTTAGAAAAATATCAAAAACTAAAAAAAACTTTTCTCTGTCCTTATATTTTGGGGAATTTAGACTTTTTTGACCTTTTTTAAAGTTTAATTTAGACTCTTTTTTTTCTCATCTGGCAACACTGACGAAAAGAGACCATGTTCGAACTTTATGATTCCTAATTTTTCTACATGTTTTATTGCACTCTTCACAGGTACAAATTTAAGTTAGGTTAGATTAGATGTAAATGTAAACTAGACAGCTCACTTGGTCCTATTGGTCACGTTGTGTTACCCTGATGGATCATATGAATCTTTTTTAACATGTCGGAGAATAGGTTCGAATCAAACCAACCTGACGCACGAATAATAGATCTTATATGTCTGACATCAACTGCAGAATGATCAGATGATCCATGCATATATGAACTCCCAAATTCAGCAGTCCTTATACAAGTCACAATTCCATAAAAGAAAAACATAATGATAAGCTATATTCTGACGCCACATCCATATTTTGTCTTATTTGAAACTACTTTTAAAGTTGAAATAATAGAAAACAAACCCCATTTTCTGTATATAAATAGATCTACACTAAATATAGACTTAAATATATTTCAGAAATTTTCCTATTAAATTTTCGAAATCTACAAATTAATATAAATTTATGAAATATAATCAGAAATTTATAAATGTATTTCAGAAATTTCTAAATGAATTTTAGAAGTTTCGATTTGTTTTCTTTTTGGAAATTTCTAATTGTAATTAAAAACTTTCCATTTGTAATTCAGAATTTTCTATTTATATTTCTAAAATATCCAAATGTATTTCCATTTTTCTATTTGAATATCGAAAATTTCCAAATGTAATTCAGAATATGAGACAGATATTTTACTATAGAACTTAATTACAATTAGTTTAGAAATTACAATTTCTGAAATGCAATTAGAAACTTTTTAAATACAAACTTCTTAACTACAATTTGAAAATTCTGAAATACAAATTAAAAAATTTTTAAGTACATTTAGAAATTTCAGATAATATGTGTATAATTTAAGATTTCCGCAATTTAAAAATTTCTGAAATTCAAATAAGTAGAAGTTTCTGAAATTCATATCGAAATTTCTGAAATTCATATAAAAAACTCAGGAAAAAAGTTGTTATGAATCTGTATCTCGAATTTAAGTGTATAGGAAAATTTTAGAGGGGGATCTAAGCTTTCAGAAAAATGATGCTGTAGCCACCCTGTTATAATATAGGATGAACTACAGGATATCAAAATTCTCCACCTCGAGCATGAATAAACTTTAATATATCGAACCTACAAATTAAGACCAATTTCTTTTAAATTTTAAGAAATAATTTGACGAGATAAGGAAAAAACATGCTTAAACACTTTTTTTGTTTTTCGCGAATAATTTTCGTAGTATAGAATTAATTTATGACTACTTTTACATTTTACTCATATTTTTAACATGCTAAAAAATGGAATAAGTTTAGCTGAAAAGAAATTTATAAACATTACAACTTTTTAAAGAAGCGTACTTCCATTTGAAAATGTAAAAACTTATCTCACTTAAGATATCAAAATTTGTTTTGGAATACAGAAGGACTTTTTTCTTGTCAATACCTTACCATCCACATATCTTACGAAATTTTGAAATAAATGTACGTTGAAACATCTAACACGTACTATGTGAGTGCCCTACTATTTCAGCTCAAAACATAAAGTTCCTAGAGAAAGCTGTAGTAACTTCAAAAGATGCAATTGTTCTCTCACCAAAAAATTATTGGCTTTGTTCGAAGCCTTAACTTGACATGGTGAACATATAAGACTGAACAAAAGATCCTTTGGTGCTTATGGCTTCTTCAATTAATTCAAAACTTAACTTTTTCTACAAGTGTTTACAGACTACATTAGAAGTCTTAGGCGTATACGCTAAAAGCCTACACTATGTCAGTCAAAAGAAAGGAAAAAGTTTGTTATTTTCTAACCTTACGAAATGGTAGTTTTTTGTCACGTTACTCCTTGAAGTGTCGACGGGACCTAAAGGAAATATTTGGATTAAAAGTTTGGTTTTAGAAAAATTGGAAATAAAAATAAAATAAATAAATACAATTGATATAGAAATTTCTGATATATAACTGGACATTTCTGAAATATAATTAGAAATTTCTGAAATGCAACTCGAAAAGCTGCATTATTAGTTATTTTGGCAAGTTTATGTTTTGAAGATACACAAATTAACGTACATATCACAAAAAAATAAATATGCAATTAAATTCTTGATACACAAATTTAAAACTTATTGCTAAAAAATCTTCCACGTCCACAGTGAAAATTAATTACCATTGAAATGTTCTTATGCAAGACACTTCGAGTTCTTCTTGTTCTTTCTGTAGCACGTAGTGCCGTTCTAAAAGAAAACAAATTGTTTATCATTAATCTGTTCTTGTTCAATGCGAGAAATCGATTGCTTCGGGTTCACCTGCACACTCTCTCGAAACGCGACAATGTTCTCGGCCGATATGGCGTTTTTTAACGCAGGAGTTTTGCTTGATTGTTTATCGAACCGGTCGTCTGTAATTTGACAGCTAAGCGATGAAGAGTCGATTTTGAATAGCCGCTAAGTCTGACATAAAAGGAGAGCAACTCGTTTAAACTACCACTGAAATTGTTAAACAAGCTTTATACTTGGGACGTACTGCTTAATTAATAAATAAAAGATTTCAAAGACGTCACCAAAACACAAAGGCCGCCAGTGATTGTCAACGTCGTCCAATGATTAGTAACATTTCGTAAATAATTTTTCCCAGAATTGATTCCAATAAAAATCTTAACCCACTGGAAGTGTCACTAGAAAAATTTCTCTCAAAACACATAAGGCAATTTAAATTTTTTTTAATTATACTCTACACCACCATATGTAATGCTTTTGTACTGATGTCTATAACGGTCGGAATATGAATATACCATACGAACTTTATATATATATAAAGTAAAATAATCCTGGATAACTTTCATCACAGTCACAGAACAGTTTTTAAGAAATAAGAAATTCACATTTCAAAATATAAAAATAGTAATTATTTTAGTCTTAAATAAATACAATGAATTTGTAAAATTTTTTTGAAAGTTAAAGGTCAAAATAGAAAATCGTGTTACAAAACATTGTCGTGTTGCATTCATCTAATATTAGCAAGAAAATATTGGTTTCAATATTTCTTAGTCTAGGTTCACACACAGTTTTTAACAAGGTAACAACAGTTAGTTCAGGAATTTTTTATAGTATTTTAAAAAACCCTTTAGAGTTAATTACATCGAACTGGATGCAAAGCAATGTAATCATCTAAACATATAAGTGTTTGCTTGATTACGATCAATCCGCGTTTTTAATAGAATTTTTAATGTTTAAAAATTGTAAAAATGCGCATTTTAGCTAGTTTTTAATTCCTAGAATTTTCGACAAAAAATCTGGTATTTGGGAAGTGGCAAATTGGCAAAATTCCCGGGATAAAAACCCTAGCAATAATAAATATGCAAATATAATAACCAATATCTCGAGAAATAGTGGATCAGAAAACCTTTAAATATTTTTTTTCGAAATCAGTGACTTTGAAAATTTGAGAAATGATCTTTAAATAATTTTTCGTCTAGATTGTAATTTCGAACTTCTGGTTAAACTGTTGTTCTAAATTTCTATTCTAATAAAATATCGATCGAAATCAAATGTCTTAACATAAATATTTTCTCGAAAATTACTTAAACTTATTAACAAGATAATATTCTACGTAGCGTTAGCTGAAATACAAAATCAGCTAACTAACAATTTTTATTTATTCACAAGAGAAGGAAAATATGTCCAAATATAAAATATAATAATTTAGGTTTAATAGTTTCATGAATTAAAATCATAGTTAACTTGATTCTTAATAATTTTTTAAATCGTTCTTCCACTAAATATTAATTACGTTGTTTCGCATTTGTGAACCCTTTTTTTAATTTTCTAATGTAAAGCAATGTTTAATATAAAGTTAAATCTATTGTTTGATTGTTTAATGCTGCCGTCAAAATCACTTTTTTTTACCCTCCCTAGTCCCTCCTTAAAAATCTTTAGGAAATATTTTAAATCTAGGCTTTTCAGAAAGCTAACTTTCTTTACGTTTAATATAAATAGTCATAGACAAAAAGTCCTATGTGTTTTTAATCAACTTTTCAGGAGAGCGAAAACAAAATATTTTGTGTAAATAACTTTAATAACATCGGAACTAATCCAGATATTTGCAAATGCATTTAAATTGAAAAAGGACAATCGATAAACCTTTCAGATAGTCTTAGAGAAAAAATTTTGTAAAATTACACATAAGACTTTTCGTCAGCACACCTACGTCACGTAAAATATTTAAAAATTAAAAACAATTTACTTAGAATTAATTAGGTATAAATTTTATTGCATAAACACACTAATGTGAAACATAAAAATATTAATTAAGGTCAAGGTTGTCGACTAAATTATTCGTGACATTATAGCATATTACACCTGGCATTTCCTACTACTTTTTAGTACTTCCTTTTAATTAGCACTTCCGTTTATTTTTGCACAAACACAACTTAAGTAATGATAATGTAAATAAATGCCGTTACATTTTAAAATTCTTGTATTGACAAACTACTCGTATTAATTCCTTTAAAATGGTGTTCCATATTTATTTTTCTTTGACCAAAACATGTGTTCTTTCTTGTTGATGTTTTATATGATGATTGCGGGTGTTGGGGGGTATTTTTCCTTTTATTTTTTCTACATTCGTTTATTTGTATATTTTTGTATAAATATGTGTATTTTTATATAAATGTGTATGAGAAGGAATTTAATTGTATTTTGTAGGTCTATGTTGTTGATTGGCCGTGTCGGTCATGTGGTCACACTCGTATTTACATGTCTGTTGTGTGTGTGTGCGTTTTTTTTTTTTCTCTTTAATAATAAACCGACCATTCCAATAAGCTCCATGTGTGTGATTTTTTGTTGTTATAATTTCTCGTATATACGACCTTGATCCTATTAAATATTTTTATTATATTATTGTTGTTTTTTTCAATTCTGTTTTTCACTTCCTTCTTTACTCCATTTTTTTGCTTATAGCTTACACTTTTTTTTTTTGAGAGAGAAAAAATATTTGAGATGATTATCGTATTAATTGTACGTGGATAATTGTATCAAGTAGTTGTTTCCTTTTAAATTATCGCTTTAATTCATTTGTTCTTTGTGAGTTTCCATTTTGTTTTAGTTTTTCACCTTGATTTGATTTTATGATCTTTTTGGGTTTATTAATTTTTATCGTAATGGAAATTTAATATTAAGGCCAAATAACACTGTTGCTTGCCATTAGAATTAATCTAGTCACACAATGGCTTTGTTGTCTGTGCGCATTTTTTTTTTTACATATGTATCACCTTTGTAACGAAAATACAAAAAACAAAGATGTATGGGAAAAATCAAAAATTAAAGACTCAGTTTAAAAAGAAAGTATTTCGAGTTTCATCGTAATGATATTATATGATATTATTTGAAATTGGTATAGAATTTTGAAGATATTGAAATTTGAATTGAGAAAGTTAATTGAATATCGTTTAAAAGAATAAAGTTGATTTTACATACAAAGGAATATTTTTGTTCAGCATTAAAACATTTTGTTTGTCAGTAATGACAACTGCTTATTAAAGTAGTTTCTTGGTAATGTGGCGTCATTATTATTTGGCTACTCTATATTACAAGGATATTTTATACTAAAAAAATTTTTGTCACTTAGAAAGATAAGTGTGATGTAGTTTACTGAGTAAGATGTCAGCCATTTAAAACAAATGGTTAATTTGTGCCCAAGTTCAATTCTAACTGACGGCAAAACTTGTTTGATTTTTTATTTTTATTTTCGTTTAGGTACATATTTTTGAGTATCCCTAGAGTCTAAAAATAACTACATGAATTTGCGGACAACTCAAGCAAGAATTATTTATTTGGACAAAAATAAGTAGTTTATTTTTGTTTCCATTTATACCTGCTAGCTTACTAGAAAAGCAAATTTTTTGCTGGAAGATTAATGTAAAATAAAAAAATTTTAAATTTTTTCCTAATTTTTGGGATGCAGAAAAATGATTTATGATTGTAGTTATATATGTAACGTTGAGTCTATACTAGAGAAATTTTTATCAAGACAAATCTCAAACGTTTTGCCTGAATTCCAAATAATATTTTATCTCTAACAAGTATAGGGGTAAACGTATATCAGAATAAATCATGTAAAAAGTACCAACAAAAAACAATATAGCGTCTTTTCTCAAGCAGCGTTAAGTCAAAGTTGTCAGTGCCCGAGCGCTGAGAACACTGTAATAATACTGACAAATTCAGCCTACATTAGGCAAATTTTTATCGTGACAAAATTTTGACGTCTTGATAAAAAATTTTCTAGTATAGACTTGACGTAAGGACGGTTATTATTTGGATCCAGAAGTTGAGAATATAATGCAAAATATTAAATTATTCGTGGTCCAGATACGCCATAGATTTGTTTGCACATTTATACTAAATTTTGTGTGCACATGCATTTGGTGTAGGGTTGCCAGATTCGATCTAGCTTGACATTCCGGAAAACAGAGTTTGATTTTTGAAAAAGAATGCTATTTTTAGTCAAATGTGAACCATAATTGCTAAAAGATAAGCTTTCACTCCTGCAGGATAATATAATCCCCTTCTCATGCTTTCTTCAAAAACGTTAATTTTTATTATGGCTGTTACAAAACTGCAATTTAAATTTTTTAAAAATTTTGTTAAACAAATTTTAAAAAAATTTGAAAAAAAAACTATGCTGTTTATAAGCACCATAGAAAGTAAAAAAGAAAAGAGAATTTGAATATCTATTACAAATTCGCCTTACTTTAGATTTAAATTTTAGCGGATTTCGGCAAAAGGTTTTTTTTTTTGAAATTTTTATGTTGTATAGTAAATTTTTGTACAGATCAATAAAAATTATAATATAAAAAGTTTATATAGATTGTAGAAAATATATTCTGAAATTTTTAACGAATTTGAACAATGTTAACCAAAAACGTTTTATTTATGTTTTTTATTTCATATAAATATCATAACCAGGGCAACCAAAAATATGCAAAATCATATTTTTTTCCTGGGCTTCAAATGAATCAAATCGTTAGCTATTTATCCGTTTGAGACAATTTTAAGAACTTTAGCATTAATTTGTTGCAGCATATTTTGCATATTTTTATCATATCAGAAAAGTTTGGACTTAATAGCACCTTTTGTCATATTTTAATATACCCAGAGAAAAAACGACCACATATGTGTTGAAAACGATACCATTAAGTGTCAATAGTGAATCTGCCCTGTATGTGTTCAAATTCGATACTGCGTGTTTAAATCTTAACGAAAATCGATACCTAATTGGTATCAAGTTGAAACCATTTAGGTATTATGTTTTCTATTCAAGTTGTTAATGAATGGTATCAATGAGTCGATACCATAAATTACCAATGTGATCACAATTGTGGTGGATTTTGAATCGAATTTTTTCCCTCAGTATAGAAAATCCTTATTATGGAGCATATTTTAGCAATTGAAATGGCATAATTTTATATATTTTATACTTAAAAGCATAATTTTGCTTATATTGCACTAAAGAGCATAATTTTTACATATTTTATACTAAAGAGCATAATTTTTGCATATTTTGTACCCAATAAAATATTTTACATAATCTGATATTAGTGAAATTTTCTTTTTATTGTCACATACTTTTGAATACGATACCTAATAATTTTCATCATAGAAACTGATAGATATTTTTTAGTTTCCTGTTACAACGTATTTGCTTTGAATATTTTTAAGTTCAAAAAGAAAATATTCTTTAGCGATTTCTAATAAAAATAAAGTTATTCTATTCTTAGAATGAATAGTTTAGTAGTTTAAAGTTTAACCAGAAAAATTTATATTTTGGGCTTAGGAGCTTTTCAATTTTTAGTACATATTTTTTGATTTTAATAGCAACAGTTTTTTAAAGCCTATTTTTGGTTGCCCTGCTTATAATTGATTAAAATTCAAGGCATTTTTATGCATACATTAAAATATCCATCATGATGAAAGAAATATATATTTTAAAATAAATTAAATGAATAGGCAAAAGTATTGAAATTGAATATTTATTCATTTGAAAACTATTTAAAATTTCAAGTACAAGTTTTGAAAATAGGCTTAAATTTCCTTTATTATCAAATTTAAAACTATGCCTTTTCTCAATAAATAATATAAAAACTATTCTTTTTTTTTCAAATTTAAGACTGAGCTGGATATTTCTTTAACAAACAAATGTTTCTCAAATATTTTCAAAACGTTTTCTAAAAATATTAAAATATACTTGACTTAATTACGAAAAATATTTTTTAAACTATTTTTAAAACTAAAATTATACATATCATAAATGATAAATTATATATTTTTTTCATTAGCTGAAAAGGAAATTTTGCCTTCATCATATTAAGCATATTGTTCTTCATATTTCATTGACCATAATATTTGTTTTTGTCCATTTTATTGCGGTACAATTGCGTAATCATATTTTCTTTTATATAATGTTTAACAATTTATTTTTTGACCAATCATGTCTAAGTTTTAAACACTTTTATGAAAAAAATTAGTTTTTTTTTTAATGTGGAAAAAATTTGAATATTGTCTTAATTAATTTATATTTTATAATCACTTGAAAATTTTGTAAAACCTTAGGATATAATTTTATAGAAAATTTCTTTTTTTAATTTTCTTGTTTATTTCAAAACCCAAATTTTATAAATTTGAATACAATTTGAGAAATATACTTTTTATTAAAACAAATTTTTGAAAAAAATTCTTAGGCTTAAATCGATGTTTATTGGGTACTTTTGTTTTTACTTCAAAAAAAAAAAAAAAAAAAAAAATGTTCTATTATTTTATCTATTTGAATTTTGTATGTATTGTGTGAATACATTTTAAATATTTTGTTTTCAATGAAATTGATGTTGTATAGACTTTTTCATCTGATGAAAAAAGGTTTAAAATAATTTTAAATCTTTGTGATAAAAGATTTTTTTTACAGGTAAGAATATTATATTCGATTTGGTTGAATCTATTATACCTATTATCTACAATTTTTAGTGCTGGGGACCCATTTTGGTCCTCTAGTGTTTTTACTTTTTATAAATGATCTCCCTAAATTAATTAATATTCTAATGTATGCTGATGATGTAAAGCTGTTTCTAACCTTGATGAAAAATGAGGATATGGTACTCCGATTTAGTTTTAGCTTTAATAATTGATGTAACATTAACCAGATGGAACTTAATCATAAAAAATGAGAGTTTATGTCTTTTACCAGATATTCCTGAGCCTATCATGATTACTATTTTGGAGGTTCAAAATGTCTCCGGTTCATTCCTTCAACGATTTAATAGTAAATTTTGATACAAATCTGAACTTTAAAAATCATATAATTATGACACTTAATAAGGCAAATTGAGTTTCAAGCTTTATAAAACATTGGACAAAGGAATTCAATTCAAGAGGTTATTAACTTCTTTAGTCAAACATATTATTGAATATTGTTCAATAATTTGGGACCCTCAATATAACGCGTATATACAAAAACTAGAATAAGTCCAAAACAATTTTAGCTATTTTGTGTTTGCAACTTAAGATGGTGCCACGATACAAACCTTCCCTTTTATCGTAGTCGCTTGGCACTTATAAAGCTACCAATTTTGAAAAGTAGGCAAATTATTTCAAACATTTTGTTTTTTCTCAATAATATAAATGGTGATATTGACTCCAAATATCTTATACACAATATTCACATTAATCTTTCAGGCTCTAAGTTGTCTATATTTCATTGCATATATTTTATTTATTTATTTAATAGGCAATGAAATTACAATTTTTTACAGTCTAGCATATATATTATTCTCAAAGCTATTTACAATAAAATGTTTTTTTATAATCATTCAATACTAAAGTCTTATTATTTATTAAGTTAAAAATACTCCTCTCAATACGAATACGATAAAAACCGCTGAATTGATTGCATATACGTCTCATGGGATCAAAGTTGCCATAATTGGTTCGAAAATATTTGATTTTTAAAGGAGTATAATTTCTATTTGGACGATTTGGTATTACGATTTCGATCTTACGAAGCAGGAACTTAGAATTAATTGAACCGTTTACTAAATTAATTACAAATGAAATATTCATATATTTTCTCCTACTTTCAAGAGTAGGAAGATCAATTAGCTGTAATCGACTTTCATATGATGGTAAATTAATATTAGGATTCCATGGAAGATTACGAAGACAAAATAAGAGAAATTGTTTCTGGACCGATTCAATTTTTTTTATATGAACTTCGTACTGAGGATCCCAGACCACGGAAGCATATTCCAGTATTGGTCTTACAAGAGATATGAGTAATTGCTTGGAAACGTAAGGATCATTAAACTCTCTACCCTAACGCTTAAGGAAACCTAAAACTCCTTTAGCCTTATTAACGATTTGCGAAACGTGGGAATTAAAGGATAGTTTACAATCAAGCCACACACCCAGATCAAGAAATTCTTCGACTAGAATAAGTTGATATTCATTTATTGTGTATCTACAGAATACTGGACTTTTTCTGTAGAACATCATGTGTTTACACTTTCTTAAATTTAGATCCATTAGATTTATCATACACCAATCATAAAAATTGTCAAGATATGATTGGAGTAAGGAACATTCATAGGAATAGTTAAAACTATGGAACAGCTTTACATCATCAGCATATATTAATATTCTAGAATATTAGGAATAATAAGGGGCCGAAATGACTACCTTGCGGAACATCGTATAAAACAGAAATGGTTTTCGAAAATCCGAGTTTATCCAATTTGAACAATAGGAGCTCGTGATTTACTTTATCGAAAGTTTTACTAAAATCTGTGTATATTGCTTCTGTCTGTAAACCGGAATCAAATGCAGTTATAACTGAGGTTGCGAACTCCAAAAGGTTAGTAGTAGTGGAACATCCTTTTCTAAATCTATGCTGAATATAGCATTCCAAAGATCCAATTTTTCTAATTTCTATCCATTCCGGAGAATATGTACGGAAGTAAATAAATACTATGAGCTAATTGAGGAGATTAAGAATATATTACTAAGCTATTTAAACTCTAGGACAACTGCGAAGCTTGTCGGATTTCTTTTTTTTTTTTTTTTTGTTTTTTGTTTTTAAAGAAAGCTCTGAAAAATATTTTAAAATAAATTTAATTTTTCAAATAAAAATTAACATTTTTTTTTAAATAAATATTTTTGGAAAAGGTTTGGTAAAATTTAATTGAACCATTAGAATGGAGAGAGAGATCCATTACTATCCCAATCCAGAGGAAGATAAAGAAGGGAAATCTGCTATTAAGAAGAATGCAAATATAAAGATGGATACAAGTCCATTATGTTCGCAGTCAACATTTCAAGTCCCATCCTATTCAAAACAACAAAATAAGAACACAGATATGGTCAGTGATATTTTTCCAAAGCAATTAGATATAAATTTATCTGTTTCCCAACTAAATGAATAAGTCCAGTCCACATCAAGTGAAGAAAGCAAAAATAATGATGTTGTTAAGGATTCTCAGGATCGAATAAGATGCGATTTTTGCAAATCAATTACCACCAATTCAATTCAAGTATCAATATTCAACAATCAAGATTTCGTGAATCCTTTAAGCCCTCAAAAAATAATGGTAATATTTTGGAAAATAAACAAATTCCAAATTTAAAAATGGCTGAACTTGATACCTTTATGGATCATGAGTCGTTATCAATTTCTTCAATAGAATAGGAATTCGAAATAGTCAAAAATAAGAAAAGAAAATTTCTGAAGGTGACGTAAAAATCGATATTTCAAAATGTCAATTTAAAAAATTAGATAAGTTAATCGATTAGATAATGTTAATCGTACAAACAAATATTCACTACTAGGAGATTTAAATATAGAAGCTGACAGGCCATTTAATGACACAGACATAAATCGTAACGACTTCAGAATCAATAAAGATTCCCAAACACATGTTAGAACCAGGAATGCATATTGCCCTCTTATATTTCTAGAAAATGTGACGAACTAAATTCGAAGAATGTTGAATTTAGAATTAAGAACCTGTCCAGATATAAAACCAAATTGTAGTTTAAAGACAGAATTGCTCCTGATACTGTAGATTCAGTTTCCAATATTCTAGGAAGCAGAGTATTGATACTGTTTTATTTTTGGTGATGCTAAAACCTTATCGAAGAGTAAACGAATTGCTCGGCTTAAAGTATATTCTTAATCAGGTTGTATCATGGGAACGTCCAAAAGCTAGCACCAAAATTCCACAATGTTGGAGATGCCAAAATTGGGGTGAATATTTGAGGAATTGTAGTCGTCCATTTTCTTGTGTGAAATGTCAGGAAAAACACGCTACAGGTGAATGTGGTTTTATCCCTGAGAATAATGTGGTACCATTTTGCGCTAATTGTAATGAAAATGGTCATAGTTAGATTTACAGGGGTTGCCCTGTTTACAAGAAATACGTTAAGATTAATGCTTTGAATGATGTTCGATGTGCTCCAGAACCTATAACTCTGGAAGATAAAATTTATAATTTTATGTAACATTATAAGACATTGTCAAGGGATCATGCTAGAAAAGAGTGCTTGAGTTTAATTAAAGATATTAAAGATGTCTATGGTCCGTAATTCACTAAAGTTAGTAACTTTTAATGTTGGTTCTCTTATACACATAGGAAGAAAAATTGAACTGAACAGATTACTTAATCAATTTAATATTGAGATTGCATTTTTACAGGAAATACATATGTATGTCTTCTGACACAAATGTTTATTTTGATAACTATATTTTTTGAGAGACAATAGCTCATTAGGTGTTGGTATATCTCTTAAAAATTCAATCTCTTTTTCAAGAATAAATATTCCAAATCTTAGGTTTTCAAACTTATTGGTAGAATTAAATGTTTCAATAAATGGTAGTATTAAGAAAATTCTTTGTGGTTCTATTTACTTTCCGTCAAACTGTAATCGTCAAATTAAAGCTTTTGAGTACCTTACTATACTGTTCAATAATTGCTTGAACAACTGTTATTTTCCCTCGGCGTGGAAAATTGCCAAGATTGTTCCTATTCCAAAGCAGTAATAATGACATTAACAGCTTTAAATCAATTTCATTGTTATCTAACATTGAAATTGGTTTTCTAAATCTATTCTGAATATAGAATTATTCGAGAGAACAATACGGGAAAAAATGGATTTAAGGTTAAATGAATCATAAATACTTCAGAGCCAGTTTGGCTTTAAGAAGGGCAATTCTATAGTACAAATTATTTGTGAAGGCCTCTCTTTAGTTTTAAATTTCTCTAATAACTATGATGGCTTGATATTAGGTGGTGATTTACATGCGAAACATAACTCTTGGGGAGATAATATTAACAATTTTAATGGGGAAGTACTTTCTAATTGGATACAGAACGAATCCATTTCTGCAACTAAAACTTGTGATGTATACCCCACTTATCCTGGAGGTGCATCACATTTAGATCATTTTATTATGGGTACAAATATTATTGATAATATAAATCCAAATTTCAAAATATCTACACTTCCCACTTTTTCAGATCATATTCCTTTGAGACTTAAAATTTATTTAAATGATTTCAACTTTATATTTAAGACTCCAGACCACTTTTTTTCTTTCAAAGACACAAATTGGAACACATTCAAAATTTATGTAAGTGAGACGATATGTAATCACTTCCCTCCAAGTAATAAGAATTTATCTAACGAGGAAATATATTATTTCGTAGAAGAATTTAACACATCAATGAATTTTATAACGGAGGTGCATTCTAATAGGATTGAAAATAGGAATGGAAAATATATGGTTTCCGATAGAATTAAAAAGTTGTTGAGAATTAAATATAATTGGCAGAAGGATTTGAAGAGAATATTCACTAGAACCTTAAATAGGAAACACCCTGATTACTTGCTTTTATCTAAACAAATTGATTTAATTAAAACTATTATAAAGAAACAGATCGAACTGGAGCAAGCGAATATTTTCAATGACATATTGAGAGAAATAGAACCTAGTCCACGGGCCTACAAGCAAATCTTTAAAATGATTGGAAATAAAAATCGTTCCCACGTTAAGGATGTTTCGGTAAATGGTATAAAGATTACTCTATTAAATGAGAAATTGGATGCTTTTAGGAATCATTTCACAACTGTTTATCAAAGTCCACCGCCAGATAGAGATCTTGCGGAAGTACAGGAGATAATTAGAAACACAATTTCACAAGTTGAAAATTTTGTAATATTCGATAATAATACGACAAATAAAAATACCACTTCTAAAATGATAAATAATAAAAAGTCATGTGGTAATCTAATTAAATATCGAATTATTTAATTAGAAAATTACCGATTAAAGCTTTTGAGTACCTTACTATACTGTTCAATAATTGCTTGAACAACTGTTATTTTCTCTCGGCGTGGAAAATTGCTAAGATTGTTCCTATTCCAAAGCAGAAAGGTAATAATGACATTAACAGCTTTATTTAAGGATAGCATGAAATACCTTGGAGTCAATTTTAATAAACTTTTGAAATTTAATAAACATGTCGCTTATAATTTGGAAAAGGCAAATAGGGTTAAAGGGGCGTTTTCAAGGCTTTTTAATAGTTGGTGTTTACCAATTGAGACTAAACTGCTTTTATACAAAGTGAGCACTAGACCTATTTTTTTGTATGCATTTCTTATATGGGTTAGTATCTCAAAAACGATGATGGAGAAAATGAAAATTTTTGAGCGACATATAATTAGAGAATGTATAGAAAAGAATTTTAGATCCTATAATAAAAGATTTTCAAATAAAACAATATATGATGAGGCTAAAATGTCTCCCATATCTTATTATGCCATAAATTTTGCAAAACGTTTTGTAGACCGACTATCGTATTTTGAAGGTAGTGTAATGCAGAATATTTTATCGAGTGAGCAAATGTTTACTTGGTCAAACACCAATTATTCGAACATAATTGGAATACTACAGGAACAACTCAATAGCTTTCTTGGTCGAAACTTTTACACAAGTACTATTCTCGGCGTACATAGGGATAATCTTTTATTATGTTATTTAGGTTTAAGATTTCTTAGAATTAGGTTTATATAAAGTAGATGGTACTCTACTAGTATTTATAAGAGCCGGGAGCACTGTTTCACTAAATGTTATTACAAATTAATTTGCCAAGGTTAATTTTATTCTTAATTTAGATAAGCTAGTCGTATAATCATATATTTACTTATATAATTAAAATAATACGATATAGTTTTAAGTTTTTTTTACTAATAATTTATGTTTATGAATAATGTATTATGAAAAAAATAAGTCTCAATAAAGTTAATTAACTAACTATTTAAACTCTAATATCTTTACTTATAGTAATATTTAGAATTAAGTAACTAAAATTTTTAAACCCTATACTGATTATCCCGATTAGGGACCAATGGTTAGGTAGGGAGAAACTATTCAGTGGAGTATCGGTATTCACTGATGGATTCAAAATGGATACAAGGCACGGGGGCAAATGTGTATCTGTTTGAGGAGAACATCAGGAAAACATATAGACTCTCAGATAGTTGCATTGTGTTCCAGGCGGAAATTCTGGGTATTCTTAGGGGCACGGAATTGATAGCAGGGAACATTGAAGAGAATACAGAGGTAACTCTGTATGTAGATAGTCAGGCGGCGCTAAAGGCCCTGAAAGAACATTTTGTCAAGTCTAGGTTAGTTAGCGACTGTAAGAAGGATCTCAGGAGATTGATGAAAAATTATCATATTAGATTCTGCTGGGTACCGGGTCATTGCGAGATAACTGGCAATGAGGTAGCTGATGAATTAGCTAGGAACGGCTCAGCTTTGGATAGGGTTGTAAGTGAAAATGGTGTGAGACCACCTCTAGGCTTTTACTTCAGGTTAATTAGAGGGTGGATTCGGGATAGAACCAATCATGCATGGAACCGTAGAACGGACTACAGATTATCAAGGGTCCTATGGCCTAAACTTGATATAGCAGATACAAATCTATTATTAGGCATGAAAAGGTGAAAACTGAAGACTATGATAGGTATTCTGACAGGTCATTGTCCCATAGGGGGAATGACAGGGAATTGGGATATAGGGTCCTCCGGTCTTTGCAGGATGTGCGAAGATAATGAGGAGCTAGAGACGGTAGAGCATATTATATGACACTCTCCATGTCTACAACTAAGTAGGCAGAAATGGTTAGGCAGTCGATTCGTTGACGAATTGGACAGTATATCGAGGATTTATCTCAATAGATTGATAGGATTCGTCCTTGTGAAATTCTAAGACGATCTAGCTTTGTCCGTCCGTCTGTTTGTCTGTTAAAAGTAGGTTAGAGCTTAGGGCGGACTACCTAGGAGGACTAAACTTCGCTCAACTATTTCTCTTATATAAGCTTTATTTGGTATTTAAAACGATCTAAATAGTACAATAAACATAATACTCGATATACACCAGAAAACCAAAAATGGGCGTGATCCACCCACTTTACACTTCCGATTTATTTATTCATCAGCTGAGAGTTAATTATAAATTTTAGTTAGGTAGGTAGGTAGGTAAACAAGGGTTGCACAGTACTCAGAAGAGTACCTGTGCATCCATTCGGAGATCTAGAGGTCTATTGTTCGTCCCTTCGTAGAATATATAGAGAGAATTTATAGAGGAATTTATAGAAAAGACCAGAAAAGGAAAAACAATGTGTTTGGGGCAAATAAACTTGTTGCAAGTTGTGAATATATTATATATGTATTTTGTCACTGGATAAATTTGATACCAGTTTCAATAACCTTCCACTATCATAAGTCGCTTTGCCTGTGTTACCCTCTAGACTCCCAGTACTAATAAAACCTTCATCTACGTCACTTTAATCTGAAAAATAATGTTTTTCTGAACCAATTTCTTGTTTATAATAAAAATACTGAATAAGAACTACATATAAATCAAAAATACACAAATTAAAATTGTTCGGGCCAAATTAACCCAACCTGTTCGACCCTGGGTTAATCATTGTTTTGAAAAAATTATATTTAATTTTTATATACAAAGTATACTATGCAATATTGCATTATTGTATAGGCTTTTAAATATTTGGAGCTTTTTTGAGAAAACTGGTTTATCGTCAATATTCTGGTGTAAAATACTGGTCACAAAACGTTCTCTTTGGTATTGAGGATTGTACAGAAATTAATTACTTTCATCATGGTTAATTTTGTTATGCAACACAAACTTTATTTATTCGCGGAATTAACAGCCGTGCTTGAGTTGGCTGAATATAAATGGACAATTTAAATCCATCACAATACAATAAAATTAACTATATTCGTAAAATGTTCATATATTTTGAAAATTTTATTTACAATTAATAACTTTTAGAAATTTTTGCGAATATTAAAATTATGAAGAAATATTTAGAAATCCGAAATTAAATTTTCGCGATCGTTGAAAAAAGTTTCCTCACCAAATGTGTTGAAATTATGAATTTAAGATTTTTTTAAATTGTTCATATAATGCATTATTTTTATTAAAAACAATAGTATAGTATTACTGGTATTGTCTTCAAAAGAATCATTTATTTCATAAAAAGCGATAACATCGCATATTATTTTTGCAAAAATTCATAAAATGTATTTGTTTTTATAATTTTTAAACATTTTATTCGTTAAATATATAGTAATGTTAAATGACTGTTTTAGTGAATATTAATATTAAAATACATTTTAAATTAATTTCCCATTCTAAATTTATTAAGGAAATAATTAAGAACCCTTTGGTACTGAACAAAATATTTAGCACATTCCAAATTTGTATTACCTGAATGAAAAATATAAACTTTATTGATTCTCAAATAGTTTTAAAAATTGCTTTTGGTGTGGAAGGGTTTTTCATCGAAATAACTTTTGAAACATGGGCTTTGACGTGATAACCCAGTTTTTTTTTTTTTTTTTTTTTTTTGTAAAAAAAACTTAAACCCCTAATATACATATAAGTATTTGTATCACGTAAAATAGTAATATTATATAAAAAATGATCAGATATGACTTTAACAAAGATATATCTTATATATCCACATTAAACCGCCAACTTCTGTAAATACAGTTAAAGAAAAAATAGCATAAGTTAAAGGATCTACACTCGAGATTTCTAAAAAAAAATAGATAAGGTGCAACAAACGGCGCCTAGTACAATAAAACTCACTTTTTATATCTTTAATATAATATTAATAATATTAGTTTATTAATTTAACATGAACTTTATAAATTACACCATTAACTTTAATTATTTTAATTATAATTTAACAACCAGACCCATGAAGCTCGCAACCAAGACTGCCAGTTTTTTTAACATTATTGTTGGCTCTTCGATTATCTGATCACGTTGCACAAACATGCGTCAATATACAGACGCTGATCCAGCAAAATCGTTTTCCCAGCAAACAAGTGCAAGTAGAAAATTTGGAATTGGGCCGGTTACACGTGTAGAAGTTATTAAATTACTTGTAAATTTTTAAATGCTGACTATGACAAATTAATTTGGTTGTAATTGTCAGCGGTGCCGCCAACTCGTAATGAACCACAAATTATATTTTTTATTTGTGTTTTATTGATATTGATTTTTGGCCGGACGTATGGACATCGTTAAATCGAATCAGAAAATGATTCTGAGCCAAACAGTATACTATTAGGTGGGGTTCCGAAGATTTTGTCTGTGCTTTACTAACATCAGCACATACGCATAATTCCTCAACCACCTATGTGGTGTAGGTTATATAACTGCGTTTAATATAAGAAGTTACAAGTAAAATACTAATATTTTTTTGGGTTTGCATCAATATTATCCTTACGTTTCTATTTATTTTTAAATGTATTAGGTCAGTGTGGGCTACAGAAGTTGTAATATGTTGGTCAAGGTCGGAAATAATTTAACAACACAACAAATTAATACACACAATTTCATATCGTTACATAAAAAAAACCAACAGAAGATGAATAAACTAAATAAAAGTTTTAATTTTAAAAGTGGCATTATAACTTTAACTATTACTTGATTTTTTTTTTCAATTTTCTACACTTCTCACTTCTCTCCTATAAAATTTCCTAAATGTTAGTTAAAGTTTCTGTATTTATAAAAATTATTGCAATATTTTCTCATAATATTTAGTTTGTTAAAAATTTATCAAATTGCAAAATTGATTTTCATAATAAATTCAGTTGTATTTGACATATTTTAAATGTCAATGTAAAGAGGCAATAATAAATAATTACTTAAGACCACCTGATTTCTTTAACAAATTTTCCCTGACAACATTTTCTTATGAAAATTTAAAAAAAAAGAAACACAAAATATTAAACGATTCATAAGTTAACTCTCACTAAAAACAAACTATTTTTTACCTGCAAACAATAAGAAACGTGTTCCTTGGCTTTGGTTGTGCATATGTAATTGATTAATTAATATACAAATATTTTCAAAATACTTAGTATGTACTTTTCAATTTCTATGACCATAAGAATATTAAAGAATGACGAAAAATAATGATAAATAAATCCCAAAAAAAGAAGACAAACTCAATGATTTATTTTGTTCAAAAAGGACTTAAAACTATTTTGGGAAAAGCCTAAGTGCTGCCAAAGTTTCTGAAATATAAAAAAGAATTATTTGCATATATGTACGGACATTTAAAAATTTGTTTAAGATATTTGTGGCTTTATAATGAGGTTCACACCTTTGAAGCCGGAACATTGGAAAAATAAAATGAAAACTTCTACAGTTCCTTCAAGCTGTCTTATTTAATAGAGTATGAAAGATCAAAATATATTACACCCCAGTTGACCACAAACTTTGTTAATGATATCGCCGTCTAACATTTCACAAACATTTCTCTGACAAAACATTCGAGAACGACTATCGCTAGCGATCTTAACACGAGCTGCTTGAGCTTACCCATCGCTCACTTTGTGGCAGCAAATCTTTCGTTCTCGAAAGTTCATTTACCGCATTAATAGTGAACCTTTTGTGGTATAAATAGCGACATGTAAAAATATTCGTGAATGATTCGTTTTCGATATCAAAAAAAGTTGAGATATTGTTAGATAATATACTAATTTTGTTTCACTTCCATTTTCTTCTCAATTTAAAATTAAAAGCTGCTTAAGTTTTTAAATTTATGTCTTATTACAAACTTAACACAATATATCAAATATTAAAAAAAAACTTAATTATAAATAATAATTCATTTAATGAACATTACAATTAATAAAGACATTTACATAAGACTGATAATATTTGAAACATTTTGTCCAGATTTCAAATTCGGCCAGAGGTGTCATAAATGTTTTTAATAATATTATTAATTTTTCCGTTGCTCAAATCCACATCTTTTGGGTCAAAATATTCTAAATTAATTTACAAGAAAGTAAATTAGATACTCTTTAGACAAGTAGCAGCATTACTTACTACTTTTTCTAAATTTTATTGTTATATTATTTTTATATTAAAAATTACTGAAAATTTAACTAACACCATAAATTTTAAAGCGCAATATTTTAGATCTCTTCGCAAAATTTAAAAGAATTGATAATTTCTCGAAACATTTAGTTTCGATATTTTATTGAGAAAAGTTGAATATTCGATATCTATATTTTTAAAATTCTCGTAAATTACGCTAATGCTTGCTATCAAAAACTCTTCGTTTTTAGCGACCATTCGCTAATATCCAAACTCAGGTCAGGCAGGACCTTAAATGTATTTATGCTATAATCAGTGTTGCAAGGATGTAAGAAAAAAAGAACTTTAAAAAAGTTCAGAAAAGGCTAAATGTTTCATTAAATAAAGCCAGAAAAAAGTTTTTTTTTCAATTTAAAACCCGATAAAAATTCGTATTAGTTTTTGATGTTTTTTTTTTTAAGATCCTGTAAGTAATTTTTAAATTAAACATAGAAAAGTTGTCAGCAAACAATTTTGGATTATATTTCATATGTATAACGATCCAATGTTTTAAATTGATATTTTTATAATTTTTGAACCATAATTCCATTTTTATTAAGCATTTAAAATTTTTGGTTGATTTTTCACTTTTATAAGATTTTTTTTTTTAATATATTCATATGTAGATTCTATAGTTAATGAAGTATAACATTATAATCCATAAAGTAAGTCCATAAAATTAGTTTGGAGAATGGAGCGCCGCCGGCGAAATTTTGAGTTAAATATACAAAATGTCAATTTTTTATGCGAATAAATACCCTGCTTAAATTATTTAAAAATAAAATTAGTAATATAAAATAATAAATTAATTTCTTCGTTAATGAAATTTAACATTTTAGACTTATTAAGACAATTTTAAAAATCAAAAAAGGCTAAAAAAGCTAGAAGGCTAAAAGCAAAATAAAAAGGCTAAATTTAGCTTTAAAGCGGCTGAACTGGCAACACTGATTTTAATTACAAAAATCAATTGAATAATCGGCTAAAATCAAACAATTTTTTGTAAATAAATAATTCTTAACTTTTGGCAACTCCATTCTCATCCTTAAATTATGCTACCCTTTTAATCTTTATTTACATATACTCAAAAAACATAATTCTTTCATAAAGGCAATTTTAATACTAGGTTTGTATGGGTAAGTGTGAAAACAATGGTATTAGGAGGAAATTAAATTTTTGAGTATAACTGTTACACAAAGAACAAACAAACGTGAGAACTGTGTCATAAAAAATAAAAGCAAAACAAAAAAGAAAATAACAGAGAGAGAGAATAAACACGAAACACCATGAAATACTAAATATGAAAAAACAAAAACCACTCTAATAATTATTTAGTAAATAAAAAAAATAAAAAAAACAAACATAAAATATAAGTCAAACCAAAATATAAAAAAAATAAGTCCTTGCGTGTTCAGGGATGTTCATTGACCACCAAAATACAATAGAACAAATTGTACATTTGTTATTCTCACGAATAGCAAGCGATACATAGTAGGTGTAATATAAACTAAATACTCTCTCTGTTGGTGATCCCCCACTATACATACCATCATTTACCACATTCCAATACTACTCTGGTGTCGACGCCACTTTTGAATGACAATCCTGTGAATAGTAGACTTTTTTTTATAGCTAGCTAAACAACAAAGAGAATGAAAATGAAAATATACGACATTCAAAGAAAAAACATGTCAATTAAATCGTTGACTGACTGACTAACTGACTTTGAATAAAACAACAACATGTAAAATCGAGGAAATCAATAAAAAAAAACAGAACTGAAATGAAATGAACTGAAAAACTTTTCATCTGTTCATGAGTACACGGTTTCCACGATTTTGTGTGTGTGTAAGTACGTATGTATGTATGGTTGTACGTATGTTTGTAGTTGCAAATACACGTGTTATAAATATGTACGTATACGTAATATTAGCTTTTCTAAAACAATTTTAAACTAAATTTAAATCGATTCGAAAATTGCAATTCCTTGGAGTGTTCATACCGTGAACTGAAATGCAAAAAGGACAAAAAAATCTAAAATTTTCATAATTTTACAGGAGAGAAAAAAACTTTATAATTTGAATATTATTATGGTTAAAATCGGTCTATAAATGGCCGAGATATCGCCAAAAAAACTGAAAAGGCCTCTAAAAAAATATTTGTTTTCTAATTTCTAAGCTCCTATATAAGCCAGCGATTTCGATTTTGCACAGAAAATTCGGAATCTTTTTTGGAAGGTTTTTGAAATGAACAAAATCGGTTCATTCGTAAATGAGGCTTCTATATAAGATTTGGAATTTGTTTTTAAAGAAACTAATAAGAAACGAATATTTATAACAGATCTTTTGTAAATATTTTTCTAGAATTTCGGTTTTTTGAATTAACCCTATCGGTCTAAAAACGTCCGAGTTATAGGCAAAAATCTGAAAAAATTATTAAAAATACACACACAAACATATATAAAAAGCATTGCAATGACCTTCATTGTTGACGTTTTTTGTATGAGCAAGCAGTAGTTTCTGATTCTATATACATACACATAATTATTTTTTATGTATATTTGGACGTTTGTTAGTTGGAAATAGAAGTATTACAATAACTCAGTGTTGTTGTTTTTTGTATAAACATTTTGGTCGATTAACTATTCGAATAATTTAAAATTGTCTATTTATGAAAAACGAATAAACCGAATAATTTTTTTTCGATTAAACGATTAACTGAAATTCAGTTTTCTGGGTTATAAATTAAAAAAAAAAAAAAAATATTTTTAAGATAAATTTGTGTCAAGTACATCTTTTTTTAAATGTCTGTTATATCCCAGCAAAAATAAATTAGTCATTTTTAGGAAAGTACTTTAACATTACTTCCAAAGTAACAATAAGTGTACGTTTTCTTGTGGTTAAGAAGTAATACAAACAGCATCCAAAGATATTATTAAAAAGATTCAAATAAATTGTTCTGCTATAGAACGTTGAAATTCGGCTGTTATATTGCAAATACTAGTTACTAAAAGTAACTATTTTAAACAAATTTTTTGTATTAAAAAATTTATTTTCTTATGAAGATCATAGGAAAATCGTTCACATCCCGTGAAAAAGCACATCATAAAGATATCATTTATCATTTATAATTTATCATTTAACTGGTAAATTGTACATTATATGACATCCTGAAAGAACATAACATAATCCTTTTTTACGATATGAGTCTAATTTTTATCCTATGCTAAATTATGAATAGTAAAGAGTTTGAACATTATTGTGAACTTTTTTCAACTCAATGAAATAAAGCCAAAACTAAGATGAAAACAAATCGAAGAATTATTACATTTCAAGAAAAAAAAATTTCAAAAAAAGAAAATACTTTTAACTTGTACGACACTAAAGATAAAAATCTTTTTTTTTTTTTTTTTGAACGAAAACGTTCAATCATGTCAGATTAAACGTTCTTAAATTAAACTTAAGGAAAAAATAATTTTGATGATTGTTACGCTAAAATTTCGATCTTTCTTTACACAAATGATGATTTTTTATATAAAGTTTTTGGCAACGCTGCTACATACAAACATATATATGTGTGTTGCTTTTTTTTGTGTTTACATTTTTACAGTTTGAAAAAAATGTATTTTATTTTTGTAAGTATAAATGTGAAAATATGAAAGCATGTTTTAGGGCGAAAATTTTATTATTTATCAGTGAAGTGGTTAAGGGTATAAAATATAAAGCACAGACTCTAGCGCTCTTATTCGTTTATAAAAAAAGAAGTTAGAGTGTTATTCAGCTGTGCCGAATCTTATATACCCTTCACTCGTATATGGATGAAGCTACAAATATATTTACCTATTCTATATCTATTTAAACGGCTTGACCGATTTGTTAGATATGAGAATAAAAGTTCTTCCTATATATATATATATATATGGATTTAGTGTTGCGGGATTCTAGGAATTGTGTACATAACATTGAAAATTGTTCAGGAATATCGAGTGTATTTAAATTAGGTATTAAAGTACGTATAAAGTGCAATATCCTTTACACCTGTGGGAAGGTATAATAAAACAAATTTGTTGTTACGCCCTTTTGAATTTCTTTGATAAAGTCGGTATTTTTGACTAATAAACTTTAAAAATTTAGAGAATATGTATTTTAATGCAAAGCACCATTATCAACCAGAAAAATTGTTTTGAATTTTTTTTTTTTTTTTGGTTGTTATGCCTTTCTGCATTTCAAGTGACGATACATTTTATAACAATTCTATTGTACTTTATACGTACTTCAAATGCACTCGACATTCCTGAACAATTTTCATTCTGATGTACACAACATCCTGGAATCCCGTAACACTAAATCCATCACGTGATTGGTTTTATGGAAACTAATATAAACTGGTATCATAGGGGCAGTATCAAGTCGAGCTGTTCGAAATAGATACCACATCCGGCACTTTTCATGTTTTTTTTTTTTCAGTAAAAGCTTTTCAAACATCCTCATCAAGGTGGACACCATTATCACAATCTTTTCTCTCCGATATGTTCACCATGAAGTCTGCATCAAAAATTTTAGGTATATAATCAATATTAAGATTCAATTTGACATCTAGCATTTAAAAATTTCGATAATTGAAATTTTTTCATGCTTCAGTTGTTTTCAATCATAATAGCCGTTTGCTGCTAATTGCTTTGCTAGAACGACTGATTACTACAGTTTAAATTTTTTGGAAATAAATCTGTAACTTCTAATCGGCTGGTGGTATTTTGACGTAAAATTTCACACAGGCGAGTATATAATATTAAGTTTGGAGTTTGGAAGGGGACCTCCACTGACCCTTCAGGAGCGAAGCTGTTAGGGCTCAAAATAGGGTACCTGCGATATAGATAATTTTTAACCGTTTGCCAAAATACTTATGCTACTTTAAAGTTTAATATGTCACGAAAGTTCTCAAAAAAATTGTACTATTTTGGATGTTAAAAAGTCATAAGGAAATAAATAATTTTTTCCTGTGCGTTTTTTTTAAAGTAATCAAAAGGTGCATTTTTTCGTGATTTATTAAACTCTAAAGTAGCATAATTTGGTTCTTTTTTTTTTTTTTGTATGTAATGCAGAATTACATCAGGTAGACACGAAAATTTATTTGAATAAAATAGAGTCCATAGTTTAACTTTATCATTTAAAATGATAAAGTGTAAAAATAATTAAAATTTTAGTAGAAGGATTCACAAAACACATCGAATATTCCAAAACTGTATTCTGTGTGTAGATTCATGCTTTAGGATCTAAGAACATATAGGCTAAATTAAAAATTTCGATATAAAATAAAAACGTCGAATTTGGGAGAGTCTGTAGTTATCCCTCGTTTTCAACTTTAAAATCATCTCCGTAAAGATAGTTTTCAGAAAAGTTTAAAAGTATTATATATACAGAAAGAAAATTTTATTTTGAAGGAAAAAGAGTATGGACAATTGTCGACCAAACAAACACAAAAAAAATTAATTTTTGCAATTTTCGATTTAAAAATAGTTTATTTTAGAACTGGGATATCGGCTTCAAAACTTTTTTATTCGATATATAATTTGTTCTTCAACTAATTAGGCAATAAAACTACAAAATCTAATGAAAATATTGAGATATGTATGGAAAAAACTGGACAAAGATGTTGCAAAATTCAGATACTTTGTTGTAATTTTAAATACATATAAATTGAAAACTATAAGAGATAAATAGCATTTACTTTTCATAGGCCTAATCGAGAGCTTTAAGAAGATGTAATAATATTTGAAATAGAATAAAAAAAATTGACAAGTAGTTAAAAATTTTCTATGCCAAAGGTATCCTAATGGGTCTGTGGTCCCCTCTTCCAAACTTAAAATTTTACGCTCCTCTACTGCGCCTATGTGAAATTTTATGTAAATCCAACTAGATGATTAGAAGTTATAGATTTATTCTCAAAAAAACTGTGCAATACCTTGTATGTAGTGGTTTTCAAGCCATCACTATCATTCTCATATAGGTTTGAACTTACTTTGATGATTATTCTTATCCAAAGCTAACCAGTAGTTGCTTGAAAGATATTTATTTATATTTATTTTTAATTGTCTCCTAAGCTAATTTAAATGTAGTCCATTCGTGAATTCAAAATTCAGATCAGCAGCAATTGGAGTCATATATCAGCTACGTATGTTGTCATACCATTTACACACAATTGTACTATAGCGAGGCGTTATGTTCACAAAAGGCTATCTGCAGATTTCCAAAAATATTTTTTTGTTATGTCCTTTATCAGTGATAACAATTTTGAAAAGAAAAATTATTCTAACACATATTTTCTGCATTTTTATTTTAGGTTATCTAAAAAACATATATTTTTTTTAAGAAAAACTAGGCTGTCTGCAAGCTTTCAAAGAATTATATTAAATATAGAATTATATTAAATATACGAAACGAATATGCGTTAAGCTTATATATATTAAGAGAAATATATGCAATAAGGCGATATTTGTGACCTCTAGCCGAAAATATCTCGCGTATATGTGGTTATTGGTGACTTTTATATTATTTAAATCATTCGATAAATAACAATAATTTTCAAGATATTTTCGTTTTGAAAACTTTTTATAAATTACAGACAACACGTATTTCTATAAGTAGATCTAAAGTCATAGAAAATTGACTACAAGGATATACAACTGAGAGAGACGTCAGACTAAATTTTCTATAAAAAAATGTCATTTTTGCAAAACACAAAAATAAAATATATGTATATAACTGCAATTTATGCACGTTAAAGTGATTTTAGGAAGTGGGCCTTCTATGGGATCTATGGTTAATTATGAACTGATCTTCGTGAAGTTTGGCATTCAGATTCATGCTTATATATGGGAAATAATTTACCGATCAAAGACTTCGTGGTTATGATTATCAAATTATCTTTATAATTACGACCTGTGACAAGGTTTACATGGACAGACGACAAGCCCGCCAAACGGACAAAGGGATATCATTAAATCAATTCAGAATGGTGATGAAGTGTATTGCTATTCAGAAAACTTATTGTTTTTAGCTGGTGTCCAACTATAGTCCCCAAATTCTAATTTAATTCCGTCAAACAGAGAAAACAAGAGCGATTTGCATTTGCAACTTGTTTACACACTAATGTCTGAAAAAATATAGTCCTTAGAAGTTTAACATAATGTAATTTACTTCTTTCTGTCATTGCAGCATATAACGTACTCCCTTATAATAAATATACATCTCTTGGTCAAACTGCTCAATATGCAATGTCCTGCTAGGATCTGCAATTTAAATTTATTTAAACTTAGTAAGTTGAAAGTTTCTCTTTTCGTTTTGCAACGATTTGTGTGATGGCACTAAACATACGTTTATTTGAATGTGTCAAAGATTTTACTTCAATTATTTTCGCAAATATAATTACACTAAACTGTTCAAATATTTTATAATACACAATTTTATCACCGATTTTTGTTGTCTTTATAATAATTATTATAATAATATGGAGGTAACACCTATAGCTAGTTAAAGCTTTATCGTCCCATGTTGTTACATAGTTGCATGGCATAATTATTTATAAGGTAGTGTTAGTAGAACAGCTGTTTTTTTTTTTTTTTTGTGGTTAAAACTGTCAAATTTTATGTAAAAAAAAAATAAATTTCTCTTTATTAGCTGTTGCTAATAACGTCAAACTTCATATTTAAAATATATGTTTAATGTTCCTTGTTTTGACATTCGGTAGTTGATTTTGAAAGTTCTTTGATATTTTGAAATCCAAAATGGGGTCAGTCCCCCGCTAAAGAATTGTATTAGAAAACATTGATATTGAGCAGAAACATTTGTCGACATAAGTACTTTTTTTTAGAATATATTATTTTTTTATGTTAATATATAATTAGAAAGATATAAATCGGACTAACACTCTTTAAAAAATACATGCATATTTGCTATTTATTTTAAATAGATTCATTATGGGTTTAACAATTTAATTCACGAATTTACAAAAGACTAGTAAGTTAAAAAAAAAATCCAACATTTTTATTTTGACAAACAAATTGTGTTGTAAAAATAAATTACTATTTATATATATTTAACATATTTATTAAGCAAATTCTTTTAACATAAATAATATAAACTTGGTATCTGAAACTGAACTTTAAAAACTTTCATACTTTTGTTTATAAAAGTTTATTTTTGCCTGTAATCATATAAAAAGTTCTTTAAGATACTTATTACAAAAAAAAGTTACTAAAACTTTATAGTCATTTCATGCCATTTTTAGTTCAGAAAAAAAAAACTAGCAAGTTTACACCGGAAATGCTTACTTTATCTTACATGCACTTTCACTAACATCAAAGATAATATTTTACACGAAATGGCTGTTGATTTTCCGCATGTCTCTGTTTTATTTAACTTCTTATTTAATTTTATTTTTATTAATGTCTGCAGGAAATAAAATACTTGTAAATTACAATTAAAATGTTAAACAACACGTCAACACGAATTTTAATAGTTTTTCCGCAATTTAACTGATGATTAGTATCCTCCACCTTCTTATTTCCGTTGTAACTGTTTTATTATTTATAACCGTTAAAAGGGATATATTTTTTTAAAGCCTCTTTAAATTTATTTAGTTGCGTTTGTTATTAATTTTTATGGCACTTAATTATAGAGTAGGAAATTTAAATCAATGGGGTCAAATTGTTACAATATGTGGTTTTGGTTTAGGGAGATTAAATGATTCTTTATGGGAATAGAATATTTAAGGCGAAATAAAATAATGAAATCAACATTATTTGAAATAAAAATACATAAATTACACAAGTCAACAAATTAAAAAAAAAGTTAAATGGTGCCGACAAACCGTTAGTGGTTTTGTAACATGACGACACTGGTAATACTAAAAATGTGAACAAAATTTTTTTCTACGTGTAGTTTTGGATATAATGTCAATTTTTAATAATAACTGTCCAACGTGCTTTCTTCGGCCCGGCTTGAAACCCTATCGGTAATTTTGTTTAATAAATTCATTTTAGTAACATGTCGTCGTCGCGAAGAAGTTGTCTGAATGATCCAAACAAAATGGTTTGTTACATTTGTGGTGACTACACCGTTAAAAAGTTTAGAAAATCTGTAACGGATTTTACAAAAAGTGCTTATTTTTCTTATTTTAATTTGGAAATTGAGGATACAAATAAGCCTTGGATTCCTCTAATGATTTGCAAAATGTGCTGTGAACATTTAAGACAGTATATGAATGGTCAAAGACGTCGTATGAAATTCGAAGTACCTATGCAGTGGAAAGAACAAAGAAATCACTTAGATGACTGCTACTTTTGCTGTATTAAATTACGTGGAATTAATCTGCAAAAAAATTATTTATCCAGTTGTAGAATCATCCAGAAGATCTCTTCCACATTCCCAGGAAGTACCTGTTCTAAAATTATGCTCTAAAAATTAACCCTTGTTTGAAGAAATCTTTGACAAAATGAGTAGCGATAGTGATTTTGAAGAAATACCGTCTACAAACCCCAAACCATTTAAACAAGAAGAATTAAATGATATGGTAAGAGATCTTGAATTACCTAAGGAATCTACAGAGGTATTGGCTTCTAGACTAAAAGAAAGAAACTTGTTGACATCACATACAAAAGTGACATACTATCGCAATGAACATCATAAATCCGCCTTTAGTTCCAAAAGAAAAAATTATATTGCCTCCCTTGCACATTAAACTAGGTCTTATGAAGCAGTTTGTCAAAGCCTTGGATAAAAATGGCCAGTGTTTCTCTTATATAACGACAAAATTTCCAAGACTAAGCTTAGATTAGATAAAAGCTGGAGTTTTTGATGGTCCACAAATAAAAATATTAATTAAAGATTCCAGTTTCCTAAATTCAATGAATGATTTGTAACGGTCTGCTTGGACTTCTTTTGTTGAAGTTATTAAAAACTTTCTTGGAAATTACAAGTCAAGCAACTACCGCAAAAATTAACGACATGCTAGATAACTTTAGGAACTTGGTATGCAACATGTCTATCAAATTGCATCACTACCTTCATAGTCATCTTGACCGATTCCCAGATAATCTTGGATCTTGTAGCGATTAGCAAGAGGAGCGGTTTCATCAGGATCTTAAAACTATGGAAGAGAGGTAACAAGGCAGATGGGATCGGCATACAATGGCTGACTACTGTTGGGGAATGCAACGAGATCATCCCACTGCATATCATTCACGAAAGTCACGAAAAAGAAAGTTTTTATGTAAATAATAATGCAAAAAATCACTTTTTTCATATATATGCACAAAAGCGAAATACTAGAAAACTACACGTAAGAATTCCAACTTTTTGTTATTTTTGTAAACAGTATGAAGTCCTAGTTTAAAAAATATATACAGTTCCTTGGTACTAAAACTAGTGTTGACTTGTGTTATTTCATCGTACATACACGCAGAGAAAAAACATGATTGCAGTATTATCACTACAACAATATTATGTTCTCATTGTTAATTTTCTTGAATTTTAACAACTCTGTATTCATGATAACAATGCTTTTGTTTAAATTTTGTTATGTAATGTTTACGTTCAATAAAAAATTTTAATACGGTTGACTGCAAAAATGATATATTTTTACAAGAAACAAAACTTTATTAATATGAAAAATATCATTACTTCTACAACCATTAAATAACCATATTAATAATATTATTCCAATGACAATAAAATGTTTGACATAAATATAATACTTATTCTTTTCACAAACTTAGTTTGCTTTTAAACATTTTGCTTTCAATTTTTGTTTTCCAATTTCATTGTAATTATATATATATATATATATATATATATATATATATATATATATATATAAATGGTTTAGGAACACTTTATTTTAATACATGATAAGATAAATAATAATATGACAAAATGATATAATGGGATAATAATAATATTACAAAATGGAATCATAATATGACAATATGGTATAATAATATAATGACATCAAATTATAATCTGATAGAATAGGATAGTCATGTAGTAAGATTGTTCAGTTATATGTAAAACTAGAATCATAACGTGGACAGGCAAACCATAAAATCGGACATAATATGACAAAATAGAATCATAATAGTTACTACTCATAATCATCTCTATTTTTCGTTGTGATCATATGTTCCAATCATAATATGTTGTTCTTAGATTATGGTCACAACAACTATATTTTTTCTCAGCATGTAGGGGCTTTAATATAATAATTAATATTGTTGTAAATATGTATATTAAAATATTTATTATAACTACAAAAACACCTTTTTTGCCTTTTTTTACTTTTAAGCTTATTTTATAATTTTTAGAATAAAATTAGCTTTTTTCAACAATTTTGCAAAATGATCAGACTTTTAGCATTTATTTGAATGATTTTTGTACGTCTTAAAAATATGAGGTAAATAAAAATATTGTCCAACTTTTTAAGTTTAATGTGCTATAAAAATTAAAATTGTTGGTATCATTTGTATTTAAAAAAATCGCTTATCATACGCACGATTTAAAACCACAACGAGCAGAACTATTATTTATCAATAACAAATTTTCAAAGAAAAATCAAACTGTAGAATTAAATGTTTGTTAAATGTTGTTAAATCTAAAACCCAATTTACAATATAGACAAAATTTATATTTTATATAAATTCTGATGATGAACTAATAGCAATTTATATTTAAAGCTTTTAATATGTAAACCGATTTTGTCAGCGTCCTCTGAATGCACTGTGGGGCAGAATCGAATTTTTTTTTAAATAAATCTGTAAGTTCTAATTGGCTAATTAGATTTACATAAAAATTCACACAGGCGTAGCAGAGGAGTAAACAATTTTAAATTTGGAATAAATACCACTCAGGAACGGAGCCATTGGGGCTCAAAATATGGTACCTCTGACATATAAAATTTTCAACCGCTTGCCTAATTTTTGTTTCTTACATTTTCTTAAAACTCACGATAAGACATATGAAAAACATGCTTGAACATGCTATTTTAATGTTATAGTTTTCAAGTTATTTGCATTTGAAATTTCAACTGGCTGCCAGCAAAATGACCCAATGACCAAATTTGGGTCACATTTCATATGAAAAATTACCCAACATTTAGCGGTAACTTTTCGTCATATTTGGGCTATAGTTAATTTTTGATAAAGCATTTTTGAAGTTTTGGGTGATTTTTCGCTTTTATACTTTTTCATTTTCACAAAACTTTGATTAATCGAAGCCGGTATTTGATACTCTACAGTTGAATATCCATGCGTCCGGCCGAAGACAGGCAGCCTAAGAAGCCATATTAATCCAAACCTGAATCCAACACAGGCTATAGTTAGAACCATATTCATTCTGAAGATGGCAGAATTTGTCCTAAAATATCATCATATAATATGTTAATTTTCATCAGGGCATTGTAAAGATTTGACTAATTTTTCACTTTTTTTGTGAAAATTTTGCATTTTTTATTCTTGGGCAATAGTTCTTTTGGGTGATTTTTCATTTTGCCGATTCTTCTATGCTTGCTTTTGGGCAATTTTGCATTAGATCATTTTACTGACAGTTGTTTCAACTATCTCAATTTTGCCAAAATTGGTCCAGTTGTTCAATATTTTTATCTGATTTTCTTAAATTTTTACCCCAATTAGTTAATTAACTAAATTTAAATCAATATCTGTTACGAGTCCAAAAACAACTTATTTTGAAATTGAAAATATAAAAAATTATAATTTTTTTTGCCAGAAAAAGTGTCTACACTCTCTTTTCTCTAAAATAAAACCTTATTTTAGAACATACAATAATTTTATAGAATTTTGAAAGGAATCTTCACGGAGATGCTATTAAAATTAAAAACCAACCCAATCACCAAACATGGCTAATTGCAGTCCCACCTGAATTCGATATAATTTATATTGAAACTTTTTATCGAAATTTAGTCTATATGTTCTAAAATCCCAAAGCCTAAATTTACAAACAGAATGCAGTTTTGAAATCTCCTTTGCAATCGTGATTCATGGGACATACAAAAAAATCTGGATTTATGTGCAAAATTCCAAAAATTCATAAAAGTATAAAATTATTATATGTTCTTAAAGAATTTTTTTTAGAGAAAAAACTATGGACATTTTTTGGGCCAAAAATCAATTTCAAAATCGGTTGTTTGTGTTTTCGTTTTTTTTTTTTCGATAGATAAATTAGTTTTTCAATTAATTGGTTAAAAATTAAAGAAAATCTTATAAAAATATTGGGCTATATGTTGACAAAATTGGACCAAGATTTGGCAAAATTGAGATAGTTGAAATTCGAAAAGTAAATTTATTGACAACTATAACACATAGGCCTTATCGAGGGCTTTAAGAAGGTGTAAAATTCTTGACACAAAAATTTGGCAAGCAGTTAAAAATTTTCAGAAGTACCCTATTTTGAACTTCAATAGCTTCGTTCTGAGGGATACATGGGCCCTTTTAGACTTAAAATTGTATACTCCTCCTATGCCTATGTGAAATTTTATATAAATCCTACCAGTCGATTAGAAGTTACGGATTTATTTAGAAAAAATTCATTCTGCACCACAGTGGAATGCACAGTGAAACTGTTTTCTGTTTGCAAGATTTTAGAGCAGTGAAGTATAAAAAAATATTTCCGTGATTTTTTTTTTTTTTTTTTTTTTTTTTTTTTTTGATACCATTCTGTTCACTATAGTGACCCTTAATAATGATATAAATTTCAAAGTAAAATTCCATTTTCCTCATTTTATAAACGTTTTTTAATTCCTCTATCCTAATGTATAAACACAACAAGTCCTTTAAATAGCCCGCATTGTCAAATTAAAAACAACAATTTTATTTGTTTTATTTACATTTTTTTTTTTTTACTTCAAACTTTTCTCAATTTTGTTTACGAAATTCATATAAATTTTTAAAAAATATGGTAATATTTTTTGTGAGAAAATAAAAGTAACAAAAAGTCCGGTGAGAATTTAAATTAAAATTTATTATTTAACAGAGCCGTATTACGCATTTTTCATACAAAATTGTGTGAAAATTTCCGGATCGGTTTTGTTGTGTTTAAACGATAACTAATTATTTTACATTTTGACAATATGTATATATAATTTACCTATTTTGACCTCAATTGGGTAAATTGACAAGGAAATTATTTCTAGAGAATTTCAATATTTTTGTGAATTGTGTAATAGTTACTTGTGAAAATTTGGATTTACCTTGTATGGGGACTATTACAAGGTAAATCCAAACCGAATTTTCATCTCGGTTGGGAAATTATTCCCACTCAGTTTTTAAAGCTTTTATTCTAATAGTTCTTCATTTAAGCGATAAATAATTTTTACTTTGTATGGGAGCTGCCTCCGTACCTACCCCTTCTATTTTCATATCGATTGTTGAAGTTGATGAGAAAGTTATTACCACAAAATGATAAGACTTTTGTTGCAATAGTTCTTTAGATATACGATATTTATTATTTTGTTTTTATATAAGGGGGCCAAATTTCCCCGATCTTAAAATAAAGTAGCCTATTTGAATTATGTTGCTTTTCAAATAGCCAAAATAAAATAAAACATTAAATTCTAATTAAATATATATATATATATATATATATATATATGTATATATATATATATATATATATATATATATATATAATTTATATCAATAATTTAAAGTAAAAACGTATATGTATATATCTTTTCTAATAATCGTGTGGAATAAACAACCAGGGGATGGCCGCATTAGAAAGGATAAAAGTGGACAACACAAAACTGTCAATTTACCACTAAAATAACTATATCCCCAAATTTCTAGGGCTTATTTTGATAAATGTGTTAAATATTATTATATTTTCGAAAATTTCTCAACAATACAAATTATTTCAATTGGATGCATTATACGTAAGGTTAATCGCTTATATTTCTTTTTCTACTTAACCGATTTTTACAAAGCATATATCATTAGAAAGTTTATAACTATATCTTATGCTTAAACTGATTGAATTATTATGATATTTATGAACTATGCATTTATTATAAATCTTCTTTGTCCTCGTTCATCCGGCCACCCCCTTTCGATATCCGTAAAAAATTTGGTTTATGAACAAAGCATTATATTTTTTATCCGTATACCAAATTTAAATTGTTTACAGTGAGAAATGAAAGGAAAAGAATAACTGAACAATATAATAGGAAAAAATATTTTATTTTCTTTAGTAGATAATATTTTTAATAGTATTTTTTATAATATTTTTAATATCCGTATAATTCCAACTGCTTCAATGTTATATGGTAACAACAAATCTTCCTCTCTTTCCGTCTCATACATCGTTTGTTATGCTGGAGCAATTTCATCGACAAACTCATTTCCTCTTGACTTTATAATGAACCGGAACCTAGCAAATTCAAACATTTTAATGCACAGTAGTTCAAAAACGAAAATTTTTGGAAATTAATTCGTAACTTCCCATCTCCTGGATTTACGCAAAATTTCACATTGGGGCTCAAAATAAGATACCTTCGACATAGAAAATGTTTAACAGCTTTCTAAATTTTTGTCTGTTATCCAATTTCAAATACTTTTACAATTTCTTTTAGCTCTTAATAAGTTTGATGAAAAATATACTTTCATGTGCTATTTATCCCTTAAAGTTTTCAAGTTATTTGCATTTGAAATTTCAACTATCTCAATTTTGTAAAATCTTGGTCCAGTTTTTCAAATATATGGCCCAATATTTTCATTCGATTTTATAAATTTTGTAAGACTAGTTTCCGAGTTCAAAAATAAACGATTTTGAAGAGTCTACACACTTTTTTCACTACAATAAAATTTTCTTTAAGAACTTTAAAGAAATGTTATACTTTTCTGAAAAGTATCTTCACTCAATAGGGCTAAATACAGACCCACCCGAATTTTACATATTTCTTATCGAATTTTGACTTTAGCGTATATGTTCTAAAATTCTGAAGCTTGAATCTACAAATATAATACAATTTCGGAATCTCCAATGTATTCTAAAAAGTTTGCAAGCGTAATTTACCGGACTTACAACAAATGTGTGAAAAACCCTTTTTTTGGGATTTTTTGCCAGTTTCTTTTTTGGAATTGTGGGATTCATTTTGTAAAAATCTTACATTTTTTTTTTAATTTTGCCCATAACGTCTACATTTGTTATAAGTCCGGTGAAACACGATTGCAGGCTTTTTAGAATACATTGGAGATTCCGAAACTGCATTATATTTGTAGATTCAAGCTTTGGGATTTTAGACCATGTAGATTCGAGAGGGTCTGTTCTTAGCCCTATTGGGTGATTGAGCTCGTTTTAAATTTTAGAATTATCTCCGTGAAGATCTCTTTCGAAGAAGCATAATATGTTCTCAAAGAAAATTTTGTTCATAGAAAAAATGAAGGGTACACCTTTTTGGCAAAAAAAAAAAAAAATCATAAGTTTTCAATTTCAAAATCGTTCATTTTTAGACTCGGAAAAGATATAGAGTTGATACATAATTTTGTCCTTTAACTAACTGAAGAAATACTTACAAAATCAGATGAAAATATTGGGCTATATATTTCAAACACTAGACCAAGTTTTTGCAAAATTGAGATAGTTGAAATTTCAATAGACTATAAACTCTAAACATGCAATTATGTTTTTCATAGACCTGACCGAGAGCTTTAAGAATATGTAAAAATATTTAATAAGAAATAAAAATAAAATGTAAAAATAAATATAAAAAAATAAAAAAAGGTACCCTACTTTTAGCCCCAGTAGTTCTGCTCCTGAGAAGTCTGTGGGGTTCTCCTTTCAAACTTTAAATTCCACACTGCACTGCCAAGCCTATGTGAAATTTTTCGTAAAGCCGACTAGCCGATTAGAAATTACAGGTTTATACAAAAAATTGATTCTGCCCCACTGTTTTTATCAGCTCCTTCAGAGCTCTTCTACAATCACTAACTACAGGGTAATCAATTATTCGACTTTTCGGATAAACTAGTGTTCGAATAGTTGAAATTTTGAAAAATCCGATTGTAGAAAAAACCGGTTAACCGGTTATAAGGAATCTTCAAAAATAAGACTAACATGCCTATTCACAGAAAATATTCTGACTCAAAAATTGTCATAACTTATAAATTGTGACTATGCCAAGCAAAAAATTTTTGAAGCAGTTCAAAGTAGTTCAATTAAAAATAAACTTTAAAAATTAGTGCAATTTATTTGTTTATAAATTTTTTTTATAAAATATGCAATTTAATTTATGTTCGCAATAATATTTGAGTATATAAATGTGCATATATTAATATGCTCATCAATCAATAATAGAACAGTCTACTCATCAAGCTTTCATTGGTTTTAGGTACTCATTTTATTTCTTCAATGACATGCCAATGTTAAAATTATAGATGTTTCACCTAAAAATGAACCAGTGCATTATCACGTGATCTCATGCATTTACTACTTCTTTTGCACGTGTTTTTTTTTTTGCTGCGTAGTCTTAAAATTCCTATTCACAAAATAAAATTTTATAATTTTTAGTTTTCAATTTAAGACCTGGTATACAGAAGTTCATAAAAATTGTGATTATCAGAAAAATACATTTTAATTGAAAATTAAAAATATGAAAATATAAAATTAAGACCTTTGAGGGTCACAGAGTGAAAATGCACTTGTATATAAAATTCCTATCCATATTTCCTGCAGATTTTCATCGGATCTTGCTGTTTTTTTTTTTTTTTTTTTTTTTTGCGAACTAGCGATTCTTCTAAAAACATTTAAAATTAATTTTATTTTTATTTTTTCAATCTAAATGACAAGAAAAATCATAATTTTTACTTAACAATTTTTTAACTTTTTCTATGAATAGGCCACAGACTAATAACTAGATATTTATGTGAGAAAAAAACCTGATTTTATAGTCAAAAACATAATTCATGCAACAACAAAATCTAAGTAGTCACATATATTTTGTTTTTGTGTTCTGAAAAAATTAGTATTTTTTTATCGAAATGCCTCTCACATAAACTTCTAGTTGCATTCTATGGAATAGTTTTATATAGTATGTACAGAAACTATGACTCTTAAACTAATAAACTCTTAAACTATATTTATAAAAGATAACTAGCATAGATTTGACAAAACGCCTTGTTAAAGATTTTATGCGCCGGGTCGTCCCGTATCAAGTTCCCGACTATTCTGTTATGTGGATACAGAATTTATATAGAAAAATTTTTTGAAATTTTATAAAATTTTAATGTAATTTTCTTGTATTTTTTTAATTATTGTAAAAAAAATTAAATTTTGTAAAATTCAGGAGGACAGGCATTTCTTTATACACGAAGAAAAAAAATGCATATATTCGAAATATTTTTTTATAAATATTATGAATCGAACATGACTTTTTTCCTAAACTTTTTTCATAAAAAATAAAATTTTGTTCATAGATATTATTAAATTGTTCATAATGTAAATTTTAGGAATTTTGCAAAAATTTTGTTAAATCTTTGATTCAGTTTTATTGTATTTGATTGCAAATGATAAATGAAAATAGTTAAACATGAAAATATTAACAACAAATGCCTTAAAATGGCAAAATTCCAATGAAAATCTGTTAAAAAATAATGTTTAAAAATTTGCATAATTTTGCTCGCATTTTGCAGCACATTATTTTGATAAAAAGTGCTTCTGTTCTGTTCCCAAAATGTAACTAAAAATCATTAAAAAATTAAAATTTTCCGAAGAAAATTTCAATCATTTTTTTACAAATTGAAAATATAAAGGAAAATTTAAACAATTTTTTCGGTGTTCTTGACCTTTGATTCATTTGAAAAAATAAAAAAAAAATTTAATGCTTAAGAAATTATGCTTAAATTTTATGAAATGAAATCAATGAAAGCAAATTTTTACATTTATGTACAAACATTTTTCTGTGTAGTTTTTAATAATTTGAAATTGTTTTCTATATCAAAAGTTTACTAATTTCAAAATTCAAGCAATAATTTTCTGAAATTAGGCTTGATCAATTATAAAATTACTTTGAACTTGGAAAATGAAATATTTGTAAGTAAAAATACTTCTTTACGACCATAGGGGCTCCCTTGTCCAAAAAAAATACATAGTTAAAATGATCTCTTAAGCCCCCTCCATAATCATAAGATCCTAAAAGAGTTAAATGCTCAGATATTAAGAAAAATTTTTTTAAAAGTTTATTAACATTACCAACAAATTATGTATGTAATTGCAAACATATTAAAATAAAATTCAAAATAATAATAATAATAATAATAATAATAATAATAATAATAATAACAATAATAATAATAGCATTCGTTTACCCAAAAATTTATACTCCCCAGTACATGACGAAATGAAACAAGTGGCAGCAGGTCTGCAAAAACAACAATACGGCGAATTCATTAATTTTTTATACATGGAGTTTGACACTTCGGAGGGTAAGCAAAGTACTAAAAAAATAATCAGCTGATTAAGTGAGGTCACTTGTTTGAATTCGCCTTGACGCAGTTTATAGCGCCTAAAATATTTTTTTAAATCAATCCACTTAAAATCTTTTAACTTCCAGCAGGATAATCTGGTTGCATAAACAAAACAAAAAGTAAACAAATAGTAAACAGTGAAAGGAAAATGTTCGATAAATAAAAAAAATGTATTTTTGCATTCAAATTTTATTAAAAGTGCATTTAAAAACAGAAATACTCGTATATTTATAACAAAAGAAATAGTTAAGTTTTTATTCAATAAAGTGCTTATATTTCGCTAAAAACTGTTGTTTTTGTTGTTGTTTTATGTATATTTATTGGAAACCTGTTGTCGTGGTTATTTTACTGGATTTTAGAATTTTTCCGTTCGGGTAATTTTTTGCTTACAAGTGTTTTTGAGAGTAAAATCTTTAATTTACTCAGTAAATACTCAGTTTACTGGATTTTACTAGAAAAGTAAAAGAGCGCATGAAAAAATTTCCCATTTGATTTTACGAATTTCTCAGTATATGGAAGCGAGGTTCAACTACATTAATTTTTTGTCTAATGATTGAACAAATTAATGTCGAATAATCTTTGTTTCACAATTATTTTAAAAATTTAATAATAATTATTTATATTAATGTTCTGTACAAATATTTTTTTCAGATGCCAGTGCAGCTCAAGACACCGGCGAACAAGGCAACGAATGGAATCGTACACAGAATCAAAACAGTGCCAGCGGCGGCGGTGGACGCGTAGGCGTCGGATCGGCGAATACAAACGTTATCGATATGCAAAATGCTGGAAAAATAAAATTCGACACACCCAAAGTCCCAGTGATATTTGTTTTAGGCGGCCCAGGTAGTGGCAAAGTAACCCACTGCGACACATTCATGCAGGAACGCCGTGGGGTAACACACATCAATATGATGGATCTCTTACAACAATATGCCATGGGAAACGGTAAATGTTTCACTACTAAAACTTTTACTTTATTCAGTATAATTTTGTTCAATATTAATACCATATTTGAGTTATGTATGTTTTCATGTTGATCTTTAGATATGCAAGATTTTTCCCAATTATCTTCAAAAACCGTAACGGAAGTTTTAATGTTAGAAATGAAAATGGCTCCAGCTGCCAAAGCATACCTAATCTCAGGATATCCACGTTCAATGCGAGATGTAGTCGAATATTCAGAAAAGGTAAAGTTTTTTATTATTATTTTTTAACAATATCACATTAAGTATTTAACAGAGAAATTAAATGTTCAAAAGAAAAATACCGCAAGAGAACTTTTTCATATTCTATTGTAATATTTTGTATTGGGTGGACTATTTAAGTTTAAAAGTTTGGTCGTGTCCTTTTCAAATTTAAAACAAAAATATTTGTTTTAGTACACAAAGAAAAACGCAATTGACATAGAATTACAAAAACAATAAAAAAAAAGAAAAACAAAAATTTTCTCTCAACGGTATTGTGTATTTACAATATGTATGAACTGTCCTGGTGTGTATCTGTGGTTCTATTCAATTATTTACACAATAAATTGTAATCAAGTTTCAGTGGCATAGTTGTTTCAAAAATCTCTAGTGGTGTTTTGCCTCCTGAACCACCTCCCCCACGTTCCAACCTCTGTGACTTTGGTTTGTTTTTATTTATTAATTTTTTCTTTGTATTGGTTATTTTTTTTAACTTTCTTTTGGTGTTTGTTTGTCAAAGAACATTCAAACTGGTGAATTAATTAAAATGTTTAATTATAAATGAAGCATTCATCATTAATAATGACCACCTGGCCTGACCCTGAGAAGTACGGACGAACTGTCTTTTTGGTTGAATACACAAAGTTCACAAATAATTCAACAACTATATCGTTTTGTTGAATGGTGTTCAGATTGTCTGAGTATTACTTGTTTTCTGTCAAAAACTGTTTTTTTTTTTTGTTTTTTTTTTCGTTTGGAAAATTGCCACCAGTTTAAATTTCTGCCAAGTTGAAGGTTCCTCAGTAAATTGTTAGTGCAGGCGTTTCTTTATTTTACTTTTTCAAAAATTATGGGAAAACTACCAACAAGTTTTTTTTCATTTTAAAAACTATACGGTTTTCTTTTTAAATATTTACAAATTTCAAGAATTTTTAAGCTGAATTTCAAAGAACAATATGAACACTTTGTCAAGGTTAAATTTTATTAGAAAAATATTGCAATACTGATAACTTATGTTTGCACATAAGCACTGTTCCATTGCTAATTAATGTGTTAGTTCTTACAACATGCATAAGTATAGAGAAGGGGAGTACTGGATCCAACAATTAGCCGTAACGTAGGTCAATATATCGTTAAATCTAGATCCAGATAACTAACAAAGGTATAATAGAATGTAATTACAAATGAATCTGTATCTCTTGACAGTTAGAAAACTTCCGAAAGCTTATAGCTGCAATAGTGGTAATTAAAAGGAGATCCGAGCCGACAGCTACATCTAGTTACTGGTTTATACTGCAGCGATCTCGAAATGACACATCAACCTGGCAATCTTGCATGTTACACATTTCCCAGAAGTTATCTGAAGATACAGCTTTTAATAGTTCTTAGCGTAATTACAACTGAATTTGCATTGGAGATATTCAAAGCACACCCTATCTATCATTAGCATAGTAGAAATGTCAGACAATCGACCTAGCCCTTGACCGCCCTTTCTTACTCTGTATACATATTTTAGCATGAAATGCATTTATTTGGAAGACGATATAAAACATATACTAGTTCAGATATATATATATATATATATATATATATATCGTAATAGGGTAGGAATGGTATACTGACATAGAAAATGGGAAGAAATGTTCATTGTACCAAATAGGAGAGGAAAATGGTTCAAACAAAGAAAAAAATATAATATATATATAATATATATATATATATATATATATATATATATATATATATATCTATAATATATTTATATTTATATATATATATATATATATATATATATAAATATATTAAAATGCAAAACTTTTGTGCGCTTTGTAAAATTTTCACCAAATTTGAAAATTTAAATCGAACCAGAAGAAAAAAATTGAAATTGTCAATTTTTGGTTTAATTTTTTTAACATCGTATTACAACTTTTCACCAGATAGTAAAATGATTACTTGTTATACAGCATATAAATTTTCCAAATATCATCTCTTGACTGGTTAATAGTTTTAATCTAAAAGGTGTAAATTGCCGGGGCAAAACTGAAATATATCAAAAAATCTTCTTCCAACTCAATTTTTTATATTTCCTTGAGATTTTAGGTGAATAATCTAAAATTTTAGATTTCTTAATGGTTTTGTTAGGTCTACCAAAATGCATCAACAAACAAACTTTAAAATACAAGACACATAAAGTCGGTTTTATAATGTTTCCCAAAATTTTTCCGTTCTACTGATGACCGTTCGTGACCTGGGCCGTTTTTAAAAAAGGTATTTTTTTTTAGTTTTTTGAAATTTTTTTCTCCCAAAGAAACGCAGTGATGGGATTTATGGCACAATTGTACCATTTTTAGCACTTTTTTGTACTAATTTAAATTAAATTTATTGAGGTCACACTTCATAACTTCGCCATGTTTCTCTGAAGAATACAAGTTTACTCTGTGTGCCTATAAGACAATTATTACAATGAAATAAGACTTTTACATAAGTATATCAGTAATACCTATAACTTGCAGCTAGTGCAAATTATATTATTATAGAACCAACTTTAACGAACGTACCAGGCGCAAGTACGAGATATGAATATTAAAAATATAATTCTGTACCGCGAAGATTTCGCTTGATTTTTAAATCTTATACAGAACACCAAGACGAATTTTTTCTAAGTATATATATTAAGGTGGTCCAAAATTCTTTTTGGCGAGCTTTACTTAAACGTAACTATAATTATGAAAGAGGACATCTTTGATAGCATCTTCACCAAATTTTAACTTTCTGCGATCAATAGAACATGATGCTACATGGCCATCAAGTTGGGGTATCCCCTTTCATAACGTAATGTCTATATTAGACAATTTTTAATCAAGACAAACGTCAAAATTAACCCGAATTTATAGAAGGTGGCAACACTTACACAAAACTAACAATAAGACGAATTCACTAATGGTTTTTATATATACTGTTTAGCAACTGTAGCAACTAAAAATAATAATCAGCAATTTAACTGAGATTACCTTGTATAGATTCACACTGATTTTGACGTTTGTCATGATAAAAATTTGTCTAGCATAGTAAATTTTATATGCACAATACTCTTTGGTTCTTTACATATAATAGGTATGTTAGTTTGCATGATATTTTTACTGTTTTTGCTATTTTTACAAGTATTTTACTCGGAAACATTTCAAGAGAAAATATTTTTTTCTTTCGCTATTTTTTACTTGAATATTTTGTATGAGCAAAACTAGTAAAACAGTTTTATTTTCAAATTCCTATTGAATTTTAGTCATACACAAAAATGTTTAAACGGATGATTCTGTAAAATATAATTAGTAAAAGCAAATAAGAAACTGTTTTCTTCACAATTTTAAGAATGGAAAAGGCTAGAAAAAAACTAGAAGCTAAAACGAAAATTTTGAGGTTAAAAGCAAAATAAAAAGACTTGATTCAGCCTTAAAAAGGCTAAACTGGCAACACTGAATCTGAGATAAATTTTTAATGATGTCTTGCAAATTTTGGAATTCTGATTTATACTATTATAAAACGTTTTGAAAATGTATGTGAATAATTTTCTTATCAAGAATCTTAACTAAGATGAAAATAGGGCGGACATCACCAGGGGAAGCGTTAGCTCCAATACAATATAAACCTTAATAAAGGAACTGTTACAGTAAAAGTCGCGAGATTTTTTGGGAATAATTTTCTTCCAGATTTCCACTTGAATGAAGTTCATTTAATTGGATTTACAATTAAATCTTAATTAAATTTGTTTTATTTATTGTTTTAAACAACAACAGTAATAAAATATATACTTCAAGACTTATTTTTGCATGAAATTGTTTTTGTATGTTCATGGACATACATTTGGTATAATTATATTTTTGTCAAAAAAAAAACTCCATTTTATATTTTCTTTAATATTACCTCTCCTTTTTTCATTATTAAGATCATTATTATAATTAGTGTCCTTGCTAATTATCCGCAGTGTTGCCATTCAATTACATATTACTAGTTTTAATCCTAGATAATATTTATATTGGTGTGTGTCGTTAATAACAGTTCGATATGGACTGTATGAATAAAAACTGCAGTATTTCCTATTGGTTGTGTTTGAGAAAATACCTCTTAAAATGTAATGGCCTCAAAGCCCATGATCCTGATGTACTATCCGACAATGCCAAAAACTTGCGGAGGACTTGTCTAAATTGCAGAGTAATTGAAATTGAATTTTACAATTTCTTTAAAAGTTATAAAGCTGAGTGCGATGGAATTAAAAAAAGTTTTCTTCTCTATAAGGAAAACTAACTAAATACGGCGAATTTTTTCTAAATTCACAAATTTAAATAGTTTTGCTGCCTCCCCGAGAACAAAACGTAAAAAACTACAAAGTCATCATCTATACCGCCTTGTATTCTTAAAAATACAGGGTTTGTTATTAATAATGATTCTATCCCGTTACCAACCGCAAATCCTAGTGGAAGTCATGCTCCTGATGTAAATCCTAAATGATGAGGCGAAATCCTATTTCGCCTCATCATGCTTCAAATGCTTCCAATTATAATGTAATTCCATCAGAGTCGACTTTAGTTACTCCTCCGGTATCTAATTCTACAAACCTGCACAAGATTTCAAATCCTGATACTAGTAACCCTCCACAGCTCATTTTACTAGCTCCCTCATCTTCAAACATCCCAACCAATTTAGATGTCATCAACAACCCATTTACAGCAGTAACTCCAAAGCCCTTAAAAATTTTAGCTCCAAGGAAAACCATATTTAATAGCCGTTTTTAAGTAGATACGACAGTAAATGATATTGAGTTCTATATTAAAACAAACCTTGAAGATTATAATGTTGTTTAAATTTACAAGATAATTGGGCGCAATAGAGCTTAAGAAAGTATTTTTAATCGTCTTGTTAATCTACAATTTCGGCCAAAAAATACAATTGTTCGACAATTTATTTGTCGTGATTACAATAACGTAATTCTTCCAAGAGCTTCTGATCCAAATCCAAAAAACTAATAGAATTAAATAATCCGTTAAATGTTAATATTTGGCCAAGAAATTCTTACAACTCCTCAACTATCTCCATCGTATATCAAAAGAGGTATGAACACAAAGTTAAAATCCCTTCCTTTAGAGAGCTTTTACATTGAGCATAATATTGTTTTACACATTGAAACGTGACACCGAAATAACTCTGATAAAGAAATTAATAATTCTGAAATGATGTGCAGTAAATTTCAGATTTATAGACGTGATAGAATAGGTGGGGGAATTTTGATTTCTGTCTCAACTCTTTTTCCTTCAAAAGAAATAATTCTTAACAATGATAAAAATATTGAATTTATTTATTTTTATAACTTGTTCATATATTTCTCCTGCGTCTAACATTCAAATTTATGAACAACATGCAAACGCGATAAAATTTGTAGCTAATCAGTTCAAACTTGGTGACTTCATAATTGTTCTTTGTGATTTTAATATTCCAAACATTAAATGGTGCGAAACTCCTGATTCATGCTTTTTAAACCAATCAATAATATCGGAGACATCTACTGAATTACTGGATACTTTTGCTGATTTAGGACTCTTCCAAATAAATTACATAGTAAACAATTCTGGCAAATTACTCGATCTTGTATTTGTTGATCAACCTGAAAAATTTAATATTTTTCGTATTAATCCATTACTAACACCTGAAGATGCTTATCACCCCACTCGATATATATACGTCGAAAAAAACTATCATTACAATCCAATGTAAATGATTATTCCAAATTAAATTACCTATTTTGTTCTGGAAATTGGTTTGAGTATATTCCTTATAATAAAGTATGCTCTCATAATATTGACACAATGTTTTAATTAATTCTATGATGGCTTATATAAATTTTTTAAGAAATCAATTCCAACGATGAGAAAAAGAATTGAATTGGAATACAAAGCAGCTCAATAGCTCGAAAAATTTGAAAAACAAACATTACAAAATACAATAAGTCCGGTTTAACTATTGATTATATGAGATATTTCATATCAAGATCAGTTTACAATTCAGAAAATATCCAATGTTACAATAATTATCTTTTTAAGTTGAAAAGAATCTTTAAAAATAATACAAAATATTTCTAAGCGCCGAATCTCTGGATATCCATCCATGATAATATTTGGAGATAAAGAATCCTTAAGCAATGCAGATGTTTACTGCTTCCTTCTCATCCGCCTATTTTGATAAAGAATTACATCAACTTTGCAATTATCCATATCCAATTCCTGACGCAACCCTAATAAATTGTCCAATATTAGATAAATCGATGGTAATGAGAGCTGTATAGAATCTAAAATATTCTGATAAATGTGAACCTGATGGTATTCCAAGCTACGTTCTTATAAAATGTTTACATTCTCTTATATCTCCAATAACCTTCTTATTCAACATAACAATATTTTCCTGAAGTTCGGAGAAAATCTTATATTATACCTTTGTTTAAATCTGGAAGCAGATCCAACATTTCCAATTGTAAAGATATTGCTAAATTAAGTGTTATTCCAAAACTTTTCGAAAAGATAACTACTGAAATCCTTTCACATCAAATTGTTTGTAATCTTCCCCATTCCAGCATAGATTTAGAAAAGGATATTCCACTACTACTAACCTTTTGGTGTTCACAACCTCAGTTATAACTGCATTTGATATCACATCTCCTATTGTTCAAATTGAATAAACTCAAATTTTCTCTATATCTTAAAAATAGATACCAATGTGCATTATTTAGAGAATTTACATCGAAAAATATTCCTGTTTTATCCGATGTTATCTCGGTCCCTTATTATTCCTAATATTTATAAATGATTTACCAGCTTGCATTAAGAATTCCCGAATATTAATGTATACTGATAATGTAAAGCTGTTCCATAGCTTTAACTAATCATATCAATGTTCGTTACTCCAATCAGATCTTGGCAATCTTTATGATTGGTGCATGATGAATCTAATGGATCTGAATTTAAGAAAGTGTTAACACATTATGTTCTACAGAATAAATCCAGTACTCTGTAGATAAACAGAACAGTAGTAGAAAAATTTCTTGATCTGGCTGTATTGCTTGATTGTGAACTATTCTTTAATTCCCACGTTCATAAATCGCTAATCAGGCAAAAGGAGTTATAGGTTTCCTCAAGCGCTGGCGAAAAAAATTTAATGATTCTTACATTTCAAAGTAATTATTCACGTCACACGTAGGACCTTTCCAGGATTAGTCTTACGAGAGATGTAAATTCCGTGGTCTGGAATCTTCAAAACGAAGTTCATATTAAAGACAATTGAATCGTTCCAGAAACAATTTCTCTTATTTTGTCTTCTCTTTTTTTACATGTTTTGCTAGAATTTCAAAGAAATCTGACGCTGCATTATGTTGTTTGTATACGCTAATTTTAATTTATTGTCACTCGTTTCAAGGTATATTATTTTCTGGCCTAATTTTGTTGGCCTTAAATAAGTTCTAAGCGATTTTATATTTTCTTTCGCTATTAATTTGGTTTAATTCTTTAAAAACTGTACTTAGCACTTTTGAATCCTTCGATTCCAACTTGGCACTAAATAAGAATTTCCAAATCTCATCACTGGTACAATATGCGGTATTATTTAAAGGGTATTTGAAGTTACGTCTATTGGTATTGTTTTTGTTGTTGTTACAACAACAAAACAATGATTGTCGCCTAGTGTGAACATTGCCGATATCAAATATTCGATTTTTTCTCCAAATTTGACAATTCTGCACCAAATTTATCCGGTAACTATGTGTACAATATACAAATTTCTACTAAAATGTAACAGTTTTTATAATTATTAACCAAATTAGGGTCAACTTTGAGCCAGAGTAGATGAAAACTAATCTTGATGTAATTTCAGACGCTGAATTTAAATATGAAATCCGTTTCTTAAGATTGCTTCTAGTTTGGAGAATTAAAAAATTTCTCGCATGTCGGCTGCATTGTGCATAGCGAATAATTTATTATTATTCTAAAGGTTCGAATTTATCCTTAATCGTAAAACAGATTCTCGATAATACAAAAGACATAGTTCGACCGGTATGCATTTCTAATTTATAACTTTATATTCCATAAAATTTAAATTAACTCTCAAATATGGTCAACATTAATGATTACCAATTTCTTGAAAGCTATAACCAATTTGGAGATTGTTTTCAGGCACTCGGTCACTGTAATGCAAAGCATACGTATTGTGGTTCAAGAATTATTAATCCTAGAGGTAGAGAACTATACAAAGTTCTAATTGATAGTAAAAATGATTTGGATTTATTGGTCCACTGATCGTAAAAAAAATTCTTATCTAATATATTTTAATCTCTTATCAATAAAAACTGAAATATAAAACGATCTATCTTCTGACCATTCTCCCGTAATTGCTATTTACTACAGCAAAAATAACATACATGAAAACCCATCAAAGAATATTCGTTTAAAAACTGATTGGTTAAAATATAAAAAGTACATCAGCAGTCTTATTCACACAAATCCTTATCTACAGTATGAGAAAGATATATATGAATTCATCAATGGCTTTACGTCCTTAATTGTTTCGACCTTGGACCACTCTAAGTTCCAAATCCCCTCAGAAACTAAAAGACATATTTATAATTAAGACATTGAAAAACTTCTTAGCGAAAAAGGAAAACGCAGAAGAGAATGGAAACAAAATAGAGCTCCTGCAGCAAAGCAGAGGCTGTCTACTGCAAGCAAAAAATGAAAAATACTCTTCACAAGGAAGAGGATCATAAAAACAAAGTTTCTCAAACACTAAATATAAAAATTTTTCTCTCTGGAATGCAACTAGAAATATAAAACCATCGATAGAGGGTCAAAGTCCACTACAAAAAGCAACTGCTACCTGGGCACGAAGTGCAAAGGAGAAAGCGCAATTATTTGCTAAACACTTAAGTAATGTCCTTCTAGCTATCCCCCCAACAAATGAATTTGTTTTAGATGAGCATCATTCTCATACTACATCAGATGCGAAATTATTGATAAGCTCTGAGAAAATTCACAAAACTATACGAGAGTATATGAAAATAAAAAAACTTACCAGGATATGATTTAATTACATAATTAATAATTAAGAACATATCGAGAGTTGCAATAATTATTTTGTAATCTTAACTCTAGGAGTTTTCCGAAAAATTGGAAAATCTCCCAGATCATAATGATACCTAAGCCAGGAAAAGATCTAACAGTTCCGTATTCATATAGACCCATTAGTTTGCTGCCTTGCCTGACAAAAATATCCGAAAAAGTATTTCAAGGAAAACTGATACCATTTTTAAATAATAATAGATCTAGTGCACAAAATTAAATGCTTAATGCCTCCTAGTGCTCATAGATTACTAGAGTTTTATCATCCAACCGATTATTTAAGTTAAAGTATAATTGACATATGACAAGAGTTTATGAAATCAATGCAGATGTTCCGCAAGCAAGTGTTCTCGGACCAACTCTCTATAAATATTTCACAGTCTGACCATACCTGGGCATACATCTAGAGTCTAGACAGACGTTTTACTTTGCGTTGACATATAGCACTGGCTAATCAACTATCAATCAAAATTAAGCCTTAACTATAAAGTCATCCTGTATAAATATTGGGAACAGCGAGTAATATCGATATAGATCTTATAAAGAGGGCCGATATAAAAAACTCTTAGAACCCTGACAGGAAGGCCATGGTATATAAGAAACGAAAACAAGGATTTAATAATAACATTTGCAGAAGACGAATTTACAAAAATAATAATTAATAAGTGCATTCATAAAGTAATAAAATCTATAAATTTGAAAATAAAATCAGGTAATGTAAAATTTATGTATTTCCATCAAGATAAAGCTTTCTATTTTTCCAAATAGCTCGCCACTTCAAGAACAAGAATATTATAATAAAATTGATGTATCACCATAAACCTTTTGTGGTGTGTAGGAGAGATTAGGGTACAATGAAGCATACTTTAATCTAACTTCAATAAAATACCAACCAATAATCTTTTGAATCTTACAATGGATCTGTTATATAGAATGGATTATTTTCTAACGTTTTGCATAAAAATAATAACATTCATTTGTCTTTTGGGTAAAAAGGAAATATTGCGGCAAGTTTAAATTTATTTAGAATTTATTAAATATTTTTAAATAATTTTTGTATTTACGAGACCACTCGAATATCAAAATTCAAGTATGTGACGAAAACACAAAGGTAATAAGTGATAAAACTAATAGAAAATAATGAAACAAAATTTATAAAAAATTGGCAGTTATTTCTCATATTTCGAATAGTCTAACTCAATTGCCATAATTTACGTAATTAGCATGAGTTTCATAATATCAAGTTTAATCGACGCAGTTTTCCAACCGGTTTCTTTCTGTTTAAATACTGTCGATTTTTAACTTTTCGAATGTGGAATAAACCAGTTTTTAAACACAAAAAAATGGGTTCTAAAAATAACATTTTATTTTAAAAAATATATGTATTATAAACATATCAATATTTGAATGGAAATTTAGGAAATTTTTTTTTTTTTTCATAAAATTATGTTTTATAAATTTAGTTTAAGGTTAAATTGAAATTAATTCTCTTAGTTTAAGTTAATATTAAAGTAATAATGTCTCACAGATGAAATAATCGATATATGCATCAAACCGGAGATCATATATAATAAAACTACGTACTCAGTTTTTCTCCAGAACGTCAAATATTCTTTCAAAAAAAAAAAAAAAAATACTCAACTAAAAACTAAATTATAAAATATTTACCAAAATATTCGCCTTAAATAGTTTTAAATTTTTTTTTAATGTGTATCCTTCGGAACTTTGAAATCCTTTTGATACGAAATTTAACGTGCTGGAAAAGAACTGAGTAAGTAGTTTTGTATGGTCCCTAGTTTCGTGCATATGCATATCGATTTTTTCATGCGTGAAAATAACTGCTACACGGTGTTATCTTGGATGAAACACGCATATCAATAGTATTAGTTTTTGTTTCTCTCTTATAACACCTATAACATTCTTACAAACGATTAAAATATTTTCATGTTTTTAATAATTCAATATTCATTTTTTAAGCGAGTACTAATTGAAATAGGTCTACCTGCAAAGTCGATTTCGAAAAAATTGAGACACGATTTTCCATATTAAGCCATCGTTTCTATACATATTATATAAAACTCAATCTCATTTTCGATGATTACTTTCTTACCTTATTTATTTTTTTTTTTTACTAATTATATATAATAAATTTTAACCTCAATATTATAAGATAATAATGAGTTAATAAATATTTATTATAGAGCACTAGAAGATGTGAAAGTTAAACAAATCTTGCAACTAATAATACTTTGATTTTATAAAATCTAATTTCATCCTTATTTTTTAAATCCGAAAATAATACAATTTAAAAATTAAAAAATTAAGTGTTAAATAATTTTATCTTTCAATCAAGAACATAATTTGCCCTAACCTTGCCAAATATATTTCTTAAAGGCTGATCTAATATTTTCTATGTGCACTATATTAATTCAATATTTGTGGATTTGTTTAAACAACATTATAAATCTTATTAAACAAAATATAAAATATTGCAAATATTTAACAAAAATCAAATACTGTCACAGTCATATATATTTACACCTTTTTAAATTTTTTGAAAATTTGGAAAAGAAGTCAAATATTTGTGTTGTTATAAAATATTTTTAAATAATTGCTTTGTTGTTGTAAAGCCTGAAATGTGTAGAGTAAATGTGGCAATTTTCGAAAAAATCGCGGAATTTATTTCTGATATTAAAAAAAAAAAAAAAAAAAATCGTATGCATTTTTCATTTCAAAAGTATTTACATACATTTCTTATACATCAAAATTATTTACACAGCTGCAAAAATCAATTATTTACGCTTAGATTTGCTAAAGATTGTTATTGTTATATTGTTATCTTGCCTATAAAATAGTGTAAAATCTTGTGATACAAACTAAATTTAAAAAGTCAAAAGAATCTAAAAATATTGAAAAAATAGTTTTAGGGTCAGTGTGAGATTTAAATGAAGATTTAAAATTTTACATCATCTTTAAAATTTGTAAAAGAGTTTATTTATTTTATTTATTTATTTTTATTTTATTTGTAACTTCTACAACAAAACTTTCGTCTTAAAAAGTAGAAATCTTATGATCCCAGTAAAAACTTTTTGGTTTTCGGTAATGACAACTACTTATTAAAGTAGTTTCTTGGTAATGAGGCGTCATTATTATTTGCCTACTCTGTATTACATTAATAAGTACCACTCACGTGGATGAGTTGGCTAGAGCGCCGGATTAACAACCAGAAGGTTGTTGGTTCAACTCCATTCTGAAGCTGTTAGTTTTTTATAACAAAATGTCTAAAAAGATATTTTAAACCAAATAGAGTTTTTTGTCGCTTAGGATGCTATGTGCGAGATGGTGTACTGAGTAAGACGTTAGTCAGTAAAAACGAATGGTTAGTGTGTGTCCAATTTCGAGTCTCACTGACGGCAAATTTTTTTTGTTCTTTTTTTTATTTTTGTTTTCGTTTAGGTACATGTTTTTGAGTACCCCTAGGGTCAAAAAATAACTACATGAATTTGTGGACAAGTCGAACAAAAATAACTAGTTATTCAGGCAAAAAATAAGTAGTTTATTTTTGTTTCCAATTATAACTGCTAGCTTACCAGGAAAACAAAGATTTTGCTGGGTATTTTGATATACTAAAATTATGCATTTATTTAGAGACATGTATTTCTGTGGTACTTTTTCGTGTGTCACTAGAATAAGGAATTCTTTTAATATTAATAAGGAAGGCTATGATTTGAATTTCTTTCGATATAAACGGCTAAAGAATTTTTAATTTGATAATTTTTAAATAGCTTTTATTCAAAACGAGACGTGGTAAGGCTCTTAATAACTCTGAAAAAGAAAAAAATTTGAAATGTCAGGGTCAGAATCTGGTCTAAATAGCCAAAAACATTAATAAAGGAAAGACAGTAGTGTACAATTATTTAAATAACGTGGAAAGATATGGAAAAAAACATGAAAGGGCGGAAGAAAATGGCAACAACTCCAAAAGAAATTCGAAAAATTCTTAGAATTGCATCAAATTCTGCCATGTCGGTATCAAAAATACGTGAAAAAAGTGGTGTCAGTGCCAGTCTAAGAACAGTGCACCGTATTTTAAAGTCGTGCCCATACATAGTCCGACGAAAACTGCAAAAAAAAAACACCACTTAATGAAAAACGCAAATCACAACGTCTACAGTTTGCCAAAAATACAATGACATGGTCCGACAAATGGTTTAGAGTTGTATTTTTTGATGAAAAAAAGTTTAATATTGATGGTACCGACAGGTATAACTATTACTTCCATGACCTAAATAAGGAGGAATTATTTTTGAGCCGCAGACACAGCCGAGAGGGCGGAATAATAGTATGGGGTACCATTTCGTATTATGATACCATAGAATTGGTTTTTGTATCCAATAAAATGATTGCAACGACTTACAAAAACATTCTGGAGGAAGCATTTCCAAAATTTTATGATTTTTTTGGACCCATACCTTGGACGTACCAACACGACAACGCTCCGATTCATACCGCCAGAGTAGTAAAACAATGGATTAATCAACAAGGCGTTCAACTTTTGAATTGGCCCTCATATTCACCAGACCTGAATCCAATGGAAAATGTCTGAGGTTGGCTTGCAAGAAAAGTTTATGAAGGAGGAAAACAATTTGAGACGATAGAATCCTTAAAGGATGCAATAACGGAAGAATGGAGTTCAATTTCGCTAAATTACTTAGAGTCGTTATACAAGTCGATGCCAAATTGAATGATGGAAGATAATAACTTTCATTTTTATAACATAAAATTTAAAAATAAATTACAGTTTGCTTAGTTTTAAAATATTCGTTATTCAAGTGACATACGAAAAAGTACCACAGAAATATATGTCTTTAAATAAATGCATAATTTTAGTATAACAAAATATGTATATTTTTTATTTGTTGAGGAAACTAAAGCTTTGAAATTTGGTTGCGCAAAAAAATATTTTTTTCTGAACTTTAGTTTAGGAGATATATTTAATTAATGCTAATGAATTGTGTTGCGGCACAGAAAATACGTATTCCATTGTCTAATTACACTCCATAAACTCAGAGTTATTCCGACGAACAGACAATTATTAGGTCAATTTCGTAAAATTTCACAAATTTAAAAGTTATATTATCTTTTAACTAGAACAATACTTTCATTAAAAATTTTTATAAACAATTTCAAAATTCATGTTCATTAATTATAAAAACAGAATATTCTACAACCATGGGGTAAAAAAAGAACTTCTGGAGCTCTTTTTCAGCACTCAGTACTTACTTTCTCTTTTGCTGGGAACCGTTGTTCTAAAGAGTTAAATTTTAAATATTTTTCTCGTCTGAGCATTTTAGACACATTTTAAAGAAAATTAAGATTAATTTAACTTTATAACCGATATTAAAAAAAAAAAAATATTTTATACCTGAATATAAAAAAATTATATCAACTTTTTCATAAATAACTTCAACATTATTAATTTACTTTTTTTCAAAATTTTGGTTACAAAAAATGTTTTTCCATGGCAACACCGATCAAAATTGACTTTAGTTTGTAATAAAGTTGTATCGAAATTTCGAAATTATAACTTATAATTTTGTGCTGACAACCAGCGTTGCCAATTTAGCGTTTTACGCGCTAGATTTAGTGTGTTTTAGCAACCCAAAAGTAGCATTTTTTTTCCAATAGCGTCTTTTTTTGAAAAAAAGAGTTTAAAAAAAAGTTTAAAATGCTAAAATATATAACCAAAATCCCGACTATCTTCCCGTTTCATTTATTTTTTAATGAATTTCTGAACCTAAGTGCAAGTGATTGATATGATACCTTTGATATGATACCTTTTATTTAATTTTAATACTGCAATTGACAAAACAAATAGATAATATAATTAATAGAAGTTCATGTAAAATAAGAACAAATCTATAAATAATATAAATCCAAAATCAGTGTATTGTAAAAACCAATAATTGAGCTTTTTTTTAAAAATTCTGTAAAAACTAGAGTGTCTATATGTACAGTGAAAAAACTTACTAGCTGCAGATTTTTCTTGTAGCTGATTGCGACATTTCTGGAGGATAAGTCCGGGCTACCAGAAGTCTGAAAATTGCTCTCTAGGGGCAGTCTTATAGAAAAACTACGTTTTTTCACACTTAAAATAAATTTATTAATTTTATAAAAAAAAAATGAAAGTTATCACATAGAATAGTCACAGCAAAATACTTATTTTCGAGGATATCGAAGAACAATTAAGTAAAGAACATTATTTTTGTATATTAAACATTTATACTAGTCAGTTTGCTTACACAATTATAGTAATATTTTTGTCAGTTTAAAGTTTTGTTTATTAGCGTTTAAAATATATTTGATATTAAGAACTCATTATTATACACTTTAATGGAATCTTAATTGTTTACATTATTAAAATTCAAAAATTAACCCCCATATTCACAAACCAATTTTAAATTTTAAATACATTTTAGAGACAAAATTTGTATTAAAAATTTGATTTAAAATGCATTTTAAATTTAAAAGTTGTTTGTGAATACGGGCTACCTGTGTAAATCAGGGCTGTCAGATGTGGCGATTTTTCGCCAAATTTTTAATTGCTTTTGGCTACTGAATTTTCCATTTTGGCGATATTTAACATGGTGGCGATTTGATTAAATAGGCAATTGTGTAGAAAAATTATTACATTTTCTTACTAGAAACCGACTATATAGTCCCTTTTTAGATCATCAACTTTTAAAATTTATTGGACTTTATTATACTTTTTTAAAGAATAATTATAACATTACATAACAGCATTCGTCCTATTAAACTTACAAATTGTTTCAAAGAATTGATTTATTCATGAATCACTATTGCCAGATTTGCCGATTTATCTGCATTTTGACGATTTTTATCGTAAAAATTCCAAAGTGCGATTTGACGATTTTTGTTAAAAAAAAAAATTACGATTTCACGAAATGTTCACACACACCAATTTTTCTTGTTTAAATATGATTTTGTATTGTAGTAGATACGAGTAGACCCTGCAAACATTTTCTATCGAAAGCGCAACTATGTCGACACACCAGGAAGTTGATATGCGTCGCTTTTTCTATCGAATTCTGATCTACTTACCTAGTGTCTACATTAGGCAAATTTATATTAAAACAAACGTCAAAATCAGTGCGAATATATACAGGTAACCTTAGTTAAATAGTTGGTTATTATTTTGGTTGTTACAGTTGTCAAACTGCATATATAAAAAACAATAATGAATACTCCATATTGTTGTTGTTCCACAAATTCTTGATAAAAAAATCTCTAATGTAGACACTATGTAAGTAACACCGTTCGGGAAGAACTGTGCCACTAAGCGATAGTTCCTTTTGAGTAACCCTTTTTCTCTATAGTTTTAGATCTCTATAGTTTTAATATATTTTTCTGAATATCCTTATTAAAACATATATGATTTAAATTATATTAATACATTTAAAAAATACAAATACTTTTAGAATGATATATAATATGACTATATTCATTAAATCCTTAAGATGATTAATGAACTTTTCAATTTTTTATTGATATACCTTAACTTACAAAAGTTATTTCTAAAAGTTTATTCAACGAGTAGATATAGGAAAAGTCATTGAGTTATACGGAAAAAACCATTATTAACATTAAAAAGAAAATATTTTCGTTTTAACTGGGGCGGTAACCTTATTTTTTACCTTTTCTCAAATTTTATATAATATAAAACAATGCTATGAATTTATTTAATAAACGAAGAGTTTCAAAACTTATTAATAATTAATTTCCGATTTTAAAAATATTTTGCCGATTTCATTCTATAATTATCTGGCAATAGTATCATGAATGTTTATTTTACTGTGACCGAAATCATTAATACTTAATATATTTAAAAAGATGATAGAAAACATAAAAAAAACAGTTTAAAAACGTCAAATTTCTCCCTCTCACACTTATCTCTTTAAAACAAAAAGTGTAAAAAATCAGTTAAAATAACGATTAAACACAAAACCAGCCAGGTAGCTTTCTTCAACGCAAGCTGCAACTTCTAGTCGTGTTTCCCACCAACATAAACCAATATTACATGTATTATTTATAGCCCTCCTTTCGGAAGGCCTATGGAAAAATTGTCTATTAGACTCATTAGAGTGCTCCTCTCCACGGAAATCTTTAGTAAAAGGCGAAAGATTTATTCGACAACTGAAGAGAAGCCAGAGTAACTAAAATGTCCAAAAACTAACCATTAAGTGCGAAGCAAAATATGAACTAAATGGGAATTATAAATGGCAACAAACATGTTTTCGTGCTAAATAAACTGAACAAAAACAACCACCAAATATAGCGTCATATGTATGTCAGCGATGGAAAATTTTAATTTTGAAGTGGTACTTGTTTTTTAAGTTTTGATTGAAATTATTAAATTTTCATAAACCACAAATAACAAGATAATTAAAATATGTCTTAGATAACGTAATACTTCCATAATAATCAGATTAAATATTAGGAAAATTACAGCTCGAAAGCATTACTTAGAAGCATTTGAAAGTTAAGTACTGTATTTTTGGGTTTAAAAAGTACAAGAACACCGAATTGTCCACCCCTGAAACATGGCGTTTAATTTAATGAATGCAGAAACGGGGTGTTTAGACTATTGTGAAATATACCAATTATAAACTACGTATTTTATAATACATATATGCATATCTTCATACATTTAGTAAAGCAATTCATAATCAAATATGTATTTTATAATTTTATATATATTTTATAATTTTAAAAAGTAATATGCAGAAAGTTGAAAGATTCTATATAAAATATATATAAATGAATCTTGTAGTATCTGTTAATTTTTATTTCGTTAATGAATAAAAAGCAAATTTTATTAAAAAATTGCAAAATATTATCCGATATGTATATGTACATATTTTTAACAAATTACTGATTGTGTACAAAAGTATGTTTTACATTATATTTTTATATACAAAAACAATTTAAAGAATATAGAGTTCCCATAGCTGTATTTGTACAGTGTTGCCAAAATTTATAAAGTGACCGCACTTCTACAAAAACAACAATTACATGTATTTTGGTTCTCATTTACAATTGCACATAATATCAAAATGCTATGAAAAAAAAAAAAAAATTAGAAAATAAAGAAGTGTAAATAAATGCGGTAAAAATATTATATACGAATATAAAAACTATTTCTGTTTCACGTGGTATGTACATTTAAATTGTAAATTAGCTGGTCACATTCTTATTACACTGATATGTATGTACATCCATATAAATATATATTTTGGATTTGCAAAATATTTAAATGACATTATTTTTGTAATAACAAAATCAATAAATAAATAGTCGCGTTGTAATTTGCACGCAAAAATTATTCATTCATTTTTAAACATGAAGACATATCACAATATTTCTAATTATCTATGTAAATATATCTGGCAGCTCTGAATATACATAAAGAAAAAACTAACGCTTCAATGATGAGTTGTGTATGTATGAATTTATGTTACGTACTTTTTGGTACATTTTTCAATACAACTACATAAATCTTAAATATATGTAAAAGTGTTTTATTAACTCAATATTATTTTAACATACATATTTTTAAATAATTTTGTAAGCACTAGACGAAAAAAAACTCAAAAAAAAAAAAAAAAAAATCAAATTTAGTTTAATATTTTTTGTAAATAGGCTTACTCATTTAAATTTGTGGTAATATTAGTTCTGATATTTTAATGATTAGCCGAATAGCTTCATACCATTCAAAATTTTTTCTGCAAAAACTCTCTTCAAAATCAACTATTTTGCTAAAAGAAATTTGGTATTTTAATGAAACTAATAACTATTTTTTAGGATTTTTTATTATTCTGACTTTGTCAATACAAACACTTTCCTAAAGTACTATCTGAATCGTACCATTAAATAACACATCCCAGTTCATGTTGCTTCGACAACACAATACAAAAATGTGCCAAACAAACACACAAACTAGTGTTTTAAAATAATTCTTGCTTTTACTGAAATATTTTTGTTTATCAGCAAAAGAATACACGTAGGCCGTACAGAACTATAATAAAAATTCACCACACTCAAACAAACAAATGATTTTAGTACTTCGCCAACAAAATGTTAATAAGGGGTGGTTGCTGTTTACTTATTATTGTTCATGCCTTTAGTCTAAATTTGATATGGAAAATATTTCGTTTCACTACATAATTCTCATTTGGTTTAAAATATTAGGTACATAAGTAGCTATAGTTTGCATTGAAAAGTTATCGCTTCTCGGCCTTATGGCTAAGATCAAAGTGTAGTATCTGTTCTTATCAGCTTAACATCTGATAGATCCTCCATCGGAGGACAACAAATGTTAAACTGATTTTTGGAAATAGACGGGATGTTTAGGGGCTTGCTCCACTCCTGTCGCGGGTTGGCCCGGTATTGCAGTACCGCCGGGATTTCGGCCCAAATTAATAATAAATTTCAAGTGTATTAGATAGAAGTATCGCTGGCACTTTGGCTGTTTTAGTCAGGTGTGGCGATTTTTAGTCGCTTTTGGCGACATTGGGTTTCATAAACAGGTTGCAGTTTGTTTTGGCTAATTTTATCAAATACACATTTGGTTGAGAAAAACTATTAAATTTTCTTATTGAGAATCAACTATTTTTAGTACATATTTGTCTATCTAGCAAAATAAAGAGCATTTAATTTGTAAATAGCTTCAACTTAGTTTAAGAAATTGTATCAAAAAAAAAATATATATATATATATATATATATATATATATATATATGTATAATATTCTTTTTGCAATATTTGTATATTAAATGTTTGATAATTTGTTGCACACAGCAAGTAATTTTTTAGGAAGTACTTTTTTATTACTTCCAAAGTTTCAGTAAGTGTACGGTTTTTTGTGCTTAAGAAGTATATATAAACATCATCAAAAGATGTTATTAAAAAGTCATTTAGATAAATTTTTCTGATAATAAACGTTGAGAATTACAAATACTTGTTACTTAATAATAACGGTTTTAATCGAATGGAAAATATTATGCATAATTCTTTTTTAATAAAAAATATTTAGTTTATATACAAACTAAAAGTAATTTCCTTGAATTGATAAAAAAGTGCATAAAAAATAATTTTTCATGATATCGTGAACATGTCTTCCTACTCAGTAAATAGGTGTCGAAAAACAGAACATTTTCCAATGACAAATCGATGTTAACTTCATTGGGAATGATCTGAAATTGCATTACTTCTGCATCACTAGTTTAGAATCTTAATGACTTCTTTGGATGTTCCTTTTTACTGGGATATTATGATCTCGATCGAAATTAAATAAATACGTTCATGAATAAATTAATTCTTTAATAGAACCAATTGACAAAAATATAATAAAGTTCAATAAATTTTAAAATTTGTTGACCTAAAATGGAGCTATGTGTCAGAAAAGTGTATTTTTTTTTTTTTTTTTTTTTTTTTTTTTTGTAATTCAATTACACAGTGCTCGAAAATGTGGGCACCCATTGGGTTAACTAAATCGGCGCTGAATTGTAGGTGATAATCATTTTTAAAAGCGCTCCTTTCTGATATATTTCATTTTGAAAGGATAAAAAAGGGTTTAGGCAAATTTAATAATTTAATTTTTAAATTTAAATAATATAAACAACTAAGATTCCAGTGAAGTGTAGAATAATGAATTCTTTTTATCAAATATATTTTAAACGCTAATAAACAAAACTTTAAACTAGTACAAAATATTACTATAATTCCGTAAGCAATAATTAATGGTCGGTGTATATATTAAATCGATTTATTGTTTAATACTCCTATACATACATAGATATGTCCCTTTTATTTCTAATTTTCAATTAATTCGCTACTTCCACAAGGGTGCCCAGCTTATTAAAGTTTGTGATTAGGACAATGTTATTATTAGCTATTGCAATTACAGTTGTTATTGTTAAAACTGAATTTACATTTTTAAATTATAATTTTAAATTTTAAGTACTAAAAATTGTACGACACTTAACATTTTAATTAATTTTTTAGTATTTCTTTAAAAACCCAGTAAAAACTTTGCTTTAATGGTAAGCTAGTAGGTATAATTGGAAACAAAACTAAACTATTTATTTTTTGCCTGAATAACTAGTTATTTTTGTTCGACTTGTCTACAAATTCATGTAGTTATTTTTTTACTCTAGGGGTACTCAAAAATATGTACCTAAACGAAAACAAAAATAAAAAAGAACAAAAAAATTTTGCCGTCAGTGAGACTCGAACTTGGACACACACTAACCATTCGCTTTTACTGACTAACGTCTCCCTCAGTACACCATCTCGCACATGGCATCCTAAGCAACAAAAACTCTATTTAGTTTAAAATATCTTTTTAGACATTTTGTTATAACAACTAATAGCTTCAGAATGGGGTTGAACCAACAACCTTCTGGTTGTTAATCCGGCGCTCTAGCCAACTCATCCACGTGATTACAGTATTACTGCGCTATTATACTATTGAGTACTTATTAATATAATACAGAGTAGGCAAATAATAATGACGCCTCATTACCAAGAAACTACTTTAATAAGTAGTTGTTATTACCGAAAACCAAAAAGTTTTTGCTGGGAAACCAAACACAATTTTAATTTGTCGATTTCTGACTAGAAATTTGTTGATAGAAACTCAAAAAAATCTGACAACCCTGCGTTCAGTGCTAGATTTAGCGCTTTTTAACAATCCTGATAGTTACAGTATTTTCCAGGCAGAAATTCTAGGAATTTAAAAGGCCCTAGGATTACTGGAAGAGAATGTTGAGAGGGACACTGAGGTAACTATCTATGTGGATAGTAAGGCAGCACTGATGGCAATGTCAAGTTACTGTGTCAGATCCAGGTTAGTGCTGGAGTGTAGGAAGGAATTTAGGAGACTAATGAATGCTTACAGAATAAGACATTTGGGCTCCTGGTGACTGCGATATTCTCGGCCATGAAATAGCGGATGAGTTAGCTCGTAAGGGCTCGGAGTTATACAGGTCTTTTTTGGAGGCATCGGTTAGGATTCCGATTGGGTCATATTTCATGGCCATAAGTAAATGGACTATATGTTGAACGAATGATGCTTGGGGGAGTAGATCGGACTGCAGGGTATCTAGAGTGTTATGGCCTAGTCTTAAACCAGCAGATTCGAAGCATCTTCTGGGCATGAGTCGTGTGAATCTAAGGATCATTGTTGGCCTGATTATTGGTCACCGCGCAATAAGGAATATGACTAGTAAGTGGGACACTGGCGCGTCAGATTTTTGCAGGAGCGATGATATGGAGGAGCTAGAGACAGTGCAGCATATACTCTGTCACTGTGTAGGGCTTCAACGAAGTAGTCAGGTAGTCAGGTAGTCAGGGTTGATTTGATTGGTCTTAGGTTCCACACCTTTCTTATTTTTCTTATATTTAGTTATCTTCTTTTCAATCTTTTGCTATATTCTACTAGGATTTTTCTCTTTGTTCATCTATCAACTTTCTCTGTTATTTATAAAGGGATCACAATGGACCGAATGGTCTCTGGGTGGAGGCGTGAAGACGCCGCCGTTTTTAATCTAACCTAACAACCCAAAAATCGCAATTTTTTTCAAAAAAAAAGTCGCCAAATTGGCGCATTTTACTTTAGTGATATGTCGAAAATACAGATTTTACGTATTTTTTTAAATTTTTTCAAATGTTTAAATAATTTTAATATATTTTGTATTTCTTTTTTATTTTTGTTTATTTCAATAAATATTTTTTAAGACGTCAGACAATTTTCATACTTAAGCTAGAATTAGTTTCAAAGTATCGTAAAGTTTTGTGTCGGCCGTAATTTTTAATTTATGAAAAAATATAAAATTGATTTGTATATCTGCATTGTATTTGGATAATCAAAAATAAAACATTAAAAAAACAAATAAAAATATAAAAATTCAATTGAAAAATTTTAAAAATGAACCCAAAACAGATTGACAAAATTTTCAGGTGCGCTCATATGAGGTGACTGGATTAAGGCTACGTATTTACGTTTTAAATAACTATGATATATTTACAGTAACTTTACGTTATTGCTATGATACCTTATATAAAGACTGATTAGGCCTTTAGGAAAAACTTAAGGGATGAAAAACGAAAATACTTAAATGCTAAAACATAAAACTATTTTTAAAACTTAAGTACGATTTTGCTACTAAGGGAGCAGTATAAGCCCTTTATATGTAAATCAAACATAGTTAGTAATTTAAAAGCTTTTAAATGAAAGTTAGTATAAAATGTTAACCTTTCTTTTTTTTTGTACCTTAAATATTGCATAAAACTACTACATATTTGCAAATTAATTTAAAATAAGAAAAAGAAAAAATATACATATTTAACTAAAAAATTAAAACAAATTTTATTCAAATACAATTTATCGCTTTTAAGCGCTTTTGATGACCGACACGTTTTGTTTCAAAAAAGTTGACAATGCTGTCTAAGGGCCAGTGTGAATCAGTAGAAAATTATTCCTTTTAGTAGCTTTTAGACAGCTATGAGCTAAATAATATTGTACTAACTCATAAGACGAGTAGAATTTTTGACAAAATTATATAAATTTTCAACTTTTTAAAATTGATCGAAAAAATCCAATATTGTTAAATATTTAGAAAATTACCATTAAATTCTATATGTATGTATACTTATTTGTATGAACCCCCGTAAAATTAAAGATTGATAAGTTGTAAACTTGTACCCAAAATATGTCGTTTTAATTATTTCGTTCACGTGAGCTGGACCAAAAATATGATTTTCGATAAATAGCATGCATAATTTTTAACTTTTTGTCAAGAAAATTACAATAAGTAATATGTGTCTATGTGTCGACTAATAAGTGATCAGCAAAAAGGTTATTTAAAATTATTTTTCATTCTTGTGAAATGAAGATTTTAATAAAATTTTCTACGATTTTTTTAATACTATTTTATTAAAGTGTGAATATTTCATTAATTTTCCATCGTAATTTAGATTGGAACGGTTTTATTGGTATATGTATTCATTTAACCCTTTAACCCATAATAGGTTTACTTAATTTTTATGGCAAAAAATTGGTTATTTAAGAAAATAAATGCCACAGGAAGCATAAACTTGTCAAAAAACTATAAATTCGTATAATTCAAAGACTTTCCTTTATTCGTTTTTAAAAGAATTTATTATATTTTTTATAAATTCATTGATATTTAAGTATAATAAATACTTCCATACAACTTATGTGCACAAATTGCCGATTTAACCTCTTGCAAACCTAATGTATAAAATTTACCTTATTGCTTTTAAAGGGTTAATTATCCGTAAATTTCAATAGTATCAGAATATATGTTGAAAAATGTCAGAAATATATACAATTACATGTTCAAATAATTGAAAATAATTGATATTTCGCGAATGAAAAAAGTTGTGAGAATTATTTAAATGCATATTCCAAGCGTTAATATGTCTCCATAAAATTTTGAAGTTAATTGTCTATAACGAAGATTTTTATAATGCTATTGAAAGAAATTCGAGATGTTTTAAAAATAGTCCAGCTCACGTAAATTGAAACATTCGGACGTAATATTTTGAGAATCATATAAGAACGTACTAATCTTCATTTCTAGAGGGTTATATTTGCAACTTTTTTTCGTAAGGCACTTTATAATGTATATCATATGTTTTCATCACATTATAGCCCGTCTAGACGTAACATAATATGTAAGATTTTTGTGTCAGAGAGTCTCAAATTCGCTCTCTGAGAGAATTATTTTACGTGTAGTTTTAAATATTAGTATTATAAGATGTATTATGAGACTGTTGTGATGAGATTTCTCTATACAACCATATTATAAGATGAACTGTCAAAAATACACATATACGAAAGTTTGTTAGTGTGCGTGCATGTGTATTTTGGAAATTAATGACAAACAATGTTTTTTTTTTGTAAAATTGTTTCTTTTTAGCGTCTCACAGTGGGGTCAAACGCAAATTTTTTGGTAATAAATCTGAATCTCCTAAACTACTGGTCGGATCAAATTGAAATGTATGAAAGAGTTGTAGACGAGGTCCTAAGCTTTCAGAAAAATCATCTTGTAGTTACCCTGTGATAACACGAGGTAAGCTACAGGGTGTCAAAGTTGACTACCTCGAGTATGTAAAAGTTAAAAAAAATCGTAACTTGAACAAATGAAGTCCGATTTTAAAGATTTTTATATTTCTGAAAAGTGCTTGGCAAGATAAAGAAAAAATAAGCTTACTCATCTAAGTTATCTCTTACAGTTAAAAAGATATTTACGCTTGAATTTTGAATTTTTGATTTTTTGGCTCGACTTTCTTTCGTTTTTCGGGAATAAGTCCGGAGATATATGAGGTAAAAATTTTTTAAAAATATTCTGTAATTTGCTACATATTTCAAAATAATATGCTGAAAGAATTTTTGGATTATCTCAATTCGTCTAGACGTAAAAAATATTCAAAGTCAGCACTCTGAAATTGGCATTAAAAATGGCTATTTTTTTACAAAAATATAGTACAATTCATTCACTTTTTTCTCAAAGTTCCGTTAATAAAAAAATTTTTTCCTTATTAATTTCAAAAGATAAGGCTTCATAAATGGTTAATAAAGAAATTTTGAATTGATTTAAGTTTGCACCCTACATCCAGCATTGGCCGAAAATTGTCAATTTTAAAAAATAGTTTCATTTTTATCGATTAATAAAAAAAATGTCACGCGAGGTTTTTTAAATTTGGTATCCATATTTTTTATAGAAATAGATTTAGAATGATTTAACACTAAACTGCTTCCCGCCCGGCCAAAAACGAATGCAGGAGTGGAGATTTTATGTTAAAAGTCATTTTTAACGACTATTTTTAAAAGCACATTAAAAGCACATTAGCATAATATTTTTAATATTATTTCTTATGTAATGTATAAAACACAAATCAAGCTTTCATTCCTAAAAAAATCAATAAAATAGCTCCAATAACCTATTTTTGGAAATTTTTCAAAAATAAATTTTTTTTTTAAAATAGCTGAAAATCCAAAAAAATTTAATTTTTTTAATACAACTCCACTAATTTTGCAAATACTTTAAAAATGTTAAAAGAATATAAAAATATACTTATTTACCAATTCAACGATATATAAAATGTTGATATAGATCATTTAATAATTGTAATATAATGGTCTCAAAACTACCAAGTCACGTCAAAAGTTGCAAAATTCACTATTTTGTTCCGTATTTCCATATGTGTGTATACGTAACATTTTAGTTTTCTAATGTATTATGTAGGTATATATTTGTTATTATAAAGTAGTAAATTCTTTATTTGAGTAATGTTTATTTAATTTGTTCTACATATTTACATACTTATTATACATATATCCCGTATATTTATTTTATTAAGAATATATTATCGAAGATATTATTAGAGATTTTCTTGAAAATAATCAGAAACATCAAACGTTAGCAAATTTTTAACTTCCTTAGCTTCGGAATCCTCTTTTTCTATTTCAAGAGTGATTTTTGGTAGCCACGTCAAACTATAACTGGATCTGATAATATTAATAAATATTCCATTAAGTCCATATTTTGCGCTATTTTCGAACATTTTCGGGTATTGAAGAGTCGGAAATGTTTAACATCTTTATTTCGGGCTTCCTGTGCTTCCTCTGTTAGCTCTCCCAATGGAAAAATACTATTTTCTATTATTTCTTTACCATGAGCCAATACTTTGTGAATTGTTGGAGTCATTGATTTCCAGGAGTATGTAATGTTAAGTAGTTCTTTAGTTTCGTAAGCAAAAATTTTAAATTTGTCCGCATTAATTTGTTTTTTACTATTAATGGCTGCCAATATAATCTTAAAACGCTTCAAAATATTTAAGTCAATGCCTGTGATTGAAGATGTGAGTTCCGGATTTTCAAAGAAACGTCTTGCTGTATTTCCATCATTTGAGCTTCCATAGCTATGTAGAGGTTTATCAATTATTAATCCGAGCTGTTCTTTGAATTCTAATTGAATTCTTTTCTTCTCCTCTTTTCGTATTTCGTGAAGTTCCAAATTGTTTTTTACTGTAGCATTTTCCTGCCCGGGAATATTTCTGTAGTTCATATCATATGCAAGATGTAAGCAGAACTCCAAAAATCTTATCCTTGCGTGGAGTGGTGATATTCCAAATTTTAAAGCATTTTTATTAACAAGGACTTCAGAATTATCCTGAAATTTTGAACTTATTTTTCCACATATATTACATTTCCATGTAGATGTTGTATCTGTTGTAGCGTTTGCAACTTTTCCATCAATCATCGTTAATTGTTGTTGAAATGTAACTTTAATAGTTCTGTTTGATACTTTTACATATATTGGGGGCAATGCTTTAATTTCGTCTTCCAATTGGTTGACAATGCTGTTTATTGTAACTGTGGTTTCTTTTGTGTAATCAAAAAGGATTGGACGGCACAAAAATTTGGAACCTGGAGTTAAATTTATCCATATATCATCAAAAAGCGAGTCATTTCTTGTCGATGAGGAAGGCTTATTTAAGCGCATTCGAAGTGGTACCAGAGACGCTATAAACAGCGAGGAATAATTATTTCCAGAATTACTTCCATTCAGTTGTTTGTATTCCGAAAATCCTGATGTTCCATCGCAGCCCCATTTGAATATTAAAATAAGTTCAGAGTCTTTGCATTTTTCAATGTTATCATTGCTGAAGGTAGATATAATTCTAGAGGCAGTATTTTCAAGTAATTGCAATATATTAACTTTAACACTTTTAACAGAAGCATTAACCGGGTGTTCCATAGGCTGTAAAATATTACTTTTCGCTTCTCTCACTGATTTGCTACTGGGAAAGATATCATATCATATTACGCTAACAGATTTCCTCAAAATCTCGTATTGGTTTCTTGATAATCCTAAATTTAATATTAGAGCTAAAGCATCTTCAGAGGTAAAGGACGATGTTGATTTCGGTGTCACTATGCTTTCGATTATCCGATGTAATCGATTGGGAGAAGCTGTTGGTAACACATCTATAACTTTTTCTACTTCCTTTGGTTACGTACGTGTTACTAAAGCTTTAAATGTATCTTTTATTTCGGCATTCGTATGTGAATTTAGAATAGATTCCTGTTTGGTCCTCTTTGTTCTTAGCTGATCTTCATCGTAACTTCTTTTTGGTCGACCCTTTTTCTGCTTTCCGATGAAAATTGGTATTTCTCCCTCCAACCACTCTTCATTTTTCTTCTTGAACTTTGGTATTGACCAATCTGAAGTTTTCATCCTTTTTTCGTATGATTTCGTATGAAATTTTCGAGCTTTAAACTGTCTTCTGCAGTAAGAGTTAAACCAATGAGTTTTCTTATTTTTTCTGGACGATTTATAATATCCGATAGATTATCCCAGATTACTTTGCAAATAGAAAAGTGTTTTAATGTAATCTCCATAATGGCAAATTCACTAATAAATCTGCATATTTATAAGGATACTTATATATAGAAAAAGAATATTTATATCAGGTAAATGGTGACAGGCAAAAATGAATTAAAAAATTTAAATTTTTGCTCAAAACCCCCAATTTTATTCAGTTTATTTTTATGACCTGTAGTGTTAAACAGGTACGTCAAAAAATGTACCTATGAGATTGTAAAAAAATCATTTTTGTTATAGTACATTAATTAAGTAGCTAGGTAAATTATTTAAAAACTTTAAAAAATGTAATAAAAAACGAAGGAAAATATACCTATTTATGTACTTAGGTAATTTTAAAAACCTTTTCAGTAGAAAAAAATTATGAACACTTTAAATAAATTCATTAATAAATATCATTACCTCGTAACAAAAATAAGCAATGCAGTTGAGTTTTACGTATACACACATATAGAAATACGGAACAAAATAGTGAATTTTGCAACTTTTGACGTGACTTGGTAGTTTTGAGGCCATTATATTACTATTATTAAATGACCCATATCAACATTTTATATATCGTTGAATTGGTAAATAAGTCTATTTTTATATTCTTTTAACATTTTTAAAGTATTTGCAAAATTAGTGGAGTTGTATTAAAAAAATTAAATTTTTTTGGATTTTCAGCTATTTTTTAAAAAAAATTTATTTTTGAAAAATTTCCAAAAATAGGTTATTGGAGCTATTTTATTGATTTTTTTAGGAATGAAAGCTTGATTTGTGTTTTATACATTACATAAGAAATAATATTAAAAATATTATGTTAATATGCTTTTAATATGCTTTTAAAAATAGTCGTTAAAAAAAACTGACTTTTAACATAAAATCTCCACTCCTGCATTCGTTTTTGGCCGGGCGGGAAGCAGTTTAGTGTTAAATCATTCTAAATCTATTTCTATAAAAAATATGGATACCAAATTTAAAAAACCTCGCGTGACATTTTTTTTTATTAATCGATAAAAATGAAACTATTTTTTAAAATTGACAATTTTCGGCCAATGCTGGATGTAGGGTGCAAACTTAAATCAATTCAAAATTTCTTTATTAACCATTTATGAAGCCTTATCTTTTGAAATTAATAAGGAAAAAATTTTTTTATTAACGGAACTTTGAGAAAAAAGTGAATGAATTGTACTATATTTTTGTAAAAAAATAGCCATTTTTAATGCCAATTTCAGAGTGCTGACTTTGAATATTTTTTACGTCTAGACGAATTGAGATAATCCAAAAATTCTTTCAGCATATTATTTTGAAATATGTAGCAAATTATAGAATATTTTTAAAAAATTTTTACCTCATATATCTCCGGACTTATTCCCGAAAAACGAAAGAAAGTCGAGCCAAAAAATCAAAAATTCAAAATTCAAGCGTAAATATCTTTTTAACTGTAAGAGATAACTTAGATGAGTAAGCTTATTTTTTCTTTATCTTGCCAAGCACTTTTCAGAAATATAAAAATCTTTAAAATCGGACTTCATTTGTTCAAGTTACGATTTTTTTTAACTTTTACATACTCGAGGTAGTCAACTTTGACACCCTGTAGCTTATCTCGTGTTATCACAGGGTAACTACAAGATGATTTTTCTGAAAGCTTAGGACCTCGTCTACAACTCTTTCATACATTTCAATTTGATCCGACCAGTAGTTTAGGAGATTCAGATTTATTACCAAAAAATTTGCGTTTGACCCCACTGTGCGTCTGGTTTACTTGTTAAAAAACATTTTTATAAAAATTGTGCTAAAAAAGCGCGAATTACTTAAATAAAAAGGACATGTTTACTCTGTCACTGATTGAAAAATAATGATATCTTATATTATTTATTAGAATACGTGTACCCCTTATTTAAGATTTAATAATATAAATAAAATGGTTACTCTCCTCTGCCGACGTTATCTCACATATTATATCAGCGCTAATCTCAGTTGTAGACCTGGGGTTACATTCTTTGAAATATTTCATATTCATTATTAAATGACCATTCACAAAATGGAGTGTTGCTTTCAGAATGGATTTAAAATGCAATCAAAATATTTAAAATTTGTTCATTTATATATCTTGTTTTTTTTTTTTTTTTTTTTTTTTTTTGTTTACACATTTTTAATTTTTTAGTGATAAACTTTTAATTTGTCAATATTTTATATTCACTTATCAGAAATAAGAATTTTTCTTACCAGAGAAAAAACATTTTCTACCATAACTAAACTTTTACTAATTTTCGAGTTCACCAAAAACTAAAAGAAATTTCAGAATTCTCTTGTTAAAAGAGAATTCTGAAATGAGATTCTTCCAAACGTGTTTCCATTTACTTTAGGAATTGCCTTTTTTTATTAAATCATTGGTTTTGCACTAAAATAAAAAAAAAAAAAAAAAATAATAACCGAAAATAACAGTTTTATAAATTAAAATTCTTGTTAGAAATCTGTTATGAATCTGGAATTTTAAATGTACATACAATTTGAATACTTCTGTAAAAAAATATCAATTTTTAATTTGAATTGAAATATTATTCACTGTTTCTTCTGAAGATAAAATATTTAAAAAAATAATAAATATGGATCTTGTAATATTTAAGTTGCTTCTCTTAATAAAAATCAGATTTTAGTTTAAAAAATGAGATAAAAAACGCTATATTAAATCAGAATTAAAAGATTTGGTTCAATTTAGCGCTTTTTGGCGTGTTTTGAATTTTTTCCTACGCGTTTTGGTTACCTAGTGTCTACATTAAGCAATTTTTTATCAAAACAAACGTTAAAATCAGTGCGAATATATATATGGTAACCTTAGTTAAACAGCTGATTATTATTTTGGTTGTTACAGTTGTCAAACTGCATATATAAAAAACAATAATGAATACGCCATATTGTTGTTTTGTGCAACTGTTGCCACCTTCCACAAATTCGCGTTAAGTTTGACGTTTGTCTTGATAAAAAAATCTGTAATGTAGACACTATGTTACAAATAGTTGACAGCGCTAAGATTTAGCATTTTAACAAATTAGAATGCACTGACAATTTATAAAGATATGCTAAATGCTTTTTAGCACTTTACAGTATTTTTAAATCAACATTTTTTTGTTTTTTTTTTAAGAATTTGTTAGTAAATTTAACGGAATTAGTCGTCAGTATTAAAATATGAGCCAAACGGAAAATTCATTCGCCAAAACCAATTAATAATCCTCACTTCTGGCGAAAAATCGCCACATATGACAGATTAGTTAAAAAGCGCAAAAATTTAAAGGAATTGGTTCAATTTAGGGCTTTTTTAACACATTTTTTTAAATTAATATCTGATTTTCATTAAGAGTAACAACTTATTTTTTTTAATATTTTAACTTCAGTGAATTATAATTCAAATAAAATTTACAATTGGTATTTTTCTACAAAAGTAAGCGGTAAAATTTTATACACTAAACATTCAGAATTCCAGATTCATAACTGTGCTTCGGTTAGATTTCTTTTTAATTTTGATTTAATTGGTCCATTGTTTTCTACAAAAAAGGTAATTCCTAATAGGAAATAGGAACGTGTTTGGAAGAATCTGGAAAATTGCTAATAAATCCTTAATTCATATTTATATATATATATATAAATGAATAAATCGTTTTAGTTTTTGGAGAACTCGAAAATTAATAAAAAGAATAATAATAATTTTCTATGGTGGAAAATATTCTTTTCCCTGGTTCGAAAAATTCTCATTTTTGTTGGGTGAAATGAAAACTTTATAAAATATTAAAAAATTAAAATTTTATCATTAAAAAATTAAAAATGTGTAAATAGAAAAAACAAGAGATATGACTGGACACAATTTTAAATGTTTTGATTGCATTTTAAATCCCTTATGAAAGCCACATTATATTTTGGGAATGGACATTTAACAATGAATATGAAGTATTTTAAAGAATATAATGAGATGAAATTACAAAACATTAGATTTAATGTTAATTATTCTATGTAAATATTTTACAACATTGAATTTTTTTTATCAATTTTAAAACTTTTGTCAAAAATTCCACCAGCCTTATGAGCTAGTAAAATTTTCCTCAACTCATAGCTGTCTAAAATTTACTAAAAATAATAATTTTCTACCGTTTCACTTCTAGGGCTTGTGATACTATTTTCATTAGTTTTAATAGGGACTTAAAAACATGTTCCTAGTTTGCGGTCTACACAAAAACAACAATAAGGCGAATTCATTAATATTTTTTATATATGTAGTTTGACAGCTGTAACAACCAAAAATAATCAGCTGTTTAACTGAGGTTACCTTATATACATTGGCATTAATTTTGACGTTTGTCTTGATAAAAATTTGTCTAATCTAGCACAAAAAGCACCGAATTGGCAACGCTGAATAAATACTCAATATTAAAAAGAACAACTGAACATTGCGAGCAGTGTTGCCAGAAAATTCTCGATGTCATCTGCTAAATTCCCAAAAATACTAAATGTCATTGTTATTATTCCTTTCATAACTTTTGTTTTTAGCTACCTCAGAATACAAATTACCATGTAGGCGTGAATTATATGCGTCATTTTGGGGTTCTTGTCTTACCAATACAGGAAAATCATGATCCTCTTGGTTAAAATGCTGATCTGCTGATCGCCCTAGATCTAAATGTTATCCAATGTCGGATCTCTAAATATTCTTGACGGCTTGGGCACTTTGGGTTATCAGCTCTATAGTTAACGTTCTTTAGATTGTTTTTATGTAGTTGTAGCACTTATAAATTATACTACTATCACTAATACCTTTGTTGACTAAACAAACTGAATAATCGTGATTTGCAGCGCCGGCTGAACAAACTACAATACGATTACAATTTTTAGCATCATGTACATACCTAGCACATTTGAAGCCTTGTGTGGGACCTTTGTTGCCCTATAAAGGTTTTCTCCAATACACTGAAATATCACAAAACGAGAAAGAAAGATATAGTTGATCAACACCGACCCTACACTATTTCGTACGAGCATAAAAATTCGGGAAGGGGACTTATATTACACCTGTGGCTAATTTTATTAAATGTAAAATAAAATATATAAATACAGAATAATGCGTTGATACTAACATCAAGATGATTTTATGTATTTTAGGGCGATTCCTGGAAGTGGGTTTATGTGGGAGCTGTGGTAAATTATGGACCGATTCTCATAAAATTTGGCAATGTTGTTTATATTTACATAAAACTTATTTGTGTCGAATAACATTCGTATGGGATTTATGCACTTTAAAGTAATTTTAGGAGGAGGGGTTTATATGGGAACTACGGTCAATTGTGGACTGATCTTAATAAAATTTGGTACAAAGATTGATACTTGTACAGAACTTCTTTGCATCGAATTTCATTAATATGTTCTTATTTTTAAGGCATTTTTGAGTGTTTAAACTCTATTCCGGGGGGATATTTGTATGGGGAAAGTACGCTTCGTCCTTGTATCGTAAAAGTCCCACGTTTCATTGAATTATCTTTAAAATTGCGACCCGTACTTTGTGCACAAGGTTTACATGGACAGCCAGCCAGCCAGACGGACGGACATCGTTAGATCGATTTAAAAAGTGATTCTGAGTCGATTGGTATACTTTAAGGTGTTTGTTGGATAATTTTTTCTATGCGTTACAAACATTAGCACAAACGCATAATACCCCAACCACCTATGTTGTTAAAGAGTATAAATATCTAATTTTCATAACCTCTCCTTTTGAAACATGTCGACAATCAAACTCGATAAGTCATCATGGACTAGATCTCTTTGTTTCTAGCTCCTTTACGCTTACAGATTTTATATTAAGCGAGCTGACAAATTCTTCGCCAATTATGTTTGTATCTAGTTTTGGTGGGCTAAATAAAACCAATTTAAAACCTTTTTGCGTCCTTCAACTCGTGCTTATGAAACTGGAATTTTTTGTACTTAAGAACACTTAAAGCTTCATTGTACAGAAACAGCGAGCTGGATAAAATCTTCGCACCAACAGTCATTCGTTTGTATGTATACATGTCGCCAATTAATCCAATCACAGTTGAAAAACTGTGGGTAGAATCCACAACTATAGGAGGAATCTTTTCTTAAAAGCAACTGCTTCATCTTCGTCTTCAGATAATAGCTGAAATCTGTTGACAATTGTGCTGGGTCCGTCTAAGGTTTTTGGCGCCTTGAATTTATGGCTATTGCCCCAATGCATTCTCCTCTTTTGTGCAAACATTGACAAACAAAAGAAAATTAAATAAAATGAAGAAGTTTTTTACATTTCTTATTTTAAAGATTCAATACTCTCTAGCAAAAATTAACACGATGTTTTTATCTTGAGGCAGAGATGCCAGATCCAGAAAAAATTTAAAAATACTCTGTAACTAAAGAATTAAAAACTTTTTTATAAAATGAAATTCTGAAACGGCTGCGAATTTTGGAAATGTAATACGTATCAGTTGAAAATATATTTTTTTTTTGTATTAAAAAGATTTCTTAGAAATATATAACTTTATCATTCAATTATAACATTTTAGATCCAAGTAGTGAATGGTGTTATCCTGATATCGTGGCGTCAGTCGGTGTTACAGAAGCAAATCGATTATGGTGCCAAATTAGGACATGTTGTACTCTCCTTAGCCAAAATGGAATTAGATAATTTCTTTAAAAATGTCATGCCAGTAGCTGATTATTTTGATCAAAGTGATATGTTAATAGCGGTAAGAGTTCATAACGTTTTCTTTAATAAATACAAACTAATACAGTTTTTTTTTTTTAGGTGAATGGTGAAAGAGCGCCCTCAGAAGTGTACAAAGATTTCCGTACGGCTGTGCTTGACATACTGAGTACAATGGAAAATCAGGAGGCCATTCTAAATGGAGTAACAGGTATGGGAAGAGGGATTAATGATATACCCGGCAGTATAGTTAGCGTAGATACGGCACCTAGTCAAGCACAGAATATTCCAGGGATCTCTAATCATAACGCTGCTCCAATTTCAACAGTTTTATCACAGCAACAGCAACAGCCAGCCACAGTGCCACAGATGTCGGAGGATCCAACGAGAAATATAACCAACGCTGTTATTTCCCATGTTGCATCGAATGCGGCCCAGGCGATGGCGTTAACGAGTGTCCAGGATGTTATAACTCAACAACCGTTGCTGACAAATGCTGCCACCTCTATGAGTACGGATATGAATGGCATACCACCAGTTGTATGGGTCATAGGAGGACCAGGAAGTAATAAGGCCACCTTGTGTATGAAAGCTGTAGGATTAAATCCAGGTTGGGCTCATTTTAGGTAAGTTTCGTTCATTTTATGGAAATAGGGAAAATATAAAATAATTCTAAATTTCCTATTGTTAGTGTGGGCCGACTTTTACGTTCTATTACTGATTCAGCGCCACGTGCCAATACCGAAAGTTATGCGGTAAAAGAAGCTTTAGCTGCCGGTGAAATGGCTCCCGAGAAAGCCATTAATCTTATATTGGAAACGAATTTAAAACAATATTCAGATAGAAATGGCATTATTATAGATGGTTTTCCAAGAAACATGCAACAGGTTAAATATTTTGAAGATAAGGTAAGAGATTTGAATTAATTTAAAAAAAAACATTTAAAAATTTATTATAATTTAATTTCTAAAATACTTTTTCTTTAGTACAAACAACGTCCCCCCATTATATTATTGGATTGTTCCAAACTACAATTAGGCCGTGGTCGTATAGATGATACGGTTTCATCATTTCGTCGTAGATTGGAACTATTTCGAGAACAAACTTTACCCATGCTTAAGGCCATGGATAATAGTAATCGTTTACAAATTGTAAGTTTTTCAAATAGAATCTGGTGCCATTTAATTGGTAAAATAAAAAGTAACAAATATTTTTAGAAAAAAACTTAACCTAAAACTTATATTATTTAAATTTGTTTTTATTTAGAAAAGAAATGCGGAATTTATGTTTTAAAATTGAAATAAAATTTATTAAAAAATTTATGAACTAATTTAAAATTTTACATCTAAAATATTTTCCTTTTCTGTTTTGTTTCCAATCATTATAGATCGATGGCGATACCGATAGTCCGTCGGTTCAAAGAGAATTTGAAAAGTCAATACGAAATCACATACAACATCTCACAGGCACTCAAGTAAATCATATACAGCGCCCGATAAGTAGACAACCGCCATCGTTGGATCAACAAACCGATGCCATATTACAGGATTTGGAGAATAATGTGCCTGGTGCAGTGCCAACAATAAGCCATCATGTCAGTCTCATGAATGGTCATATCAAAAATCGAAATACAAATGGTAGTCATTTAGCCAACAACAATAATAAAAATACAAGTCACATGAACGGTGGCATTGGACAAATCGGACAAACAATGGATTTCCGGCATATGCTAGAAGAAGCTGAACGTTATCCGGTAGATTCTTACATGTAAAAAAAAAACAAACAGAACAAGACAGAACACTTAATAAAAAAAATTATTATTAATAATTAAACTAATAATTAGTTAAATAACGTTTGAATTGAATTAAACAAACAAATTTTAATTGTCTTAAAAGGGAAACAATTAATGTAAGAAGAAAAAAACTTAATCAAGAAATTTAATTAATATCACTGTGCTCGAAAATAACATTTATTTTTTAACAAGATGGATACCCATTGGGTAAAACTAAATCGAAGACGCTGAATTTAATGATGTTAACCATTTTCACAAGTTGGCATTTGTTTTTGAGATATTTCATTTTGAAAGGCTTAAAAAGGGTTTAGGTATTAAGTTTTTTTTTTTTTAAATTTAATAATTTTGTTATTAAATTTAAACAAAATATGCAATTCTTTTAAAGTAAAGGATCATGAATTCTTATTATCAAATATATTTTAAACGTTAAATTACAAAACTTTAAACTAACAGAAATATTACTACAATTCCGTAAGTAAGTTAACTAGTGTTACCTACCAAAGAGCAATTTTTCAAAAAAAAAAAGAAAAAGAAAAAATTATTAAAAAATGGGCTGAAATTAATTTAATTTATGATTGATTTGACGATGATTTATAATGATTTATATATTCAACGATTTATTGTTTAATTTAGGCAAACAATGTCTATTTTTTTTATAATTATCTATTATTTCTGTTACTTCCCTATTAAGTTTAAACCCAAATATCGGGAATACGACCACTAACTTTGAAAAATGACCGTCACCATTGAATCCAGCGTACTTTAATTACCAGAAAGGTGTCTAGTTTGTTAAAATTTGCGACTAGCACAGTGTATTTAATTGAAGACAAAGGTACTGTATGTGTGTATAGTCAGTATTTCAATGGTTTTGAGCTTTAAAACAAAATTTATATTTAAAGACTAGTATATTTAGCAATTAATTAAGAAATAGACCAGCTAGTTTGTGTTTAACTTTTTTAAAAAACTTTATTTTTTATGTTAAATAACTTACAAATGAGTCGTTTCATTTAAAAACAACCAGCTGAGAAGACCAGCTCTCTTCTGAATTTGATGATATTATACTCGTCAAAACTAAGACTGATATAACTTTATTAAGTGGTTCGTGAAATATGGCGATTTCAAAGCACAAAATAGCTAAAAAAATTACTAAGTTGTATACACAAAATTACAAATATTTTTCAAATTATTTAAGATAAAAAATTCATTAAGATGTCAATATTAAAGGTAACAAATATGATGTACAACTTGACTTTCCATGTTCACGAGCATTCAATTTACACAACCTTTTCATTATTCGATTATTCAAGTAAAAGTGCAGTTTCTACTGGAAAAATGGAATAAATCTTTTAAATTACTCGAATTATTCGAGTAAATTGTAACTTAAAATTTTACTCGTTTCTTCAATGCCTTTTGAAAATAAAACAAGCATTCTGCGTTGTCTTAGTATTTTATTAAAAAAGAAAACAAAAACAACATTTTTAAAAATTAATTTCAATAAAATATAAAAATAGTTTAAAATATTACAAATATGCCTACATTAATTGAGATCACTTAATTTATAAAAAAAGACATAAATGACCCTTCTGAAATAGTCTTTCCAAAATAATTGCCCAATTCAGAATCTCTGTCGTATTGTTGTATCGATGTATATCGTAAATATTTTTTTTGAAAGCAAAAATAAATTAAATTCAAAATTTATAACATATACATCGATACAACGATACAACAGAGGTTATGACTTGGGCAAATATGTAATTAAAATTTGTACATTTTTCTCTTTTGTTTTCATAAAGCTACTGTTTACCTATATTTACTAAATTCTTTTATAGTTAAATAAATAGGCCTAAGAGTATCACATAAACTTGGTTAAAAGATCTAATAAGGCGCATTTGTGAATTCGAACAAAATTCTGAATTTTTTTCTAAGTGCACATGCTTAACTCAATTTTAAGTCCAAATCCCTTATAAATCACAAGTTTTATCCAAGCCATCATCATATCCCCTACACCAGGCTGAGAATCTATTGATATATCAGCTACATATATACACATTATCGGCAGCACTATCATTCTTAGAAGCAACAATATGTTTTTCCAAATCAACTTTTAAATCCTCCAATTTGTTTCTTACGAAAAACATAGAATATAAAAAAATAATAACTTATTTAAATTTCACATTAACATTTTACATTTTTTAAAGTGAAAAATGAAAAATTACCTTCCACTACATTTTTCAATTTAGGCATATATTCGGTTCGTTCTAACCATTACAATTTTTTTTAAAACATATAATTCCAAATTGTGATGTCACTTTTACATTATAAATATCTTATAGAAATTTTGCAAAAGTTATTCTCAGACGAAATTAAAAAAAAAAAACTAAAATTAAAGCAAAAACTTTTTGGTTTTCGGTAATAACAACTACTTATTAAAGTAGTTTCTTGGTAATGAGGCGTCATTATTATTTGCCTACTCTGTATTACATTAATAAGTACTCAATAGTATAATAGCACAGTAATACTGCAATCACGTGGATGAGTTGGCTAGAGCGCCGGATTAACAACCAGAAGGTTGTTGGTTCAACCCCATTCTGAAGCTGTTAGTTTTTTATAACAAAATGTCTAAAAAGATATTTTAAACTAAATAGAGTTTTTGTCGCTTAGAATGCTATGTGCGAGATGGTGTACTGGGAAAGACGTTAGTCAGTAAAAACGAATGGTTAGTGTGTATCCAAGTTCGAGTCTCACCGATGGCAACATTTTTTTGTTTTTTTTTATTTTTGTTTTCGGATAGGTACATATTTTTGAGTACCCCTAGAGTCAAAAAATAACTACATGAATTTGTGGACAAGTCGAACAAAAATAACTAGTTATTCAGGCAAAAAATAAGTAGTTTATTTTTGTTACCAATTATACCTGCTAGCTTACCAGGAAAGCAAAGTTTTTGCTGGTTAGTTAATAAATGATAGCTTTGAAACATTTGTTACTCGAATTATACGATTGTTTTTACTTGAAATTCTTGATTTTAATTTAATCGCACAATTATTTGATTTTAATTTGTCGATTAATCGAACAAACAATATTCGGGTGAATACCCTAGTAAATGTCTCAGAAACTGGTGTTTTAAAAATTAGTGGTGAAAAAGTTTTCTACACCCATGATAAGTGGCATGCTGGGACTCGCAATAGTTTATGAATTATTATAAAAAAAATTTCATAATTAAGGATTGCAGTTTCCCGGACTTTTTAATTTCCCGGTACAACAGGAAAAAATTTCGACTTCCCGGGATTGTAACAATCACTATACTTATTAGTTGAACAACTGAGACTCAAATAGGATATGAATCTTATTGTTTTGTGAATAACGACACAATATTAAGCAATATTGTAATGATAGCCTTTTCCGAAACACTTCGGCATCGTTATTAAATTGTTTGTAGCTTTATAGGGTGGTTCAATATTATAAGAAAATAACCATTAGTTATAGCACATTTAAACGTGCCTAAAATTATGAAAGGGGACATCATTTGTATATATGTAATAGCTTGGCTAAATTTCAACTTCCTACGTTGATTAGAGCAGAATGTTACATGGTTATTTACATAGATATGTTGTTGATATTTTTATAAAATTTATTATCCTCAATATTAATGATATACATATACATAAAACGATAGCTAAATGAAATTTATAAATAAATCTGTATTTTGTAAATTTTTCAAAAAAGTTTATGTGGATGAAAAAAAAAATACATTTTATTAATTTTTATTTTTTTTTTATTTCAACATAACTTTTTATTGAGTTTTTCTTATTAAAAATACGTTTTTATCCTAATTAATTTAAAAAAATATAAAATATGGGTATATTAATTATCTTTAGCTATCGTTTAACCTATATATCATTAATATTGATGGGGAAAAAATTAAGGTTTATTTTGGGATTATCAACGTAAATAGCAGTGTAGCACCCTGTTACAATTGTCGTAGGAAGTTGAAATTGGACCAAGATAATTGATGTCCCCTTTCATAATACGTTTAAATAAAGCGCACAAAGGAGAATTTTGGACCACTCAGTCCCAGATACTTACAGAGAATTTTCAGAAAGGCTTCTTCGGCTAAATTTATATTTTACACGAATTTTCATTTTTTTGAAATACGCGACCGCGAAATTTAATTCGCGAAATCAAATTCAACATAAAAGCATGTTTTATATATCATTTTAACCTTTAACTATAGGCCTCAATGAACATTGTAATGTATATATTTTGGAGAATATTTTGGATCCTTATAAAGACAATTTATCTTATTTTAAAAATATTGTAAATCGCGAACCATCGCGGAAATCATACTAAAACTAGGTATTTACGCTACCAGTGTTAATGTTAAAATTCTTGCCAAATTTTATTAAATTTAGATGATTTGTGAAAGCAATTGGCGAATTCCACCATTCCACGATATGGTGTTGGCCGACCGAAGAGTAAAAGTGCGTAAGATTGTAAACGAAATAATACAAATTGATATAAATATTTTGGATTTATTATGACATTCATAAAATATTGTCAGTCCCAGAATTCCACTTACCAATGATATAGAAAATATTTTCACCATTAACATATATTCTTTTAAAATTTTTAAAAAGGCCTTTTTTGAGATATTTATCCGCGAACTATAAATCGCGAGATATGGACCATTTTAATGTTAAGAAAAAAAGTCATATTAAGGGTAATTTTGATACCTTTAATATGACATTTTAATGAGTCTTTTACCATAAATACTTTGAAAGATATTTATAATTTTGTGTATACATATTTTTAAATTTGCTTAGCTATTTTACACTTTCAAATCGCTATACTTCGTGAACCACTTGATAAAATTATCAGAAATTTTAGATCAGCCTTAGTTTTTGATAAGTGTAATGATTGTACCGTTTATTGTATCATTAAATTCGGAGATGTAAGACCCAAAATTTGTTATTTTTTTCTGTTGGTTTCAAATGGAATGATTCATTTATGAAAAAAATCACCCAAACGGTTAATGACTTTATTTTTTTTTTAATAGGTTGATTATGTTTTAGTCCTATTATAATTTATATTATATTATTTAGTCCTCTTATAATTTTAATATATTTTCAATTGTACTTTTAACATTTTGAAATGTTTTTTAAAGAGTGAATTTTTTTACTTTTTTAGACGTGTACTCGTGAGAGGTATAACAATATATTTTTCTAAAAACTTGCAATTATTTTGCTAAATTATGAATTATAGATTCTAGTCTAGTATAATTTTACGTTTAGATTATAAGTTGTTTGTTGAACATAAAAATTAATAAATAAAGTAATATTAAATATAATAAAAATGGTTTCGTATTTAAATTCAATAATTCGTTAGTGTCGTTGAACAAAATTTTCTTAAAGATCCTTATTTCTTAGATTTTAATATAGAAAAGTTATGTTATGATGGTAATTATTTAATTTATAATAGTTTTGGATCAGCACTACCTTATTTAGAATTTCTTTAAATGTGTTTTGTAGCTCTTATAAGCGAATTTGTGTAAACAACTAATTCATTCGAAAATTTGAGATACGCCTTTTCTATATTAAGCCATCGATATGTGATTTTAAGGTCTCGTGAATGCTGAAATAAAAATTTGTTTGAGACTTGCGTTTTATTTAGTTTTATGATAATAAAATATTCTATAATTAAAATCATTGCAATTGTTTTAATTATTTTGCTATCGAGATCTTAATTAAGGAGAATTGAAAGAAGCAATTCATTGAACCAATTTATGTATAATATGATTGGAATGACATGTGCACGAACATTGGCCTCAACATCACAGGAAGGAGCATGAAAAAAATCTTTACCAATTTTTTTTGGGTAGTTGTCGTAGAAAGAGAAAGATATATCACTTTTGTTGTGTTAAGGGAAATCACTGTATGTTGAATAAATTAAGCAAAATACAACTTCTCAAGAAAGAGATAGCTACATTTTTTGTCTATTTTGGGTCAAATATTTACTAATGGAGTAATTCCATTTTAAATTTAAAAATTTTGACCTCTCTGAAATTTTCTCTGTAGCAAGTAAGGCTTCCTATCAAAAAACATATACAAGAAATTAAAGATGGACTTTTTTAGATTCACGCCACTAAAGAAAATTCTTGCAAAAAAATATGTTAATAAAAATATTTCAGAATTTTTATATTGTATCTTAAAATGCAAGCTTTGACAAATCCACTTCAAAAAAAAATTATTTTGATATTATAGCCATTTAAATAAATATGTTAATCACTTTCAAAGCTATAAAACTGCCACAGTTCTCAAAATAAAAATGGGAAAAATTAATTTTACTTGGCTCTGTATCCTCCTCTAACATGCACTAAATTTTATCTGAATCAGTAACCATAGATCAAAACTTTTTAAATTTAAAATGGAATTACTCAATGGTTTACTGTCATAATAATGGCACCATCGGCTTTCAGTTCATTTTGGTGGTTAAAAGTATTAAAAATGATTTTCAGTAAAGAAGTCGCGAATAACTCTGAGATAACTAGAGTAGGAGAGGACTTTTCTTTTTTTTAAGTATTTTTTTTTTTTTCTAAAAACCCTCTATCTCTAATTACAGAAGTTTTCAGGAGAGCAAAAAAGATCTTTCATGTATTGTTCGAGTATTGTTCGGGTATATAAAAAATGTTCACGTCTAAATCATACATACGAGGGCGGATCAATAAGTCCGTGACTTTTCGAACTTCCCTCGTAGTTATATGAACTGCAACACTATTCCCATCAAGTACCACCTGTTAATAGACTACTGTCAAATTTTGAGCAAGTGCCGTGTACAAAAACGAATTTTAAAGCTTTTGAACTTTACAAAGTTCAAAAATATGTTTTGACCGATATCCCAGTTACAAATGAACCGCTTTTGTTCATTTCCTAAGCAAAAACATTCCAAAAACAGATTCCGAATTTTCTGTGGAAAAACGAAGTCACTAGCTTTTATAGGAGCTTAGAAAATTAGAAAACAAATATGTTTTTAGAGGCTTTTTCAGTTCTTTTTTTTTTGAGATATCTCCGCCATTAATAGACCGATTTTGTTAATTTTTATTTGTGTCATTCTAAGAAATATTCCCTATAATTTGATTTATAAAACCTATTTATCCGATAACTGGGTCATTCTAAAAAGTGATTTCAGCAGACAGACGGATATCGTTATATCGATTTCCCTATCATTAAGGATACAGGAAAAAATATACCTTTTGGGGTATTAGATGCATATTGTAGAAATTACAAACGGAATATATATATATATATATATATATATATACCGTTTACGCCTGTGGTGAAGGTATCGCGCATTTAATATAGTGTCCAAATTTCAACTTCCTACGATGATTGGAACAGAATATTACACGGTCATTTATATTGCTGAAAGTTTTCTGAATTTTTTTTTGTCTGCAATATTAATGTATACAAAACGATATCATATTTAGTAAAAAAAAATTTATTTTAAAAAAATTATAAAATATTGGATATATAATTTATATTTAGCTTTCGTTTAATTTATGTATAATACTAGCGGAGAAAAAGATTATGACTTGTTTTTGAATTATTAAAATCAATAGCCATGTAGCATCCTGTTCCAATTATCGTAGGAAGGTAAAATTTGTCCAAGATGTTATAAATAATGACCTCTTTCACAATTTTAGGTTCATTTAAAAGTAGCTGTAAAATTTCCCTGCAATATCCGTTATAAAACACTCGCTTCTATGTTATAGATACAATCAGACGTTCTTCAACGTAACAGAGAATATTTTCTTGAAAATTATATGAATAAAAAATGATTTTTCGGACTCACTACTAACATTTTCTCTTAACTTTCTTAATATTCCATTAAATTTCTATGAGCAAATTCCACATATGACTGACAAGTTTACGTTATAGATTTAAAATATCTGAAACGTGCTAATATTTTAATGATATGCCTAAGAGTCATCACATCTAAATCATTTAATGAATTGTACATAAAAACTTTTTTATAATTGTCGGTAAGATATAATTCCTAGCCAGATTTTTTTATTAATTTTTTTAAAAATTATTAAAACATATAAGTTTTTGCAAAAATTTCATTTTAGTTTTATTTAGGTTACAAATAACTAATGAAATATCAGGATGTAAAAGACAGTTTTTTATTGTTTTTTTTTTTATTTTTATAAATTTTATAAATTTTAATTACAGATTTCAAAAATTTGACGGATTTCTGGGTGTTTCAATTAATATTTCTAAGTGGCAATTCTGAATATATATTTATCCCTTCTTTAAATATATGCATTAAACTTAATTAAAAAATAATATAAAAATAGCAATTTCAAAAATCTGGTTATTAATAAGTAATTACATACTACTTCAATGTAATGCAGACCGTATGTTGTTGTCATTCAAAAGTAACTACATGTCATTACAAAGTTTTTGCTAGGTAATCACAACTTTACACTTTGTCTTTTAATACTCTTGGTTTCTTAACAGGTATTCAAAATACATTCATGGGGTCGGCTGTGGTGTTATATTGATTATGCTGTATAGAATTGAGATATCTCGTACATTAATATTCAGTTCTTGAATAGGTTGGCAACAAGATATATGATTCAGGCCTAAAAAGACTTCAGGATAAATTGCAAATAGAAAAACCTCCGTTAAATATATACATATAACCTAAATACCATCCAATTTATTAGATTCGCTTTTAGTCGGTCGATTTTTTTATTCAGTTAACAGGAAGATACACGAATGGGGTTTTTATCCCGAAAATTTCCTTGACGAATTTCCCGGCAATTTTGCTAATTTTTCACTTTCCGATTCCCGGTATTTTTTGTCGGGAATTAAAAAATGTGAATTTTTACAATTCTTAAAAATCAAAAATTCTTTAAAGAACGTTGATTGACCATAATCAAATATGACTACATTGTTTTGTACCGATTTTGATGTAATTAACTCTAAAGACTTTACTAAAATGCCAGAAAAAGTAATTCCGAACTAAGAAATACGAAATTATAATAAATATTTGAAAATTCTCTATGTTTGATACCATTGCTATTAGAACACAAAACTTGAAAACCTTGGCAATGTTAGATCAATGCTCATCACAGTTTTGTAAAATTTTTTATTTTGACCTTCAACAATTTGTAAAAAAAATATTATTTTTAAGACTTGAAGAAATCGATAGAGATTTAAAAAAAAAGAAAAATATTCTCGAAGACATGCTTATTTATATTTTTTTAACAAATGTTCTATCGCTTTAACTATCGATATTTTCTTACAGTTGTTATTGTCGATGATGAATAACCAGATACTCCAATAGTAAAACGTTTTTTTTAATAGATTTAGGTATGAATATATTTTTAAATATAACAATGAAATTTTAAAAATATTTTGACATTTAAATAAATTTAATAAAAAAAATAATAAATAAATAAAATAAACTTTCCATACAAATTTTGTCTCTAAAATGTATTTTAAATTTAAAATTTGTTTATGAATACGAGTGTAAATGTATATTTTATTTATTACCCAACGGATACATTTATAAAAAATTATTTAATTGTATTA